>CM066230.1:10247609-10801911 GCA_033675125.1 Athetis lepigone
CACTCCGCTGTATCGGTGCGCCGCGTCAAAAACCAGCCGCATCTTTCCCGGCTTGTTTGGATTCACGACCGGGAAGTGTGGTAAGTACCATATTTTCTTTTTACCTTCCTCTTGTCCATCGCACTCTTGGGCATAACCCTTATCAAGGAGGTTTTTCACTTGAGCGCGATACTGTGCAGCGAAATCTGAAGAGGAGTCCATCTTATTTTCTATCATTTTTAATCTCTTCACGGCACAGTGATAATTATTTGGCATCGGAGCGTCTTCGTCTCGCCATGGCAGACCCACTTCGAAGTGTTCTCCAACCTTTTTCATAGTTCGTTGGACCACGTCGATTGCCTTTTGATCTTCTGGTCTGACTTTCTTCGCCAGGGAGACTCCTAGGGCATCAATCCTGAAGTGTGCTTTCACTATTTCCTCTACGCGCCGTACATCTTCTGTGTGCTCGTTCGCAGACACGTCGTATATGTGAAGCACTAGTTGGCCCTCTTTTTGAGTCAACGCTGAGCGCGGCGCCGTCCCGTGTATTACCCATCCCAGTTGGGTAAACGAGGCCGCAGGCTCATTCCTCTTGCCCGTGCGTAGTTTGCGCGTCACAATCAGGTGCCAATTGTCCGCACCTATCAATACCTTTGGTGTGGCTTCGTCGAAGAATGCGTCCTTCTGTATGTCTCGGAGGTGTGGATATTTGCCGAGCATTGATATATCCACTGTCTGACCATGAAGTCTTAGGTCTTTCATTGTTCGTGCGCGTAATTCCTGATAATCGCCGTTCAGACCACGAATCTTTAATTTGACCTCTTGACTGAGTTCCTCGTGGGGTTGTGAGGTCACTCCCTGTATCTTGAGTGTAGAGACTGGCCCTTTCACCTGGATACGGCGTATTATATCCTCGTCGATGAGTGAGGTCGTTGATCCTTCATCCATAAGCGCGAACGTGCTCACTTGACCGCCAGGTCCTTTTAAAACGACGGGGCACATCTTTAACAGTACGCGTCGCGGCGCGTCGTTGCTTGCTGTGACAGCCATTACGGACTCTGCTGCCGGTTTGACATCCGTCGCTTTTTCCTTTATGTCTTGTTGCGACATTTCTTTGTGGAGCAGCTCGTGATGTGGGCGGGTGCACTTTTCTTTGCCACATCGCTTGGCTCGGCAGTGCTCTCGTCGGTGGCGATTATTAACACATTTGTAGCACACTTTCTCCGATCGCGCCCATTCCCACCTGTCGTCGACACTCATCTTTAAAAACTTGGCGCATTTAGGCACTTCATGGTCCCCAGCACAACACAGACATACTTGTTTCTTCTCTTCCTCCTTCTCTGCTGTGGCGTAAATAACTTCTCTGCCCGCTTTCCTTTTTGTGCTTGCTTGAACTATATTCCTCTGTTCTTTCTTTGTGAAGGCGTATTTCATAGCACGGTCAGCCTCCCGCATCAGGAACCGAGATAATATCATGATTTCAGGCTCACGTGACGTTTCCACTGCCTCAGAAGCATAGTCGCACCATCTTGATTTAACGTGCGGGCTTAATTTGTCCACAACTTCACGCACTAACATCGGGTTCCACACATATCCACGGTTGTCCATATTGGATAACACACACACTATATTCTGTAGCTTTACTGCGAACGAGTTTAGTTCACTTGCTACACTAGTGAGCCGAGGCAACTTCTTTATGTCTTCCATTACGTGGTCCATTAATATCTCAGGCCTTCCATAATATTGCTCTAGCGTCTTCATTATTGTCCGTGGGTCAGACGCAGAGTATAGTAGCGCAGAGACTGCTTCCCTTGCTGGACCTCTGATGCAGTTCCTCAGTCTTGCTAGATTTTCCATCGCGGTGAATTTATATACACTCGATGAATCTTCATAGGCTGCCTTGAATGGCAACCATTCCGTAGCCGCTCCGGTGAAGACTGGTAGCTCAGTCACCTGTCGTGGCGGCGGGCGTACACGCATCATTTTGTCCAGCGTGTCGGCCAGTTGTTCGATTCCTCTTCCTACTCTGCGTTCCCCTCTTGTAGGTGAACGTGAGGTCGAACGTTGTCTTCTTCGTGGTATGGCAGGCGTTGTAGCGTCGACACATGTATTAGGCTCTGCGGCGGTTCGTCGAGCGGCGGGGTAAGGCGGCTGAGTTCTCTCCTCGTTGACTGGTGGGTGGCCTTGGACCATACTTTGCAGCCACTCATCCACCCTGTCTTTACCCCTATGTCCGGAGTCTTCATCACGAGCCTCTGCCTCTGCCTCTATCGCCGATACTTCATACTCGAACCGTTTGTTCACTAGGGCTTTCTCAATTTCCAATTGCTCGTTCCTAATTGCAGCAATTTTCCTCTGTGCCTCATATTCAGCTAACTTTACTCTTGCCACGTCACTACTGTAAGATCTCCTTGATCTTATCGTACTTGCGGTGTCTCTCACAAACATGTTTGCCGTCATTGTTCTTGCAGAGTCCTGAATTCTGGGCTGGAACGACGTGCTTGGGGTCACCAGTTGTTCTTCACGTACTACACTCGCGATCGCGGTTGCTCGACTCGCCGGTACGCGGCGTGGAGCGGGTGCGGTGAGCGCGGCGGACGGGCCATCAGACGGCGACACATTTCTTTCCGTCGCGGCGGTGGCGGGCGGTACGGTCACTGACACAGCGGCGATGGGCGTAGCACTGTCTATTCCACTCGCGGGCACTTCATGTTGGCCGCGCGGTAACGCGGACACAATGGTCGAAGGTGATCTCGGCGGCTCTTCAAACGTTCGAGGACGTCGGCTATCGTACCCCGATTCCGCCTCACTTTCTTTGGCCGCAACACTTCTAGTCTTCATTTTCAGGAACACTGCACTTATTTGTCTTCAACTCGTCAGGCGAACGGTGATCTGACTGTATCCGGTGAGCGTAGTATCAAACTATCCTTTCACCATCCGGCGCTCGAATGACCAAAACTGTTGAGGTGGACTGTATTATGTATTTAAATCTTCCAAAGGAATAAAACACTGGCTTGATAATTGAGTTGAATATATTCCGAATCTTCATTAAAATCCTGATTCACAATGATGCACTTATTCAGGGCCGGCTTGTTGCTTCGTATTTCTTGAGAGAGCACTTGCTGCTTGAACTTCCTGGACTGAACTACCATTTTGCAATTTTTTTTTTTTTTTTTTTTTTTTTTTTTTGACATGGCCACTCGTAGTTCAGCTCTCTAAGGCTGTTTACTACTCAACCGATCTTTCCTGTGGTGGCCTAAATTAAGGCCCCCAGCCAGGGCAACAAAACACTAAAACTACGATAAGCGCTCGCTAAGGGCGCCCCCTGTGGGGCTCGGACCTCGGCTTAGCGGCGTTACCATGGGGGAACAGCTAGGGTCAGGCTGGGTCTGATTATTTTGGGAATTTAAAGCTACTGTTGGCACAGCGACGCGGGCTGGCTCGTCGAGCAAAGGTCGGGGGGGAACTACACAAGGTCGTCGCGACGGGCCTCGACGGCGAGGCCGGAATACGGACGGGCGCATCGGTCGGTGTTTGTGTTTCCTAAGAGTGCTGGTTTCCCTACGGCTCTCTTGGAGGACTGTCGTGGGGTCGTCCGGTTCTACTAGGGAATGCCTTGGACGGCGAATCCTACTGATAGAGGAGGGGGCGTATCGGGCTGCTGACGCTATGAGGGGGTTGGGGTGACGTTCGGCAAATTCGAAGAAACGCTTTGAAAGGCGTTTCATGAACTGCTTTATCGTCGGGATCCTGAGGTCGACGTGGAGTCGTTCATTCCTAACGAACCAGGGGGCACCCGTGGCCATTCGGAGAAATCGGTTCTGGAGAGTCTGCATCCTATGGATATGGGACGGTCTAGTGTGCGCGAATACGGCGCATGCATAGGTCATGATGGGACGGATACATGTGCTGTAGATGAGCAATTTGCACCTAAGGGACAACTTGCTACGGGAGTTGAGCATGCAGTGAAGCCTGCCCAGGGCAAAGAAGGCGCGAGCGCGCACAGTCTTTATGTGAGTGCCGAAAGTGAGGCGGCTGTCGAGAGTGACACCCAGGTATTTGGCTTGCTTTTCCCAAGGGATTGGCTTGCCTGACATGGTGATCGGTCTGGGGGGAGGGGGGGGATGTTTGCGCGGTTTACTAAAGAGTACCGCCTGGCTCTTTTCGGGATTGACTTCTATTCTCCATCTCCGGAACCAATCGCCTAATGCGTTTGCGGAGTTTTGGAGAATCTTGACAATGCTGTCCTGGGAGTAACCGGAGTAATAGATGGCCGTGTCGTCGGCGAAGAGCGCTAACTGGGCATGTCTAAACTTGGGGATGTCGCTTGTGTAAAGCGTGAAGATGAGTGGAGCTAGGACGGAGCCTTGGGGGACTCCGGCACGAATGGGGCGGGGCGAGGAAAGCGCACCCTCGATGCGGTAACGGAAGGTGCGGTTCGACAAAAAGTCGCGTAGGATAAGCACGAGACGATCGGGCACACCGAGCTGATACATCTTGTATATCAGCCCGTTGTGCCAGACCTTGTCGAAGGCTTTCGCTACATCGAAGAATAGGGCACCGGTCATCATGCCGCGTTGGAAGTGGTCACTGATGTGCTCCACTATGCGGTGGACCTGTTGGACACAAGAGTGTTGGGATCTAAATCCGAACTGCTCGTCAGGGATGAGTCTCTTCGCATCGGCGTAGCTTCTGAGTCGCTTATAAATAAGTCTCTCGTACACTTTGCCGAATACGTTGAGGAGGCTGATGGGGCGGTAGCTAGTGGGAGAAGACTTAGGCTTTCCGGGCTTGGGGATGCCGATCACTGTGGCCTGTTTCCAGGCCTGGGGGAACATATTGTGGGACAGAGCGCCATTGAAGATGGCGGTCATAAGCAATATGAGCGAAGCGGGGAAGAGTTGGAGCACCCTATTGGTGATTCCATCAGAGCCAGGGGCTTTCCGGGGTTGGAGGCCTTTGATGATCTCCTGCACCTCGTCGGGAGTGACAGGGGGCAGGGGATCCTCGGGGTCCTCGGTCGGGGGAAGAGAAGACTTGCGTTCGAGCTCAGCGTCCACCGTAGAGAGGTGGGCGTGGTTCGTCTGAAGGGAACTGGGGGAGCACTGGGCCTCTAAGCTGTCGGCCAGGCATTCTGCTTTCTCGTCGTCGTCGAAGGCGACGGTGTTATCGGGACGGGTGAGAGGGGGCAAACTGGTAAATCCAGGGGCGCGTAACTTCCTCTGTAGTTCCCAGAAGGCCTGGTGAGTGGGCTCGAGTTCGCTGAGCGTCTTGTCCCAGCGACTTTCACGCAGCTCTTTCATGCGGTTACTTACTTGACGCTGTAAGTAGCGCATAAAAGCTTTGTTGCTGTCGCAGGGGAAGGCGCTGTACGCACGGACAGCCGCGTTCTTCTCGGTCACGAGATCCCGTACATCGTCCGGGAGTTTCCAGCGGTGGTCATCCAACACCGGAACCTCCCTTGAACAATCGTTCAGGACGGATTGTACGTGATCAGTGAACGAGTCGATCGCGGCCGTCGTGTCCGCGATTGTCTCGATGTGGTCGGGAATTTTATCCAAGTGAGGGGACGAGGTGGATTTCAGCATTTCGCTTACTTTCCGCCAGTCCGTTTTCACCCGGGAAGAGGGGGGCTGAGAGGGGCCGAGAGAGCCGGATCTGTGAGCTAGCTCCATGATCACTGGACGATGGTCCGAAGTAAGTTCGTCGAACGCCTCTATAGAGTGCAAACGAAGGTTCACATTCTTTAAGAGGGCGATGTCGAGAACGTCTGGTCGTTGACTGGGGGCAAAGGGGTAGTGGGTTGGATGCATCGGGGCGATGACATCGAAGAGAAGGGTAGAACTGAGGTTGAACAGAGTCCTACCCCTGGGATTGGTGGTGTGGCTATTCCACGCGGAGTGTTTGGCGTTGAGGTCGCCCGCCAGTATGACGGAGTCGCTCAGGCCGAAAAGGGCAGAGAGATCGGCGCGGAGAGGGGTCGACTCTCCGGCCAAGGGCGGGGGGCAGTAAGCAGAGATGACTGTGATGGGCTGATGGCCTGTCATGCCTAGCCGACAGACAGAGACCTCCAGTCGGTCGAGCGGAGGGGGGTCTATTGGGATGCAGTAAAGGGACGCTTTGTAATAAATAAGGGTACCACCCCTGTGACAGCGAGTTCTATCGTTGCGAACCAACCGATAGTTCGCTATCTTCGGGTCTCTATTGTGGGGCTTAAGGAAAGTCTCTTGTATGAGAAGAATATCTAGGTGATGGTCGCGGAGGAATAAGGCGATCTCATCACGTTGGTTACTGAGGCCATTGGCGTTGAAGATCCCTACCTTTAGGGATGACGGCTTGATCCTACACCTATTCAAGAACCTATCCATGATTAGTCCTGAGGGAAGAATTTATTGAGGGAGTCGGTGACGTCAGGGTATGATATATATACACTGAACATTTCCATGTGATTCGTGCAGGCTTTGAGGGCGCGGGCCATTTGCCTTGCACGAGGGGTGTAGAAGGGGGAAAGAAAGGCACAAAGTACCTTGGCTGGGTCGTCGGAGTCGACAAGCCCGCTGAATGCAGGGGGCGCGGAGGTCGGGGGCGGCGGGCGCGGGGCCTGAGGGCGGGGATCGCGGGGCGGGGACCTCGCGGGGACGGGGCGGGCTGTGGGAGCGAGCGCGGGGGCGGCGCGGGCTATAGGAGCGGGCGCTAAGGCGACTTGAGGCACTGGCTTGGGGGCAACCGGGGCAACGAGGGGCCCGGGGGGGGGTAAAGCCGTGGCCATCAGAGGTGGTATGCTTGAAGAGCGAGGCGTGTTGAGGGCCGGGAAGTGGACCTTGTGGTTCAGCGGGTTCCATGGGCTGGGGCGCTGAGGCCGAAGGCTCGTGGGCATGTCAGCCGAGAGTGAGGGGCACTCCCTTTGCTGGCGAGCGGCTGCGCGCTTGGCCAGTTTAGGGGCCGAAGATTTGGGGGCTTTTTCGCAGCCCCGGTAATTGGCTGGGTGACCTACTTTGCCGCAGTTGACGCAGCTCGGGGGCTCCGTGCAGGCACTGCGGTCTTTGGGGCGGGGGCAGTCGACTGTTCCGTGGTCGCCTAGGCACTTGACGCACCTGGGTTTGGCGAAACAGTAGGTCTGAGAGTGGCCATACAGTTGACCATTTTGCAACAAACCGTCCCGCCTTATATCATACTTTTGCAGGGTGCAAGTAGTGGGTGGGGGAGAGCACGGTACGTTTCGTTCGACCAATCACAGAGCGTCGTCTGAGTTTTACTCGTGGCGGGGTCCCGACAGGTTTCGACATGTTCAAACCTGTTCGCACGTGCTCGCGCCCACTTTACATCGTCATGTTTTGGTTCTATAGGATAATAAAACAACCTTAATCGACTTAACAATAATTAATTCCCTACTTTAAAATGGTTTTTATTAAATTATCCTTACATCTACTTAAGTCTACTTATATTCATATTTATTTACATTGGTCATATTTATTTTCATTACTCATTGTCATTAATTAATATTATGAAGCGACGACGTCCGTAATAGGGGGCTACCCTAATAGAACGTTTTTTTCCAATTTTTATTTTCGCACTTTGTCGGCGTAATTAATATACATATTGGTACCAAATTTCAGCTTTCTAATGCTAACGGTTACAGAGATTAAGCGAGGACGGACGGACAGACAGACAGACATGGCGAAACTATAAGGGTTCCTAGTTGACTACGGAACCCTAAAAAACACTAAACTTCCCCAAAACACAAAATAATAATATTGAAAACGGTTCTGGCTTAATCAGGCAGAGAACTCGGCTATAAAAACCTTGCCAAAAACTTGACGCCTTTCAACGATGACAACGGCGACAAGTTTGTAAAGAAAGACCTCTTAAAAACCTAAGTCTATAAACACATCAAGTTAATATCTAAATCTAGGCAAGCTAAGTTCATCACACCAAGTTCCTAACATCATTACATGTCATAAAAGCTACCCATAATACTTTTAACCTAGCTTCAATATCCTGCCCTCTATAAAACTTGATATTGAGTTACGTACCCATGGGCTGGAGATGCTATGAAACGCTTACGTACATAACATAAAGTAGAACATGAAATTTATGAGTTCTTGAAAGTTTTCCTCTTGAAAGGAGTTGAGTTGAGTACTTATTTGCTATGTGAGTGTCCTTCTCTGGATGTTTACTACACTTCTAAAAATTACATAAGTCTGAAGGTAAGTATACTAAAAGTCGAATGAGGGTTCTTCAATTTTTTTATTCTTTTTTTTTATTAAAGTTGCCAAGCAACTTTTGTCTCTTCGTTTGTATAGAAAACACGCACAGTCCAACATACAAAAAATGCATCCTCGAGCCTTCATGCAAATCACACGCCATGCGGAGAAACATGGGCACACGTGCGTGATTTGAATAACTTTGAGTGAAAGAAAGAAAAAAATATTTGACACATATATACACCCAAAACCACGTGACACAATAAATAAATGCAATAATAGAAAAAAGTAACACTGCGTTCTCGCGGCTGCACCAAAGAGGTCCAGTTCAGCAAAAATGTCAGACAACTATTATGTTACCTGTCGCTAGTTTTCAACTAAATCTACAAGTGTACGGTTGAAAAAGTGATTTGAATGTAGTCAGAGCCGCCATGAAACCACAAAATGCAACAACGCGCACGAGTGAGTAACAAGCCGCAAGATGATGCAAATCCTCACTCCCGCAAAGACGCGCATTAAGGTAAGGTATGAAGAATTGATTTTAAAATAAAATAAAATTATAAACCAACTATTAAGTACGCTATAAGTTTCAAATGTTGTGTATGTCCCATGCTACGGATACACTAACAAAATAATCAGGTGTTTTCTTCATCTGCAAAAACTAGTGGTATTGCAAATCTATGTCCGTAGGCGCTGCCTACATACATAATTATTATGCAATATTACCACTTAAGATCAAGTTGACCATCAACTTTATATTAAACAGAGACATAAAAAAATATTTAGCCCCCAAATACCAATTCCAAAATTTCCAATCACAAAAATACGCATGCATTAGTATTTATTGCCATAAAGAGGGTTTCAACCAGCCTACTCGCGGAAATAGCATTATTTACGCCGGTCCTCCCCTCGCATAGGCATTCAGGTACGTTGGCGCACAGCAAAGGGTGCTAATGGACAAAATTGAACGGAAACGTAATTTCAAATCTCTTACAGACCCGTGCGAGGCTCGTCGCTGCAAAAACGAATGACTATCAAGGACAGCTTGATGTTTTTGACGTGAATGAAAGCCTGCCCGTCTGTGTGTAATCGAGGCTTTTAATCGTAGCTGGGTAACCCTAAGTGCTTTTTGGGTTACGTAGTTGTTACTAAATATATAGATTGTAGAGGATATGTTTTTGAATTTTTGAATATTTCAGCCCCACTGCCAAGCACAAGCATTGATCATCACGCTTGTTCAAAGAGGGTTGGCGGCCGATGATTTCAGATTTACTAGTAATTGAAGTAAAGGCTAAAAAATTAATTCTTAATTCTTTTGTATTTTTAAAGGTTTGGTTTATTTCCAAACTTAATAAGTGTAAAGTATAAAGCCTGATATTGAACAAATAACAATAGTCACAGTTGGATATTACTGCCAACATAACAATAAAACAGACAGATTTCATACTTAACCTGACGCAAATCTAACGCGTGCTGATGTAAATAGAAGAGTCTGGGTTTATGTCTATTTTTGAGTTAAGAATACAAGTACTTCATGGCTTTTTTCCACAATAAGTATTACTCGATTATATATAAATAAAGTCTTCATTATTTGCCTTGCCAATTATATTAGGACCATCATCTAGTCTAATGGGATGCATCTGAATATCATTAGTTCACATGAAGCGACTGTTTATGAGGTCCTTATATCTAGTTACACGATACCTTTTGGTAAGATTGATTGTCAGACTTTTTTGCTTTTGACAAATCCTGTCAATAATATACGAAAAAAACATAAAGCTCAAAAATAACTATTTCGGAAGTCGGTGGCAACACAAATCGACCGGCAGAAGAGAAGCCACCGACTTCCGAAATAGTTATTTTTGAGCTTTATGTTTTTGAAGTCGGTTATATTTTTTTTAAAAAAGCTTTTTATTTTTTACTTTTTAGTTAGAGTCTCAGTGTCTGACTACGTTTTAGGGTAGCTCTCAAAATAAACTATAATCTTATAAAAATCTACCATCCAAGAAAGCAAAACGCGATCTATGCGGGTAACGTCACAAGATATCTATTAGTGTTATATACTAAAACCTTTCCCAGAATGTAACAAACACTTTGCTGAAAACCGCATCAAAATCGGTTCAGCCAAACGCGAGATAATCGCGGACAAACATACATACATACATACATACAGGTCGAACAGAGAACCTACTTTTTTTTGAAGTCGGTTAAAAATAAAAGGAGACTTCAAACAAAATAAATCAAATTGATATTAAGTGCAAAATAGCTATTTAAATCACTTATTGAATTCAAGTTACTTTCACTCCGCACATCCTCTATCTCACCATAATCACAACAAACATCACCAAATTCTTCCCAAGATCGCAAATCAAAATTTATCATCCATCTACGCAATAAACTCAGCACACCGTATCCAGTATCAAGTAAATTATTCTATCAATCGTCGTTAAGCGCCTGTCAGTCCAAAATCGGGTCGCAGTGGTACTTATTGCTTGTCGAAGCAGACTAGTGAACTGTCAAAACAGAATTTAGTATCATCATCCCGCTTAATGGGCCGAAATCTGGGCTTGATGAATTGCTGGTAATGAAAACTGAAGGTTGGATGGGTTGATGAGGAAAATTGATTAAATTGGCGTGACTGGAAAAATGTTGGTACTTAATTTTTGGATCTTTGGGAGAGAGAATCTCGGTTATCAATGCTGGCTTGAATTAAAAGTAACTAAGTATATCGTTATTTAAATTCTAAGTTATCCAATACCAAAAATCATTTTGATCGGTTCAGTGATTTTATCGTGATGAGGTAATAAAAATAGACACTTTCTCTTATATAAGAGCGAATCAGGGTTATTCAGGCTCATTTTTTATCAGTCTATGTATGTATGTTTGATTCTATGTGGCGTTCTAGAGACCGAATGCGTAGGCCGATTTTGATAATTCTTGCGTCAATCGATTCGTCTTAACCTTGCGAATGTCACTAAAGACATGACAGTAATCAAAATTCACCACAGCGACAACCAGACGCCATATTGTCAAAATGAAAAAAAAAATGACGATGAACTATGTCGAGTGGTGTGTCGTTGAATAGGTATTTTAAAATCATCTTTAGGTTCCTTTTTTTAATTTTTCATTTTAAGTAATAGTTTAGGATATATAACGATTTAAAGTTGTTTAACAAAACAATCATTCTCGCTAATTTTCTTGCTTATTGATTTAAGTTTTTATTTCAAATATAAACGATATACAAATAAAAAAAAACACGAAAAAACATGAAGAACAAATTTTTTTGTAAAAAAACCACTTTGGTGTCACTGTACACAAGCTCCAAGGAACTACTTTGGACCGAGCTATGGTTGATTTAAGTTCACGCGTTTTTGCTAAAGGTCAAGCATATGTAGCTTTGAGCCGAGTTAGGTCACTAGAGGGACTAATCATCAGTAGTTTAGACCACCGCAAGTTACTTAATAATCTCCACGATATAAGTCCCTCAATGAAATTACTAGATTGTGTAATTTTCCATATTATAACGAAGTCAATGAACCGTAACTAAAAAGTATAAAATAAAATAAAAATAAAATTTAAATAGGCCCCGTCAGTCGGGGCCCATTCAAATTTTACCGATCAAATCTTTCCAAGGGGCCCCGACTGTGAGCCGTTCTGTTCTATTCTAAACTACTGGGCTTGTTTTTTTCTTTTCAGTTTTTATTTAAGTTATATTTTTTTTTTTTTTTGGTGAGTGGGAAATCATCCAATGACTGCTCCCGTCCTGGGTGCGGCGGGAGGGTGTGTCAGACTCTTACTGACTAAAACCCACTCATGTTCCTTCGATTGCCTTTTATGTTCCAGGGTCACGGTAACTGTTATAAACATAACATTCCGCAACCCCGGCAGGCGTTGGCCCTGTTGGGCCCCTTCCTGTGCTGACTCCTTCTCTTTGAGGCGCGCGTGGAACAAAACGCGCCGTCGACGCGGTCCTGGTCCTAGCCGGGCGGCGAGCTACCCATCGCTCGCCATCCGCAGAACCGCGCCTACGGTGGCCGGTAGTCGTCTTGCGACTCTCGACGTCTTCGCCTGGGTCTTTGTCCGGGGCGAGAGGCTCGTCGTTGCCTCTCGCGCGCCGCCGCTTCCTTCACTAGCATAACTGCTTCGCAGAAGGAGGCGACGGCATCCCATTCCGTCTCGCCCCGCAGCATGGCCTGAACCAGCGCTGGGCGCGAGAGGTCACCGCCGCCGATCGCCTCTACGAGGACACGTCGATGCTCCGCCCATGCGCGGCACACCTCCACCGTGTGCTCGACCGTGTCCTCCAGGCGACCGTTGCTGCAGTGGTGACACCCAGGCGTCGCTTCCGCCTGAATTCGACACAGGAACCTCCCGAATTTAAGTTATATTTATCACGCGTTTTTTAAAAAAAAAAATAGTTTTCACGCAGTCTGGTTTTTTGTTTTTTAATAATTTTTATTTTTAACATAAACGATTGGAATAATACTTTGCAAAGAGTTTATTAGGACAAGCTTTTTTGTGCTAATCAACGCACAGTTGAAACTACTGAAGCTGGAAACGTTAATGTTAAAAAGTAGTAATGTTTATTAAAAGCGAGTTTTAACCCCTTACAAAGTAAAATAGGGGATTACAATTTGAATGAAAATGGTCAACAATTTATGTATAAAACGCAGCCCAAACCGCTAATCCTAGAGACATGACAATTGAAGGGTAGGCTCTGTGCGACGACGACTATTTAAAGGACTATTGTCCTGTGACTATATACATTACTAAATTCAAACCCTAACATAGGGAATGGAAGTTTTGACATAAAAAGCTAATTTACTTCAAAAAAGGTTGCATCTTTGTTTTTAACCATAAAAAATGTAATATATTTTTAAATCTCATAACAACATAAGACCTAACTCACTTGTGATCTAGTCTTAAGTTTAATATCCAGGATTCCCTGATGCTTCGGCGTAATAAATATTATAAGGAAACTCATTTTTCATACCAATTACTTGGAAAGGGTTCTTTGATATGAAAGTAATGGAAATGAATTCGTAAAATGGATATGCGTATATTTTTTCATTCCAATATTTTTTTGTGACTCAACTTCCAATCATTGACAAGATTTTAATGGTTCGTTTTATTTACAAAAATGCATGACGTTACAGTGCAAAATATTTCATGATTACTGTTGATATACGAAATTGGCACCAAGCAATAAAATTTTCACAGTTATCCCGAACTGCACTGAAATGTTTATTGGTCTGTATGTAAAAGTTTTTATTTATGTTGTAAATATATAAAACTGAACAACATCATTTCTAAAAGTTTTCATTCATGTTTTACATTTGAAAATAATAATAATATGTAAAGTTTTTCAAATCTAGGTCTATTTGTTTTTATAATGATACTCTAGTTATTTTATACAATATCTCCATTGGGGGGATTGACCCTACCCCTCGTAGGGTGGATTTTGGGAATAAGCCACAAATATGAGAATAGTGACCCACAAAGTAAATGTACTACGTTACGTTTATGGCAGTAATAGCCACCATATAATTTAGGTTTAATTATGGAATTGGAATTTTGAAACGTTTTTTTATCTACATTTTAACAACTCCTTAAAAAAATTTAGCAACCGAATCAAATTATTTTTTTAATTTTCGTTACTGCTCAAGTGAAAATAGGGTAAAAGTTTTTCACGTCCGCTAAATTCTTAACTAACAATAAATGTTAATATAGACTATAGCCAGAGTCTAGCAATTCTAATTTTCGTTTAAAATTTCTTTCTATTGAAACCTCTCATCTCAAAGGAAATACTTGGCACAGCAATATAGCAGAAATAGAATAAAATGAAATGACTTGGCAAAGAGAAATGTAGGGATTTCCGGACTAAAGAACTATTTATTTGTTATATCTTACTTTTTCTGCTTGGTAGTTGAAATATATTAATATATAATATAGTACCAGCATATTACAGTTACATTGCAAGACCTCTTCTCATACAGATTAGGCACGAGCATTGATCTCCACGCTCGCTCAAGACTGATTAGCGAATTCGGACTTCCAGTTTCCTTACGATGTTTTTCTTCACCAATTTCTGTAATGTCCAAAATAAACATGAGAAAGTTCTTGTAAATCGAAATGGCCTGAGTTCGGATTCACAACCTCACCTGGAGAGGCGGGCGCCTTAATCACTATTGCCTGGAGGTAGTGGGTCGTATAATATTTAGGTAATCTGACTAATTTTATTGTATAGACGATATTATCGTTAAGTTTCATCAAAGAGTAACAAACACCCAAATATCCATTCATTCTCGCAAACTTGGACTAATAATAGTAGCAGGATTTAGGAGGAAACTAGAAACGTACCAGTATTTGCAATCAATCACCACTAATTCAAGAGAGAATCCCTTGTTCGTTTGTGGTTGAGCCGAGCTCTGTGTCTAGGAGCGCCATCATTAATATTTGATGGGTTAGAAGTATTGTGATGAAGTACAAACTATAGCTAGCTATGAGAATGTTTTTTTTTGAAGTGAAAACTTCTTTAGCGGCGTTGAGCACTTTTTCTGTAATGGGTATAAAATCTTAAACTCGCGTCAGGACACGTGACCTGATCGAAAAAGCGTAGGACGGATGGATAGTAGACAGCTATAATCAAGTTTTCACTTCTGCCGGCACTCCCGGAGTGCAATGTTTTTTTTTTAGTAGTTTACGGTTTTTGCTAGTGACTTGAGGATTTAAGAGGTACGCAGATTTAAAAATTTTCGGAGTAATATGTAGGAACAAAGTTTAGTTAAGTCAGGAGACTGTATCAGGACCATTTATGATTAATGAAATAAGTACAGCCTGCTGGTGGACTAATGGTATTACTGACCTCGCAGCTTACTAAATACAAAACTGAGCGTACTACATGTTCGCTTCGTCGATAGAGTTTTATAGTTTGGTTTAATAGATACAAGCAGCGTAAAATGGCGCATATGCAGCCTTTGCTGCTACGCTCCGTAGACCGTGACTCTAACTGACAGAAGACGGAAGGACGCACAGCAGAAGCTAAGTATAAGCATTACTTTGATACCATTGGTGTACGGAAACTTTAATATTACCTCTAAATGTCCAGAACAGAACTCGTCATTTCTTTTTTACGAGACCGCTATATTTAGCTTTTAATACTTTTAATAACTTGTGCACTTTCCAGTAACTTTGATCTCACGTTTTGGCTCGATTCTCCAGTAGCCAAATGTCTTCGCCAGACGCCGTTTGAGAAACTTTTCTGCCTGCGATCTTCCTAAACAAAAATTTAAAACCCGCGATATTAGGCGGCATATTAGGCTGTCTGCCCAGTTTATTGATCCCTACCGAACTTTATAGGCGTAAAGTTTGTACATTTATTGAGCAGTTAAAATAGAAACATAAAATATATCGCCCTTGTAAACATCACTTTCTCAACACATCAGTCAATAAAAGTCTACGAATGAAGTATTAAAGAGATACTTTGTAAGCAAAAGAGAAAATTCAATGGATTAAATGAAAAAGGACGGCATACAGCCGGCATTGGCATGTAGTCCTTGCTTATACTAGAAACGATATAAATCAATATACACCAACCCTGTAAACACTAATTACCTAAAACTCACAAGGACTCCACGAGCCAGGCCCACCCTAGACAGAAGTATATGGAATATTGAACTGTATAGTTAGAGAAATTTTGTTATTGCTAGTCTCCAAACAGCTGTGTAAAGTCATTAATGGTGCAAAAGCCAAAGAGCCCAAGTCTGTGTTGTCTCGAGTAGCTCTTCTGAGTTTTCTTATTTGATGATCCTTATCATTTTCCCGTAAACGAGTATAGAAGGTTACTGACGTCATAAATAATTTATCAGTATGTGACGTATTACTTACGTTTGTGTCAATATTTACCAGGACGTGGAAAATTATCAAGACATTTGATTACACTGACAAGTTATAAAAAGGTCATGTACCTTTTATTCTAATAAATCCTGTCTGATAGGATTAGTGAGGGTTGCTAGTCATGTGGTAAGTTCCTTCAGATAATACGTTCTTCACCATTAATTGCGTTTAGTCCTTCAAAAATGTTCTCCATATGTTCAAAGTTATTTATAGCTAGCTTTTGCCCGCGACTTAGTCCGCGTGGATTGATAGCTCCCGTTCCCGGGGGATTTCCGGGATGAAAACTATCCTGTCTTTTCTATATATTTATTTTTTTATTTTTATTTTATAACAAAGGGTGTCCAGTGGAAAATTTTCAACTTTGAAATTTCACATAAAATAAACTACATGGATTTTATTTATTTTTATTAAAACTAAATGTACTACATTAATGCGGATTTCATTTTTTAATTAAACACTATATCATCTAAATGATGACCGTTTTTTTTGTACGCACTCCTGTAGTCGAACCCTTAAATTTGCAATTAAGCGCAAAGCTCTGGAGTAATGCTTTGAATTTCACGGCGAATATTGGCCTGCAGGGCTTGAATTGTCCGGGGATTGTTCTCATAAACTTTCAATTTAAGGTAACCCCATAGAAAAAAGTCGCAGGGCGTGAGGTCGGGCGACCTGGGTGGCCATGAGATGTCTCCGTACTTGCTGATCAGTTTATTTGGAAAAATTGTTCTTAACTTTTCCATCGACACTCTAGCTGTATGCGGAGTGGCACAGTCTTGCTGAAATTGTGTCCTATTGTTGTAACCTGAATACAGCTGCAATTGTGGTAGCAGAAATTCGTCTATCATACGGCAATACACCGGAGCAGTGACTGTTTCTCCTTGGTTAAAAAAATAGGGCCCAATTACACCGCTAGCCGAAATGGCACACCAAACTGTGGTTTTCAAGCAATGTAAACGTTTCTGGTGGCGTTCTCTTGGGTTGTTTGGGCACCAGTATCTCATATTCTGTTTATTTACATATCCATCAATGTGAAAATGTGCTTCATCTCTAAACAAAATGTTTCCCAACGTGGTAGGTGTTTGAAAGCGTTCCAGCATTGTTCTTGCGAAGGTTTCTCGCAAAGGATAGTCGTTTTCCTTTAGACCCTGAACAATTTGCATTTTGCATGGATGGAGCCTTAATTTCTTCTGCAAAATAACATGCACTTTTGACTTTTTGATTCCTGTGGAGGCTGCAATTTTCCTAATCGACTTGCGTGGATTTCTAGTAATTTCATTTCGAACTTCAGACACACGTTCGGGCGTTGCTGCTGATGTTGATGGCCCTGGAGGAGTTCTGTTGAGCGTTGTCCCTTCTTGCCTAAACCTTTGTACCCACGATCAAATAAGTTGCGTGCTTGGCCCATCACTTAAACGCCGAATATTAATATGAGTACAAAACGTTCGACGCGCGTGAACCAACGATTTACCATTCTTTAGATATTGCTCAACCGCGAACGAGCGGTGCGCTCCTGTCCAGTGACTCATGGCTACTAACAAATCCGCAAGTACCGCGCTTTCAATGATACCCCTCCCACTCACCTCACCCCGCTGTTATTTCGATAATTGCAGTTTAAAGTTGAAAAAATTCCGCTGGACACCCTTTATTAGCACGGATTCTAGACGACCAAATGTTTAAAGTGCCGAAGACCTATTTAAACTTCCTGAAGTTCAAGACGATAAGTTTATTGAATTTTAACAACTTTAAAAACCTTACTTGATTACCTTACAATGGTTATTGTGAACATTATGACGAAGCTAAAAGGCGCAAATAGCATTACGGCCTAAAATCCCACTGTTAAGAAGTAAAGTACAATGACGATCAAAATACAAATAGTCTTGCTCAAAAGGGACAGGGTACTATATCTTGTATAAAGCATTTATTGTATAAGAATATTATTGTCTGATGTTATCATTTTCTCTGATTTATAGAGAAAATTTTGTGTTTAAAGGACTTTGCGTTTAAGTTTATTGTTTGGTTCTGACGTGGGTAGGCTTATCTGTAGGACTGTTAAGATGTTTCTTGTACTATTTTAATGATATGGGTTTCTACTGTTTGTTGATAAAATTATATATCCAAATATATTTTTGATATAGTCGTTATATCACACCGAAGGTATGTTTGTCTAAGCTAAAACAATGCGCGTCATTTCTATTTAGATAAGCTCTACAATTTTAGAGGTGCACATTGGCAGTTTCAGTATTTTTACGGGTAGTTGCAAAAGCGTTTATTTAATGGCTCAAAACTTTAATTACATTTTTGTCTGATGTCGTTTAGAACTAGCTATATATAAAACAAAATTTGATGCTACCTTCTGAGTGTATACAATAGGTAGAGAACTTATTTTATTATAAATTTTTCACTAAAAGAAAATGAAGATCCATATCTAAGTGAGGCCAAAATTTCTAAGGTTAATAATTAGCTGCCCCCCGCTGTCTCACCCGCGCTATGATATTTTTTAGACTACTGCTTTGCCCCCGCAGGTCTTAGCGTGATTTTATGGAGCCTAAATGTTATTCTGATGTATAAGATATATTACTGAAAAGTTAAATAAAAATCTGTCAAATTGATTTTGCGTGAAAGAGAAACAAACACACATACACCCAAACTTTTCAGATTTAAAATATTAGTAGGAATAATGTGGAGAATTCCAGTCTTTGCTTACGAATGTTGCATCCGGCAATGGTCTGACACAGGCCATGGCGATGACGATATAGTGTGTTTCATTTCCAACAGCATCGATATTAAACATTAGACAAATACTGACAATTCTAAAAATTACCATATTGATAAGGGAATACTATTCAATTTGGCTAAATAAATAATAAATAAATAAATAATAAATAATAAATAAATATCCTCGGACAACTCACACACGGCCATCTGATCCCAAACTAAGCAGAGCTTGTACTATGGTAACCAGACAACTGATAAACATACTTATATATTTTTAAATACATACATAATATAGATAAATCACACCCAGACACAGAACAAACATTCATGCTCATCACACAAAGTTTGTCCTGGGTGGGAATCGAACCCACGACCTGCGGCTTAGCAGTCAGGGTCACTAACCACTAGACCAACAAGCCCGTCGAATGTATTAAAGACTTGTACCCTAATCTCACGTAATCTAAATCGGTGCCAACCAATAAGGTTCCAAGTTCTATAGAGTGAATTAACCGTCTCTTCGAGCCATCAGAAGCTTTTTACGACTCTCAGTACTTACATAAAATTGTACGATATATTATTATGTTCCTAAATGTTTGTACTCATTATCAAGATTAAATTCAAGGTGTCACGTGTCGTTTTTCGTTAACTTTATGTTTGTGATAGTACTTAGAGAAGATAAGCTTAATAGATGAGTTTCCACCTTTTCGTGAATTCTTGTAAATCCTAGCTTAATGTAACAAATGTTTACTTTTGATTGTATCTAGTGATAAACGTTTCTGTTTTGCAAAACATCATTTTAGTGTTTTGTTATTTCTAAAATATTAGTGAAAACTATTATATTTAACTATTATAAATACAAAATTTAACGAGGTACAACCTCGTTAACTTTTAATTTTAAACGTTTGTTACACTTAAACGCAGAAACTACTAAACGTTACTACGGTCATCCGCGGGACTCACCTAACCGAACAATGAGACCGTGCCCCCGCCAAAACGATCTAAACGAAGTGCAAGGGCTCTACCTACCTTTTCACGAAGAGTTTCGTTGTTTTATTTTTAAATTATACATATCAGAAAAAAATTATGGCTTGGCTGTTTCGTTACTTACTTCAGAAACTAAATATTCGCATCACCTCCACGACGATTTATTTATTTTACTTAGTCCGTTTAAATGTTTGTTTTCTGAAGAAAATATATTGTGCAGAACTAGGATTTATAATTTTATTGAACAAACGTCTATAAACTATTTCACTGCAGGGCAAAAGCCTTTTTTTCCTACAGAGAATGTACGAGCATTGACCTCCACGCTTGCGCAAGACGTTATCATCTCCCCAGCCTTTTTCTCAACTACGTCGCTTCGGGGGCAGTTACTAGCCTAACCGGATTCAGCTGGATACCAGTGTTTTACGTGAAGCGACTGTCTATTAGACTTCCACAACCCAGTAACTGGGCGACACGACACCTCTTGGCTAGACTGGTCAGACTTTCTGGCTTACCCGTAACGACTGTCAAAGTTCTACGAATTACAACTTGCGCAAGATGTTTGGTAAGATAAATAGACGCTACTAAGCAAGTAGTTTGACTTAGCTATGTTCTGTCTCTATCGTGCACTTGATGATTGACAGTTATGCAACAGTGACAGATATAGTGCTTAGCTAAATGTGCTAATTAAGTATCGTCTATTTATCTCAACCGTAGTCTCGTTGTTACGTCTGAATTACATGACTAAAGTGACTTTAATATCTTTCAGTTGTTTTCGAAAAAAAAACTTTCTCATTTTATCTTAAGGCCTATGTACACCACGTTTTTTAAACACGCCGTCGACGCGCGTTTTTATCCTGAAGAGCAGACAAACACGTGGCACCGGCGCGTGTGTATCGATACAAACGCGCGGCACCGGCGCGTCTGTATCGATAAAAACGCGCGGCACCGAAGCCTCTAGCGCGCGCGCCTTCACTACGGTTACTACAAAAACGTCGGTAATTTTTCTTCTTCTTTTTTTTTATATAATAACAAAGCGCATGTAATTAATGCTGTCTCGACCGACGCCATCTTGCTACTGCTGACGAGGTTCTGCTTAAAAACGCAAAATGCCAGCGCGTTTGTATCGATACACACGCGCGTTTGCATCGCGCCTGTATCGCTACACACGCGCGTTTTGCATCGCGTCTGTATCGCTACACACGCGCGTCTGTATTTATACAGGTGTGCAAAGGTCTACAGGCTGCGTCTGACTTGCGTGCGTATCGCGTCTGTATCGCTACAAACGCGCGTCGGCGGCGCTTTTAAAAAAACGTGGTGTGCATAAGCCCTTAAGGCCTATGCACACCACGTTTCTTTAACGCGCTGTTAGTGTCAGGCGCAGCCTGTAGACCTTTGCACACCTGTATAAATATTTGAATCGATACGGACGCGTGTGTGTAGCGATACAGACGCAATGCAGACGCGCGTATGTAGCGATACAGACGCAATGCAAACGCGCGTGTGTATCGATACAAACGCGCTGGCATTTGCGTTTTTAAGCAAAACCTTATCAACAGTAGCAAGAAGAAAAATTACCGACATTTTTGGCTACACCCATTCACAAGCGAGAAAAGATTGTGTGGACATTATACAACAACGTATAGGGTATATAATGTTCTGTGACACTAACGTCCTAAAATGTGTATCAATACAGACGCGCCGGTGCCACGCGTTTCAATCAATTTACACAAACGCGCGTTTGTATATAAATACACATGCGCGTTAGCATCGCGGTTGTATCGATACAAACGATAACAAACTGTAGGATAAAAGAGCGCGCGCTTCTATAAATGTGCGCGTTTAAAAAACGTGGTGTGCACAGGCCCATAGGCAACACTCACTTATTACTGTATCATCATGACAAATGTACTTATGTGACAAGTGACGAGGTTATTTACCGAGTAATTTAACTTCAAGAATTTTTATTAGTGGATTATAGCAGTATTCTAACAGCTCCTAAAAATCTTAGGAAATCTTGGTATGTTTGACTTTTTTAAAGTTTAGCCATAATAGAGACATTATGGTCTTACATAAATTGTTATGATAAATAATCATGTTTTTTACTTTACCTGTAAGTAGTGATAAGCCAGAAAGTCTGGCAATCAGTCTAACCAAGGGGTTTCGAGTTCCCAGCAACTGGGTTGTAGCGGTCTGATAGGCCATCGCTAAATGTAAAACACTTGAATTAATCCAAATTCAGTTAGACTTTAAGCGGACCCTAACGGACTTGGAAGAAGGCTAAGGAGATGATGAACCAGCTGTTGGTTTGAAAAGGAAGGATTTCACAGAAACTAAAAATAAAAATATTTATTTCTAAGGCTGAGGCTACAGTAGGCAGCGTTTTGCGATGCGACTGGAAGAGCGAAACGAGATAAACGTGGAATGGCTACATTATAAGCGAAAATCTGGCTTATATTCGATTCAATTTCGCTGATACGTCGATGTAGCCGGTGCCGTGATTACAGTATTGTAGCTCCTGTCGCATAAAGAAATCAAAGATCGCTAGTAATATTTGATGAACGGTGTAGCCATACACGGTGAGTATCCATGTATTTGTTTCAATTGCTCATGTGTCGCAGCTCGCGTCGCAGGCTAGTGTAGCCTCAGCCTAAGTGCTCACTTACCATGTAAATGGAGCATGCAATGACCACTTATATTTTGTGAAGTTGAAGACCGTTTATCTGCTCAATTCAGCTTTGTAAAAACGTGGTTCGTATGAAAAAGACCCGCGCCTATATGGGTACGAAACAAACTTCGTGTTTTCTATGAACAAAAACTGAATTTAGCTGAACGAGCCTAGTAAGCCTCTTAAGGGTTTCTTTTTGGTTTAAATGGGCTCAGCCGACTTCCCAATGAAAACGAAAAAGAAAATTTTAATGGGTAGAGAAAGTGAAAAACATCTATGTTTGTTGGTTTTGTTTACATAGTGCGTAACCTCCTTTCAATATATTTTGCAATGCAAATGGATTCGTGTTCAAAAACATACATTGTAAAATGTCCGTGCAACTAAACTGTACGCAGAAAATACGGATCATTGCCTAGCATTTGTATTTGTCACGTAGTGTTATCCGTACTATCTGTACTACTATTATAAAAGCGAAAGTAACTCTGTCTGTCTGTCTCTTCTTCACGCCTAAATCGCCGAGCCGACTTGAATGAAAATTAATACAGATATAGTCTGGGACCCGGGAAAGGACATAGGATTTGACGGAAATGGTTTTGACATTATATACATTCTTCTCTTCACATTTAACAATGTACAATTAATAATATTGTAACAACATTATTTTAAAAGAGTAAGTATGGAGTTTCTTGCCCATTCTTCTCCATACGTAACAACATTTCCGAATGGGCGGTAGATTCACTTTTGTTTATAAGTATGACGTTTCAAAGTGCCTTTTTTGGCCTAATGGAAATAAATGATTTGACTTTGACTTTGACTTTGATAGTTTTCATCCCAGAAATCCCCCGGGAACGCGGACGAAGTCGCGGGCAGAAGCTCGTAAAAAATAATTCTTTTTGACAATACCAAAACGATCTATGTAACAACAGTGTAATTAGTAACAGATCTTACCGTGGATAGCGTAACAACTTAATTATCAAGACTAAATTAATATTCTAAACTGATGAGCTCACGGGTTTTCACATAGTTTCTTAGATAACCACTACTTAGATAGATTAGGCATCTCATGCTCACACTTTCTCATAGACATCGGTGAGAAAAATACCTTTTTTTGGGGTGGGAAATCATCAAACGATATTCCCGCAATGGGCGGAGTGTCAGACTTCTACTGACTAAAACCCACCCGTGTTCCTAATTAGTCCTTATGTACGAACGTAACGTCGACGCGGCTTGAGGAAAACCCCTGAATTTATAATAAACTTAGGTCCAAAATCACGCCTTGACCAACGTGGTGATAAGTGCTCGTACCTTCTCAAAAAAGGGACCTGCAGTGAACCTGTAATAGGCTGGTGTTAGAATTATTATATGGGCAGTTGTGTTAAGAGTCTGTTTGTATTTATACCTCATCTATCTTGATTTCTATCTGGATGACAGAACTCAACATAGATGGTCAAATACACCGAAAAACTTAGAGCATTCAAACCAAAACTAGTTAGAGAATAGTCTCGACTCATCTGCCAAAGTCTTACTCAAATATTAAGTGAAATAAATTTCGACTAGACTGTAGATAATCTTCATCACTCCATAGTATTCGCAAACAGATAATAGAGCATTGAACTTCTCAACAAAATAAACATGAGACACATCCAAGATAACAAAACGTATATTTCTTAGAGATTTCCTTTTATAATATTGTTTCATAATAACAATTTACAAATATAACATAGCACAGTCTTAGTTTATTTACAAACGTATTTCAACGATACATTGCACTGAGTTTGTTATTCAACACATTTTTTTAAATAAAATTCATTGTGTTGCTAAATTACTTTTAGGATAAATTGAAATTACCTAATTTTACAATAGCGTAAATAAATACAGACGCCAGCACTTCAAGCTACCCGAAATTATCAAATCTTGCAATCAAACTTGAACCTATATATGTAGCATTAAAGTTGAAAACCTATTTAATGAAGACACATTGCGGTTGCTTGTAGTTGGTATATGTGTCTAGAATTTTAAGAATTTAATTTCCCTTTTAACTTTAGATGGTCTATTGTCCAATTTTTCCTGTTAATTTGTATTTATTTAAGTTATCCTTTTTCTTTTCCAATATCCAAGTATTTGAATCTTTTCTCATTGAAAAGAAAACCCTAATTAAATTCTATCAAGTATCAAGACTTTCTGAGTGCAGTTTCAGTATGCTAAGAAATGCATTTCCCTAGTTTATTATTCCCGTTTCCATTACTAACAATGCGAATTTATTTGTGAAGTCAAGAAGTACCTACACTTTCAGTCTTTTTCTTCTATCAGGCAAAACTTACCTTGCCTACTAATCGCCAAGAAGAAAATTTCCTTAAATCCTTAGTTGTTTACAATTTTAACTTACTTTAACTTGCATTATTTTAAATTCTGTGGCACCTACTCTAATTTATGGCAAGTTTTGTTTTAAAATCTTATTCTTTCACAAAACTCAGATCATTTTGTTTTACGCTAACTCAAATTTACATTACAATGGTTAAAAACGCGACACTTCATTGGATCTGGCGAAATCTTCTTTTTTGCTTGGGTCCATGACGACAGCTCTCATTCTTCGCCTCACCAGTATGTAAATAAATCTGTAAAAAGAAAATTTTGTTTTAATTATATGAAATAAAAACTTTCAGATGAAACCCCGAATTTAAGAAGTATGAAGTATGTATTAAGAGCGTGCTCAAGGTCTTTTCCAAACTTTGTAGCCCTGAGAATTTATTTTTTTTTGCAGTACAAAAGTCGTTGACGCGTCTGAAATGGTATATTGGAAATAAATTATTTGACTTTGACAAAATTAAAACGATGCATTTGTTAATTTTAATATGTTGATTCTTTGTCATCGCCATTGAAATAAAATAATCTAGATATTTGCTAAACCTTATCATTAACGTGAGAGGTTAATCTTGACGTCCTTCTATTTAGTATGTCGACAAATCATGATATTTGTCTGTTCTAATTTTCTAATCTGTTATACTAACACTATAAAGCTGAAATTTTTTGTATCTTTGTTCGGCCTAAATTCTGGAATTACTCGTCAAATTAGAATAAAGGCTTGGGCACACCAAAAGCAGGACAAGCGCAGCACCTTAGCAGGGCAGGGCAGTTGCGCCGCGTTTGATGTCACACCAGAAACGTGAGCAGTCAGAAAGCAGTTTGAATGCGGGCCTGCTTTGTAACTGCGTTATGTGTGTCGTATCGATAGCCACACTCAGTACACTTCAAGATGTTGAACGGTTCTGACTCTGACGAAGAGGAGCTATTGTTGCTTCTAGCTTTAATTTAAAAAAAAAGCCATAGTCTTTTTTTTTTCACGTTCACGATGTAAATAAGAGAAGAGAAGAATATGGGGAGTACCATCGTCTATGTCGGGAATTAGAATCTTTTGAAGATAGGTTCTTTACTTATTTTCGGATGTCGAAGAGTTCTTTTGAAGAATTGCATGAAATGATACGATTGAAAATAATGAAAACTGATACAAGCTACAGAGCTTCCATATTTCCTTCTATTTCCTCACCAACTCAATCAATTTTTCATTCGTTTCCATGATAAAGTTGTAAAAAATCACAACCGTTTACGACCCGCGCTGCGTCTGTCCCGCGCAACTACTTTGGTGTGACTAGTCAATATGGCGGTCGTAGTAATACAACGTATACTCACTGCGGCCGCCCCGCGCCCGCGCTGCCACCGCCCCGCGCCTGCGCTGCTACCGTCCAAAAGTTTTGTAGAAGAGCAGTGCGTGCGCGGTGCAGCGGCGGAGCAGGTAGGATCAGCAGGCCCGCGTTTGTTCAGTGTGTCATCACTCTTAAAACTACATTATTTTCTAACGGAGACGCACTGCTACCGCACTGCAACTGCTTTTGGTGTGCCCAAGCCTTTAGTCTTTAATATCATAGCCTGATTCGTGGGAAATAGTGTAGGCTAATGTAATGTCATCTGGCGTTGCAGTATAAGTCTAACAGTTACCGTGGCAACTGAAGTAACATGAGTTGGTTTTAGTCGCCGCTCCCAGGATGGGAGCAGTCATTGGATGATGTCCCACTCCACAAAAAAAAAGTGGGTTTTAGTCAGTAAAAGTCTGACACGCCCTCCCGCGCCGCCAAGGACGGGAGAAATCATTTTGATTGTTTCCCACTCACCAAAAAAACATGTAACATCACTCTACTACGTGTTGGAGAGAAGCAGTAACCAAGTGTTAAACTGCGGGGTACAAATAAATAAAAAAAAAACTTTCTAAAAAATTAACTTGGTTATTTGTAAATAAAAAAAATATTACCTAAAATAGGTAAGTCTGTAATTAGAGAAGGATTATAGTAGCTTCACAAACCCGGGAAACATTTAATTGGGTGAATCATAAGGTTTTGCCGCAAGTACTCTCGGGCTATTTTTACTAGCAACTTTAATTAGTTAGTTACCAATTGATTTAAGGACACGACTCTGAAAACCGCAATACCTGCCTTTTTATTAATATATAAATTTGTTTAATTTACAGATTAAAACTCTCCGTTTTGAATGGTAGGTTTTTTAACCGAAGAGTTTTATTAAATTTACGCTTTTGTGTTTAATTATTATCAATAGTGAAATTAATTATGCGTGTCGTGCAGCTAAATGACTTGAGATAGTCATACATATTTTCAACTACAAGATCGACTATAATTTAGTTTTGGCTATTATTTCAGTCAGTTTACTGATTGTTGATACATCAACGTACAGCCCAAACTTGGGCTCCAAGGGAGACAAAAAACCTGGAGGGTGTTTTCTTTGTGTAGGTAGGTGGTACTGTAGGTAGCCTAAGGCCGTATACAGAAAGGAAGCTGGAAACTTATAAGCGCTTGTCGGCGCTTGTCAGCGCTAGTGATCCGCGCAGGAAAATATATGAACTCACGCCGATTTTAAGCACTGAACGGTGCCGACAAGTTCCGACTAACTTCCACACGCGCTGGTCAGCGCTGGGCGTTGCCATTAAAAAATAAAAATAAAAAACATTTTGCTTAGTCTGCTTCAACCTGCTTTCTTTGTGTAGAACGGACCAGCGCTGACAAGCGCCGGTAAGCGCTTATAAGTTTCCAGCTTTCTTCCTGTATACGGCCTGAGAAAGGATTTTTGGAAATGCCCTAAAGCGGGCGGGCGAAGTCTTGAGCGAAAGCTAGCTGTATAAAAAAAATCTGCCTTCAAAATACTTGCGATCCAAACCGACCCCCATCGTTCTACTATTCCACAAACATGTTACTATTCAGAACAGTTTTAATTCCGTGCGAAAAAAACGTCAGTCTTATCAATTCGACCCGCATGCAGTTACGTAACTGATAACAGAGCTATTTCAGATTAATTTGCAATTTACGAATGTTGAAAATATGAATGGATAATACTATCAAAATGTTAACTTGATACATAGGTTATCAAAAATAAATGCGTTGTTGCTAATTTTGTTTTTTACTTTGTAGTCGATTTGTGGAAAACGGAATATATTTTTTTAGGAAGGAGGAAGGGAAAAAAGGCGGTTTGTACGAAAAAGATGCAAAGAATATTGGTCACAATGGTCAATGCAACTAGCAGATCATAAATTGGCCACAATTTGACAACCCGAAAGATTTCAAAACCAAGCAGGGCCATTAAGAACAGTGGCAAAATAAATTGGAAGAGGAAAATAATGATGATATCACATTCTTATTGGTATATGGTTAACACGCTGTGTTACCACTTAAGAGAATTGATTTACGTTAAATTACATAATACTACATTATAGTATACTAGCTGTTCCTCGCGGTTTCACTCACGTTACGTTAGGTTTTTGGTTACTGCCTCGCTCCCGTGGGACATAGAGTGATATTATATAGCCTTTGTTACTCAGGAATAATGTAGCTTTCGAATGGTGAAAGAATTTTTAAAATCGGTCCAGTAGTTTTTGAGCCTATTCATTACCATCAAACAAACAAAGTTTTCCTCTTTTTAATATTAGTGTAGAAAATTGAACCAAATATATACACAATGCGTAAAGTAAATAAGCGGTTTCTTTCAAAACAAGGTGCGTATTTTTATCCCCGGGTAGGAAACAATTCTTTTATCTAAATTATATTTCAGTCACGTCTCTACCTCTACTGAAAATAACCTGAAGGATTTAAAGATTTCATCAATGTCACAGAAGATTCCTTGAATTGAAAGTAGTATTAACTGTGAGATAATGCTGTACTTTAACTTTGACATTTAAATAGACGCTACAATAAGACTTGTTTTTATGCGACAATCGGCCTCGGAAATGGGTAAGTGATGTTTGCGCGTCTACTATCATTTATCTCAGGAACGGCCAGGCTGATTTTGAAAAATGTTTGTATTGTATTAGCTTTTGTCCACGGCTTCGCCCGCGTAAATGTCAAGCTTCCACCCCCTTTTTTCCCCTTCAAGGGCGAAGCCCAAAAATCTTCGTCGTGGATATCGGAAATCCCCCACCACTATACTTTGTTATGTATATATGTATTTAGTATTATTGAACCTATATATGTATAATACATGTACATTTATATTATATTCTATCGCCGCTTTTAAAATTTTGTTTATATTTGCACCTGCCATGTTTTGTCTCTGCATCACCCTAAGGTAGACTGGTAGATAACGCCCAAGGCATTAAGTCCGCCGTTGTTCATTGTTTTTTTTACATGTGCATAAAGTTTTAAATAAAATGTTAACCATTTAGTGCTCGAATCTCCAGAAATCTTAGTGGATACCTACTCTTCACACAGAACAGACCCTCCAAGTTTTATGTCTCTAGGACCAGTGGTTTTTTTTTTTTTTTGGTGAGTGGGAAATCATCCAATGACTGCTCCCGTCTTGGGTGCGGCAGGAGGGCGTGTCAGACTTTTACTGACTAAAACCCACTCATGTTCCTTCGATTGCCCTTTATGTTCAAGGGTCACGGTAACTATTTATTATAAACATTCCGCAACATGCTAAAGTGATTACACTGTGTTGTGAATGTCTACAGACATGGGCGTAGCCACACTGGGGCAAGCTGGGGCACTTGCCCCACCCTGGCTCTGATCTATAAGGTGCCTAACTAAAAAAAAATCTTATTTTTTTTGGTCAGTGGGAAATCATCAAATGACTGCTCCCATCCTGGATGCGGCGGGAGGGCGTGTCAGACTTTTACTGACTAAAACCCACTCATGTTCCTTCGATTGCCCTTTATGTTCCAGGGTCACGGTAACTATTATAAACATTCCGCAACCCCGGCAGGCGTTGACCCTGTTGGGCCCCTTCCTGAGCTGACTTCTTCTCTTTGAGGCGCGCGTGGGACACTAACGCGCCGTCGACGCGGTCCTGGTCCTAGTCGGGCGG
Organism: Athetis lepigone; assembly: GCA_033675125.1. NCBI lineage: Eukaryota > Metazoa > Arthropoda > Insecta > Lepidoptera > Noctuidae > Athetis > Athetis lepigone. The sequence continues at coordinate 10,277,412 of CM066230.1, forward strand.
CGAGCTACCCATCGCTCGCCATCCGCAGAACCGCGCCTACGGTGGCCGGTAGTCGTCTTGCGACTCTCGACGTCTTCGCCTGGGTCTTAGTCCGGGGCGAGAGGCTTGTCGTTGCCCTCGCGCGCCGCCGCTTCCACCACTAGCATAACTGCTTCGAAGAAGGAGGCGACGGCATCCCATTCCGTCTCGCCCCGAAGCATGGCCTGAACCAGCGCAGGGCGCGAGAGGTCACCGCCGCCGATCGCCTCTACGAGGACACGTCGATGGTCCGCCCATGCGCGGCACACCTCCACCGTGTGCTCGACCGTGTTCTCCAGGTGACCGTTGCTGCAGTGGTGACACCCAGGCGTCGCTTCCGCCTGAATCCGACACAGGAATCTCCCGAACTGACCATGTCCGGTGAGGACCTGTGTCAAGCGAAACGTGAGAGCGCCGTGGCGCCTCTCCAGCCACTCCTCAAAGAGGGGTCTTACCGCCGCTATTACGGCGTGCCCAGCACTAGGTTGCGACAGTCGATGTCTCCACTCCGCCATGACGCGAGATCTCGGCGGAGGTCCGTGAGCCGCGCCGCGATAACCCGCGGCAGCGGGACTTCGCCCCGGTGTTGCACTTCCACGCGCCACTGGTACGTGTGTGCAAGGACTGTTGCCTCCAGATCCCACGCCGGACGGTCGGCAAGGAGGCACGCCGCCTCACAGGATACCGTGCGGTATCTCCGCACCTTGCGAATGGCCATGACCCTCTGGGACGCCCTCAGAAGTCGGGCCGGAGCCGTGACTAGATTGGGCGCCCACACCGGAGCCTCGTAGAGGACCATGGACCGCACGATCCCCGTGTAGAGCCTCCGGCAGGAGGCGTTTGGGCCACAGAGATTAGGCAGGAGCCGCTTGAGGGCAGCTCCAGCCTTCGCCTGTTTGGGGCCCAAACGTCGGAAGTACTACGTGAAGTTCCATCGGTTGTCGAGGACAAGTCCCAGGTACTTTATCGTCGACTCGACACCAATGTGAACCCCTCCCACCGTTATCTGAGACCCCGGCGTGGCCGGTGCCGAGGGCCATGAAAACTCATGGCCTCGGACTTGTGCAGGGCCACCTCGAGCCCCAGCTGCCGGATCCTGTCCACGACTGTCGCAACACCTCTTGACATCAAGTCGGCCGCCGCCTGGAACGACCGTCCCGTCCCTAGGACTAGCGTATCTTCAGCGTAGCACACTACGCTGACACCATCGGGAAGGTCGGCGCGCAGCACCCAGTCGTACCCGATGTCCCACAGGAGCGGCCCCAGGACCGATCCCTGTGGAACACCGCACGACATCCCTCGTCGACTCCACACTCCCTCGTGACCGGGGTAGATGACGGCTCTGTCCGTCAGATAGGCCTCGACCACACGACAGAGGTAGGCTGGCATCTGGTGATACCGGAGTGCCGCCCCAAGGCAGGGTATTAAAGGCGTTGGCGATGTCGAGAGACACCGCCAAGACGATCGACCCTGCCCTGTGCCACTGCATCCCCTGTCGTGAGGACCCGTACACATATGATGGCGTCCACCGTGGAGCGTCCTCTGCGGAAGCCGTACTGGCTGTCCGCCAGATCCGGCCCCACCCGCAACAGCCACTCGACGAGACGGCTCGCAATCACTCTCTGTTTTCATGCACAATCAATATCTTCAGGGAAATTCCTAAGAGCTCTTCTCTGAAGCATATTCCTGGCATGCTGAATAGGATTTAAGTCAGGGGATTGTGCAGGCCAGTCTAAAGCTGTTGTAACCAACTTGTAACGATACGCGCCATATGTGGACTGGCATTGTCGTGGATGCTGCAGTCGATTCCAACGTCTAGGTTTTCTCCAAACGCGTACTTTTCGCGAATCAGGATGAAATCCAAACCTGGTTTCATCAGTGAAAAGGCACAAGTGACCATTGAGAATGGTTCCAGTTTTCTTCCCGTATTGCCTCTCCTTGGCGCTGGTACTCGAAGTGCCTACGAGCAAGTAGGTTGACTGCTTGCAGTCTTCTTAAAGTTTGATCGCTTACCAGCAAACCATCTCTCTCTATGTCTCTCTCGTTATGTGAAATTTGTACATACTTTACTTAGGTATTTTGAGAAGATTTTATTTTTCTTTATCTCTGGTGGGGGGGGGGGGGTTGACTTCTGCCCCACCCTGAGCCCAAAGCTGGCTACGCCCATGTCTACAGAGAGAACTATGATAAACATTCCGCAACCCCGGCAGGCAGGACCAGTGGTTTGGGCTGTGCGTTGGTATATCAACAATCAGACAGTCGGTTTACCATCTTATATAGGGTTTTTTTTTTTTTTTTTTTTGGTGAGTGGGAAATCATCCAATGACTGCTCCCGTCCTGGGTGCGACGGGAGGGCGTGTCAGACTCTTACTGACTAAAAGCCACTCATGTTCCTTCCTTTGCCCTTTATGTTCCAGGGTCACGGTGACTACTATACACATTCCGCAACCCCGGCAGGCGTTGGCCTTGTTAGGCCCCTTCCTGTGCTGACTCTTTCTCTTTGAGGCGCGCGTGGAACACTTACGCGCCGTCGACGCGGTCCTGGTCCTAGCCGGGCGGCGAGCTACCCATCGCTCGCCATCCGCAGAACCGCGCCTACGGTGGCCGGTAGTCGTCTTGCGACTCTCGACGTCTTCGCCTGGGTCTTTGTCCGGGGCGAGAGGCTCGTCGTTGCCTCTCGCGCGCCGCCGCTTCCTTCACTAGCATAACTGCTTCGCAGAAGGAGGCGACGGCATCCCATTCCGTCTCGCCCCGCAGCATGGCCTGAACCAGCGCTGGGCGCGAGAGGTCACCGCCGCCGATCGCCTCTACGAGGACACGTCTATGGTCCGCCCATGCGGGGCACACCTCCACCGTGTGCTCGACCGTGTCCTCCAGGCGACCGTTGCTGCAGTGGTGACACCCAGGCGTCGCTTCCGCCTGAATCCGACACAGGAACCTCCCGAACTGACCATGTCCGGTGAGGACCTGTGTCAGGCGAAACGTGAGAGCGCCGTGGCGCCTCTCTAGCCACTCCTCAAAGAGGGGTCTTACCGCCGCTATCACGGCGTGCCCAGCACTAGGTTGCGACAGTCGCTGTCTCCACTCCGCCCTGAGATCTCGCCGGAGCTCCGTGAGCCGTGCCGCGATAACCCGCGGCAGCGGGACTTCGCCCCGGCGTTGCACTTCCACGCGCCACTCGTACGTGTGTGCAAGGACTGTTGCCTCCAGATCCCACGGCAGAGTGCCGGCAAGGAGGCATGCCGCCTCGCAGGAGATCGTGCGGTATCCCCGCACCATGCGAATCGCCATGACCCTCTGGGACGCCCTCAGAAGCCGGGCCGGAGCCATGGCTAGGTTGGGCGCCCACACCGGAGCCCCGTAGAGGGCCATGGACCGCACGATCCCCGCGTAGAGCCTCCGGCAGGAGGCGTTTGGGCCACCGAGATTGGGCAGGAGCCGTTTGAGGGCAGCTCCAGCCCTCGCCAGTTTGGGACCCAAACGTCGGAAATGCTCCGTGAAGTTCCATCGGTTGTCGAGGACAAGCCCCAGGTACTTTATCGTCGACTCGACACCGATGTGAACCCCTCCTACATCTTATATAGGGTGACTGGCAATTAATGTACGATACTTAGGCCTGTATTAGTAGACGTCACTCAATTCTGAGACGCTCTCAAGTTTATTGCTGTCCTTATTTTTTCCCTTTAGAATGACAAGGACAGCAAGAGATTTGAGAGCGTCTCAGAATTGAGTGACGTCTATTAATACGGGCCTTAAACACGTGATTGTGCTCATGATAACAAACAATTTTAGTTACGGGAGCAAAACCGAAGTCGTGAAAAAAATTTCAGCTGTTCAGTACATTAGGCAAACATAAATGTACTGAACAGCCGGTTTATTTTTCGTGATTTCACGTTTGTTCCCATAGTAAAAGTTGTTGATTATTATGAGCCCAATCACGTGGCTAATTATTGTAAACTAATTACCAGTCACACTTTATACTTAGTGTCGTTCTAGATAAGCAAAGTTTTAACGTTAGTAACCGCTAAGGCGCTGCACAAACGTAGACACTTTTGTGTCTTGTGTCGGACACCGAACACTTTTTGATCATAATTAACTAGTATGGTGTTAAGTGGAAGCAACTGGATACAACAAATGTAAACGTATGCGCGGGGACTGGATGATTTCATACTGATTCTATAGAAATAAAATATTCATCGGTAGCTTGTATCTGACACAAGACACAAAAGTGTCTACGTTTGCGCTATGCCTAAGATACGAAACGAAAACCGTGTTTTTCATAAAGGACTAAATTGATTTGAACTTTACTACAAATAAAATAAAAACTTAAAAAATACATTTTTAGTTTTTATTTTATTTGTAAACCCACTGTGGATAATTGTGACATTAAAATTCTCAAGTCATAATTGTCAAGAGCAGTTGAGTCGGCGGCGCACGGTGGGCTGAAAATCGGCTTTCATAGACTTAGGGATTTCAATTTGCAAGTGCTTGTTTTTATGCCGGATATCGCTTCTATTAGTCATTACTATGTACAAAAATGACACCCGAGTTAATTCTACCCAAAAACGAAGGAAATATAATTTTTTTACGAAAAATTTGTATGAAGCTAGTATGAAAAATCGAATTATCTCCTAAACGGCATGTTTAACCGTAATATCCTTGGAGATGGTCATAGTGCTAATTATTTATGATTTTTTGGTTGGCAATTGGACGAAAAATTTAATGCCGTTTTTTTTTTAAAAATCGTCAAAATATTTTTATTTGTTTTTACGTATGAAACGATTCCTTTTGGTGTTTATGTTGAAGAACACGGACTTTTAACTACACATAACATAAAATAGCATCACTCCTATATTTCCGAAGGAGTTGGCAGAGGTTTATAGTACACCCACACGTAGCCAACTATGTTTGAGCTAGATATTTATCAGCACAAAATGAGTTTTAAAACTTTTCATACAACCAAATTACCAATTGTCTTCTAATGAGTCCAAAAAGAAGTGATTAAGTAACTACACTGATTAGGTCTTCTAATAAGTCTTAATAGGTGATTTAATGATTTTCAATATCTCACGACAATGGATTATATTTAACATTTCCTGATAAGTAAGCTAATTTGTTAATTAGCAGTGCTATGAGTTCTAAGAATAGTTAGTGACAATTATAGATTTTCATTAGCTAATGAGGAGATAACTAATGAGGGTAGTTACCTAATTATTGTCGTTTTGCAATAAAAGGGCTAAAGTTTTGTTTTATAATTTAATTTGTTCACAACTGTGTAACTGCTAACACTAAATCTGCGACTATAAAATCTTAAAATGGAAAGTTTAATCACCAATTTAGACTTGTTTGTTCTTCTACGAAGTGAGAGTACTTCATTTGATCATGAAGTATTGTTTAGTGCAGTTGTATCCCGCATAGGCGATTGCCTGTCTGACGAAGATTATGTTGTTCTCAAAGAATTTTGTCGGAGATTTACGCGAGCCGCTTTACAAAGGTGGGGGAAATCCAACCGATTCCTTGATAATTTCAGGAGAAAGTACGAGAATTGGTTGGGAGCAAATATTGATTGGCCGAGTTTTGTGCAAACTTTAGTTAATCAAGAACCAAGTGTTGATGAGATACCAAGAGCGCCCTCAGTCTCTCCAGAACCGTCGACATCAACGTCCATTGGAACAATGACGAAAAGATCCCGTAAACCATTCGAAGACCTGGGAAGTAAACAAAAAAAGAGAAGATCTGATGAACACACAGGCGAAGGTTCCAGTGAATTGGCATATGCAGCTGCAGCACGTTTAAAAGAAGAAGGGCATGGAGATATCGCCTCTGTCATCGAATACATGATGAAAAATCCTGAAGCAGCCGCTAAATTAAATGAAACGCTTAAGAAACCAGCGAAAACAATCATATTTACGCCAGAAAAGGCGCTTGGATTGCTTCTTTCGCTAAAACTCTCAAAGTGGCAATATATTACGTTGCGTGAGGCTGCCATTCGAGAAGGTGCTAAAGATATTTATCCATCTTACTATAAAGTGCAACAAACTAAGCTTGATTGCTACCCTCCGAAGCAATCAGTGACAGTTACTGATTCATCGGCTAGGATTACACTTCAAGCTTTACTTGATATCACGGTTACAAGAATCCTTCAAAGCCTTTCTAACGAAGAGCATAACAAGCAGTTGAAGCTGATATCCAAGTGGGGATTTGACGGTGCTTCTAACCAAAGCCGATACAAGCAGAAAATTGAGGGTGAGGAAGATGATTCAAGCATTTTCATGACCTCCTTGGTGCCACTAAAACTGACAGATGGAGACAACATTTTATGGACGAACCCAAAACCATGCTCAGTTTTGTATTGTCGTCCAGTTCAGTTTACTTTTGTAAAGGAGAGTGAAGCAGTTGTCCTTGGGCTGAAAAAACAAATGGATGAAGAAATTGAGGCCCTTATCCCCACAGAGTGCAATAATAATAATAGGGTGACTCATCAACTAATGATGACGATGATCGACGCTAAAGTCTGTACTTACCTTTCTGAAGCTAGATCAAATGCATCGTGCTACCTGTGCTTAGCAAAGCCTACAGAAATGAACCGCTTAGATGCTGTAACATCAAAAATTGTGTGTTCGGACCTGTATGAGTTTGGCTTGTCATCCCTACACGCCCGTATAAATTGTATGGAATGTCTGTTACACATTGCATACAAACTGGACTTCAAACGGTGGGCAGCGAGAAGTGATGAGCACAAAGAAATGCTACAGACAAGAAAGAAAATAATTCAAAATAAATTCAAAGATGAGCTCAATCTGTTGATTGATATAGTAAAACAAGGCTCGGGAACCACCAATGACGGGAATACTGCAAGAAAATTCTTTGAGTTTTCTAATAAAACCGCAGCTATAACCGGTTTGGATGAAGACCTCATCAAAAGATTTGCTGTAATTTTACAAGCAATTACATCTGGAGAGCAGATCGATATAATAAAATTTAGAGATTATGCTCGCAAAACAGCAGAAAAGTACGTATTACTATACGACTGGTTCTACATGTCGTCAACCGTTCATAAGTTACTAATCCATGGGGCTGACATAATCGAGAAAAATAATATTGTGCCGATTGGGACTCTCTCGGAAGAAGCCTCAGAGTCTCGAAACAAAGATTTTAGGAGGTTTCGAGAACATCATTCGCGGAAAAGAAGCAGGCAGGATTCCAATCAAGACATTTTAAATATGCTTGTTGTTTCTTCGGACCCTTTGCTAAGTGCACAAAGGCCTAAGTTAGATGCCAAGAAAAAGCAGAGCTTTTTTGCTGAAACTCTCGACTTAATTCAATTTCAGGAAACTGAGTTCGAATTTTTGGATATATCCAATCTGGATGCTGACTCAGAATTGGAGTCTGACAACGAGAGTGATAAGGAAAATTTGTAAAAAAGATATATATGTACATATTTGTAAATTTGTATTTGAGTGTGTTTGGGTTTTTTTGTAATATTTAATGATATGTTTTATTTTTTTTATTTATTTTACTTTATTTTACGAATGCTTAGTATTAATTCCTTAAATTAACTTATTTTGTATAAAATATAACTTCATAATGTTACTTCAATATAAATCTTTTTTTATTTAAATTAATATAAATGTGTCAAAAACAGCAATTTTTTTATTTTATTTTTCTTGTTTCGTGTGTTCTTAATATTTGGGTTAATAACATATCGAACTTTTTAACTTAGACACTAAAAGGGATCGTTTTACATGTAAAAATAAATAAAAATATTTTGACGATTTTTTAAAAAAAAACGGCATTAAATTTTTCGTCCTATCGCCAACCAAAAAATCATAAATAATTAGCACTATGACCATCTCCAAGGATATTACGGTTAAACATGCCGTTTAGGAGATAATTCGATTTTTCATACTAGCTTCATACAAATTTTTCGTAAAAAAATTATATTTCCTTCGTTTTTGGGTAGAATTAACTCGGGTGTCATTTTTGTACATAGTAATGACTAATAGAAGCGATAACCGGCATAAAAACAAGCACTTGCAAATTGAAATCCCTAAGTCTATGAAAGCCGATTTTCAGCCCACCGTGCGGCGGCGCAAGATTTTTGATTTATGTTTTGTTTGTTTTCGAAAGACTGCAGATAATAACGACGCGACAAAACAAATAATTATATTTCTTATCAATGTTGCTTAATTTTTAATCTAATTGTTTATTTACTACTGCAATCTAAGTATTTCACCATGCTTTCATCATTATTTGTACCTACTTTCGTGCTTAGATACTTTATGAGGAAAACTTTAATGAAAACACGTGTAAACAAAATAGAAATAACTCTTTGTAATATGTATTAGTAATGTTGTTTGTATCAATTTAATTTTACTATCGTGAGTGTCTTTATTAAAAGGAGTATAGGTAAAAACTATTACAATCAGGCTTGGCGAATCTGCAATGTCTTTATACGTATCTACGTAACATGGAGCGTAACTGCTAAGGGCTCACCTTAGCTGAACATAATGAGCCTTACTAATAATCGCTGCATAAAGTTATGACAGGTTTATACGTCAAAAAATGTATGGTTATACAGGCTTTATTCATTGCATAACTTTACACAGTGATTATTAGTAAGGGCAAATATATTTACGTCAAATACTATAAACACATGTTAATCCTTTGAACACATGTGATTTGAGACCCAATAGAAAGACAATAGCAGCCCGACAGCCGGCTGTCGGTTGGTCGTCAAGAGGTTAAGTCAATTACCATGCAATACTAGCTGTCTCCAGTGGTTTTATTCGCGATTTTGGTTACTGCTCCGCTACGTGTTACATTGCCTATTACTTTCCTAGATACATGGACCATCCAACACAAACATATTTTTTTAATCCGGATTTGTAGTTCCTGAGAGTCGTTCAACCAAATAAACAATCTTCTTTTCTAATGGTCGATAAGGTTCCATATTAACTGCCATTTTAAAATAGTCAACTGAAAATGTAACTATTTGACTTTGAAATAAGGTGTAAATTCTAAACTTACCCGAATAATCCTATAGCAACTACAGTCAAGGTAGCATCGAACATATAGAAGGCACCAGGGAAGTGTTCAATGGTCATCATGTAGATGTAGCTCGTTGCTGGCATGTATATAGACGGTGCTATTGCCTCCGTCACTCCGATGAGGGCACTTAACTTTGCTGTAAAGAGAATTTTCTAGTTAGAATTGTACGCACATACTTATGGGTTATGGGTTACGGATTAGTTCTAATAGTTACCATGGCCCCAGAACACAAAGGGCAACCGAAGGAATACTGATAGACTTTTACTGACTAAAACCCATCCGTGTTAGTCAGTAAAAGTCTGACACACCCTAACGTCCGTCCCGCCCAAGGCGGGAGAAGTCATTTGATGATTGCCCACCCACAAAAAAAAACTTTTATAAATGATAGATTACATCAAGTTTGTTTACACAAAAAATAAAATACAAAAAAAAATAAGTTCGCCAGAAAAGCGCTGACGCAATGAAGCTCGACAAAAAACGAGGAAACGATTTTACTGTCCGCAACGAAATCACTAAAAAAATATGCCACGGACCCCCAAGCAGAAATGGCCCCCAGCTCATAAAATAATAGCAGCAGCAGGGGCTCCGAGTCCGTATAAGCCAGTGATGTACAGGCTTGATTTGATTGAACCCTGAGTGATCCAAATAAATGACCTATATTAGAGGTTTCGTTCGCAAATTTTAAGTCAAGATGTTTAAAATATTTTGTAACAAAGATCGAAGGACTACAGATAAAGTGAATGATTCATAATGATTGATTAAGTACACAGAACGTCGTATCTATAGACAAACTTCCGATTTATAATTTACACTGACGCTGCAGATAAGGTACAACAATACAGAGTAGATACTAAACTCTATTTTAGTTTCAGTAAGGAAACAAAAACACAGCTTTAACTTTGGGATAACAAACACAAATCTCTAAAATAAAGATCTACTAAAGTTCATGAATTTTGAAGTACAAACTTCTCAAAGCCAACAAGACCGAAACAAACAATTTCTAATTTCCACGCCCTTCCTGATTAATTTAGTGGGTGTGCTAACTCGCAGAAAGTTTACGCAAAAACGAATCCTAAGATGTGTCAGCAACAGGTGCTAATCCTTTGAGCAGATTTCTTCCTTGTATAAACTGCTGTTTTTGCCGTTTTCACCAAATTTTGTCTTATCAAGCCGTAACGTTTTATTGAGCAATTTCTTCCGTCATTTATTTTTTGTAAATGCTTTTAGACGGTTTGTTTCCAGATAAATAGAACAATCAAAGTTACTCTATGGATTTTATTAGGTAGAGATTCTCAGGTGAAGTTACAAACGTAAATAGCCTCAGGCCAATTTGAGAAAACACTTCTTGTTATTTCTGCGTGAGACTTTCGTTAGTAAAAGCAGTTTAATTTTATTGTGTGGTGGTAGATGATTCAAAGACACTAAGAGGCGGTCTAAAAAAAGTCATCCAAAATTATTTGGATCAAACAGAATTTAAGGGCTCTTGTCCCTGTTTACACAGTGTCTAAAAAACCATTCAAAATTCATCAGAACCCCTGTGCACAGAATGTCCAGTGCATACCTAGCGGCACTCCTGGCATTGGTATTCGAAGCACCTCTGTCTGCTATCAACTTGTGTCTCCGTCTGTTCGAAAGCCCGTGGCATTTTTTCAGTCTTCTCATTTTAATTTGGCCACTGAAGACATCAGACGGTTGTGTTGAGAGGTAAGCTACTTACAGGAACCTAATCTGCTATCTTCAGTAAATGATCATAAGATCATCAGGCGGTTATCACACTGACACGCAGCGTGGCTGTGAATGCGTGTTTTAACGTTGCTTGTAAGTATCTCCGTTTGTATAGAAAACCCGACACGCTCGTTCATGCAGATCACGCGTCTACAAGCGGAGAAACATGCGCCTATGTGCGTGGTTGCGGGGAGACACGCAAGTTATGGCACACCGAGTCTCTCAGAGCCGTGCGTGGTTTAGAATGCAATGAGTCAGAGCTGCATGAAACCACAAAACCCAACTACGTGCGTGAGTGTGTAGAAAATCCGCACAATGATGCAGATCTGCATTCCCGCAACTACGCGCGTAGGTGCGTTGACACGCAACACGCAGCGAGATGCGTGACAGTGTGATAATCACCTAATAATTCGCGCTGCTACGCTACAGGAAAATAGTCGTAGGTTTTGAAATAAATGATTAAGCTGGCTTCCAAGAACTTTTGATAAAAACTACATCAATTCATGGCAATTTTGAAACATTGCTTGTTGATGTCGTCGTCATAGCAAAATGTGATTTCGTCCACGATAAATCGTAAACAAAAAATTAAAAATATCTTACCGACTTCCTCGGTGGGAACACTTTTAGTGGCCAATGACCTTACAGCGGTCAGGCCAGTGTGGCTGAAGATGTTCAACAGCGGGGCTGTATAATACCATGGTCTCGTTGGCGCAAACGCAAACATGAAACAGCTGGCTATCCTGCTTGCACCCGCAAGGGCGCCAATAGCGCTGTCCTGCACGTTCAGTCTTTTGCTAAGAACTGATATGCAGAAGACGGTTCCTGGGGGAGAAACATACATTAACTCTTAAAAGGCAAGTTTCTAGATATTGTCTTCAGTGAAAATGGCATCACTTTATTGGCATAAGACTTGTATATTGGCGTTGGGCAAGCCTGAATCACGGTTTGCTCTAAAGTAAATTAAGAGTAAAAAGTCGGATTTCACAAAAAATCTTTCTTAGTTTTTTAGACTCCTCTAAATCTCTAGGACCAGCTGCTTAGAGGTAGGCGTTGATATATCAACAATCGCGCGGCCAGTTAATCAGTCAGTTTAACCATTTTATATGTGTGTGTCCCAGTGCCAAAAAAACTGTTGAGCTTTTACTTATTTTGACCCCTAGGCAATTATAAAGTAGTTTAGAAAAATAGGATTGTATCTAGACAGTAATATAATAAAACTTACGTGGTAACTATTTAGTAATCTGTGATAAAACTGAAAAGTTTTTTTAGAAGCGTGTGGTCATCCATAGGTACCGGGTATTCAAGTATTCAAGTATTTATTTGCATTCCACATGTGAAAAGGGTGTTACAATAGGCTTTAAGCTATTACAGTACATAGTGGACCCTGTTAGGGCACGGCAACTAAAAACTATTACAAATTCTTAAAACTACACACATCAAAAGTGTCTAGGGATATTTCAATTAAACCTAAATTACTAAAATTCTATTAACTTTTTGTTAAAACATGTACACATTAAAATAAACCTTGTTTAATAGACTATTTAATCTGATAATAAACTTTTAGATAAAGTTAAATTTAAAAAAAACTTAGAAGAAGAGGAAAAACTCAAACAAAATTTCAATCTTAACTTTATTTTTGAAACATCAAAACTCAAACAAAACAACATTTTTTTTTATAAAAATTCTTGAAAACTTAAAATTAATATTCCGTAGATCCACCTAAGACTCTCCTGACACATCTGCAGCGGTTCTGCATACTCAAAACAAGGGTGTCAATATCCAGATGTGTCAGGAGAGTCTTAGGTGGATCCACGAATTATTAATTTTAAGTTTTCAACAATTTTTATAAAAAAAAAATTTTTTTGTTGTTTAGGTTTTGAAATTTCAAAAATAAAAAAGAAATTTTGTTGAGTTTTTCCTCTTCTTCTAAGTTTTTTTTTTAATTTAACTTTATCTAAAAGTTTATTATCAGATTAGATAGGCAATAAATTAAACAAGGTTTATTTTAAAGTGTAGGTGTCTTAACAAACAGTTAATAGAATTTTAGTTATTTAGGTTTAATTAAAATATCCCTAGACACTTTTGATGTGTGTATATTATAACATTAATTAATGACATAATTTTGCAATTATAGATAATTATAATATACATTATTATTAAGTAATAGAAACATTATTATTTATTAAATACATAAGGGTAGGTATATAATTATAGATAGGGACTAGGTACTACTAGGACTAGGACTAGGAGGGTACGGATGATTAAAATTAAGTAGGATACAAATATGCACCGTACTTAGAATATTTCGTAAAACCAAAAAATAAACTTAACATTTTAAGGGATTACCAAATTGGCGTGAGTATCTGGCACCCAACTAAGGCATTCACTTCAAGCTCTAATAAAATTTACAAATAACAACGTTATTTTATATCCTAAATCTGGTTTCGAAGTATTTACGATATTGTTTAGCAATTATGTATATTATTAAAACGTTTTTAGCATTCATTTTACCGTATTTGAAGTAAACTACCTAAGTGTTTATTGAGTCTCAGAATGATTGTCATAAAATAAAAATAGTATTGTTTTGTTTTCCCAAGAAGAAGTCCGAAATCGCCAGAGCAAGCGTGGTGTTCAATGCTCGTGCCTTCTCTGTATGAGAAAAGGCCTTTGCCTTGCATTGGGACAGTAATAGGCTGGTATTATTATTATTGTTTGCCCAACAGACATCCATGAAAAATATTTTGATTAAAAGATTTTAATAATAATTGCAGTTTTGCGATATCCCGTACTCATTTGGGTTAGGCATGCTTCCTCTAATAGGGACCTCCTTCCTACTTGTAGCAAATAAATTGGCTGGTCTCTAGGGTGAGAAAGTTAATTTTTGTTTTTAAAAATCTTAGATCCTCCGCAGATTTTTCTACCCTGAGAACAGTCTACTTTGCTCTTGCTCACTCCATTTTAACATACTGTATATCAACTTGGGGTGGAGCTGGGAAATGTTTGCTGTTGCGCTTGGAAAGAGCGCAAAGAGCCGTGCTCAAGGTTATGGCATACAAGCCTTTTCGCTTCCCCACACATGAGATACATCAGATATGGAAAGTACCTACTGTAAGACATTCTTTTGTAATTAGCACTGTTCTACGAAAGCATTCAGAAATACAATTTAAGCGCGATTCTGGGGGACAACGTCGTCGGAAGAATGCCAGAGTCTGCCAAACAGTTATGGCTAGACTTGAAAGTGTTAGGCGTCAGTATGTTTTCTTTGGATCAGTACTATATAATAGAGTCAACGAAAAACTTGATATTTATTCTTCCTCTTCCCGGGACTGCAAGAAACTAACAAATGATTGGCTTTGCACCCTCACCTACGAAGAGTTGGAGACTTTGGTCAAACCCTAAGTATTTCCAGTGTATGACTTTCCTTCCGTATTATCACATACTCACGATCTACGCACACACACATTTACAAGCAGACACACACACTTACACATTCACACACACATACAACGCTACTCATACAAACTCAACACAACTTCTTTATTTTGTATTCTTCATTTTTATTTTTTTATTTTGTAAGTAATGCTAGTTTAGATTTAACTGGAACGCTGCCGTCTCCCTCTCGGAGGTGGGCGTTTGTGGCTACGACACAGTTTTTAACTAATGTGGCTATTATCGTTCACAATCAACCTGTAAATGTACTGTTTTAGTTCCAATAAAGATTTTTATTTATTTATTTATTTATTTACTTCAAGGCTAAAACACTCTAGCAGAAGCGACTTCATTTCTGTATGAAATTGCATACAAAATGAGTCTTATGTTAATTACTTAACGTTCAAATGTTATTCTCGAGAATTCCCGAGATTTCGCTTGTGTTCCAGCGTTAGCAGAATATTATTTATCGTACCTATTTATGCATTTTGAAAAAGGTAGATTATTTTATTGGCAAATAAAAATAAAATATAAAAATATCATCGCAATAACCAGAGATTGACGTAACTTAGATAGAGAGAACGATTTTTTTTAAATTGTCTAATACTTTGTAGAAGGTTTTTGCGAAATATTTGGAACATAACTTAACGACCATTTTAACTTAAAAATTTGATTTATTATAATTAAAAAATATATTTTCTAAAGGTCATAGCTCATTACAGCCACCCGGCACCCACTCTGCACCGACTCGCCTCCTGCGGCTAGTATTCTTTATATGGACTTGTATGGGCATGCGCTCACTATATGTCCTCCGTCATCGGATCGCCTCGGTTATAAGGCGAGTCGGTGCGGAGTGGCTGCCGGGTGGCTGTAATGAGCTATGACCTAAAAGACGCGAGTGAAACCGCACAAAAGACTTAGTTTTTGATTATTTAAGAGAGATCTTACGTTACTAAGCACATACTGTGGCTTAACTGCATTCGTCTCTATCGTACACTAGACGTTTGGCAGTTGTGCAACAGTGACAGATATAGTGCTAAGCCAAAGTCAGTGCTTAGTAACGTCTAATTATCTCGCCATGAACGTCGTTACCTATGCTATCGAAATAGTGTTGTGCAACTCTCATTAAAACAGGACTATTAAATAAACAGTTGAACTGGACTGTCTCATGTATTATGCAGTACTGTGTATTTTGACACCCGTTACATGAGGTAGATAAATGCAAAAGGTGCAGTTCATGATATCGATAATTTGAATTCTGCAGTTTTTTTTTGTGCGGGCGGCAACTTCCTGGGCGGGGCGGGAGGGCGTGTCAGACTATTACTGACTAAAACCCACTCATGTCCCTTCGGTTGCCCTATAGGTATATACGTAGGTAGGTATAGGTGGCTCATTAGAGCCACCCGGCAACCACTCCGCACCGACTCGCCTTATAACCAAGGCGATCCGGTGACGCTACGGAGTTGATATAGGGAGCGCATGCCCATACAAGTCCATATAAAGAATACTAGCCGCAAGAGGCGAGTCGGTGCGGAGTGGGTGCCGGGTGGCTCTAATGAGCTATGACCCACGGTAACTATTATAAAATTCTGTAGTCATGGTTGCAATCAGATTTAGGTCTGTATTTCTTTTGTTTTGGTAGTTAGCTAAATTTAAATAATATTGAAAAGTCGTTTTATCTAAAAAGCAAACATATGAAAGGCACGTGAAGGTTATTGAAATTTAGTAGATAAATTCTCTAACATTGATTCAGGTAGTTGACTAATTGTAAACATTTTCAGAAAACATTCAAATTTTTCTTTTTGTGAAAAATAAAGACATGTCAAGATTGTTTATCTTTAGTTAATTACCTTAACAAATGGAGTATGAGTATAATGAACTTTTAAAATGATAACGTTACTTTTGCTTGTGCCAAATCAATGAAGAATATTTATTGACAAATCAATCAAATGGTAGGTGTAAAAATGTTTGTAGAAAGACAATCTATTAAGTGAATATGTGATAATAAGTGGTACAAAGTGTATTGTAATATTGCGCAACAGGAATGTAATAAACACACCTGAATTTGTCAAATATCTCTTTTTAAAGATTCTTTACCGAATTTGTTTAATATAAATTACTTTTCCACTGTGTTGTCATATCTAGTTGGTATTCCAACATTTCATCAAAATTGGTTCAGTGGTAGCCGAGAAAGCATAACAGCTTCTCAGTGTCCAACTGCTTGTCAAAGACCTTTTCTCAATCCTTTTTTCCTTACCCATGAAAACAAACAACTTTTATTATGGAACCAACTCTGAAATCGCCAAAAAATATCAGCTGTTTCTAACAAAAGTTCAATGCCCTCCCAACCACAATGTATGAAACAGCAGATATTTTTTTTTTGAGATTTCAGAGTTGATTTCATTATAAAAGTTGTTTGTTTTCATGGGCAGAATCATCTCCTAGCGGGTTGTGCAGGACCAAAAATACACCTAGTAGAGAAGGTACGAGCATTGATCACCACGCTAGCTCAAGACAACCAAGTCTCTGTAGTGAATAGATCACTAATTAAAAACGTTAATGGATAACTAGATCAAACTGTTACTTTAATTGGGAACAAACCTCAACTACAATATAAGTTTGACGTAAATGCTCTCAATCTTCATTTGCATTTAGCAACTGATTCTTATGATGATTGATAGTTGACTGACATAAATATACCTACCACTGCCACAATCATCTAGGTTTTTTGTTTTTTAATTTTTGCTTGTAGTATTTTTTAACGCAAAAATAAAAGCAACTCGTAGGCTTAATTCAAGGAAAACCCATAACCTTCAATTTAACTCTGTGTCGCCAACCACAACCTTAAAAATTTTACGCTAAGAATTTAATATAATTTACATTTTATTGACATTAAAAGGTAATAAAGTCTTACTCACCCACTTTACATTTATTTTCTGATGATTAACAAACCTTCTGTTAAACTATTTATTCTGTGGTACTTAAGATAGCTATTTAAATAGGTTGCGGATTATTAATCTGTTACGCCACGACTTTTAAATGTTACTGTTTTAGACTTGATTGCTCAAATTAAGTAGAGCAGTTACCTCAAGAATAAGGTAATGGTTGAAACTTAACTTTGATATTATTTTATATCTTGATGTATGTCACCGTATGACTATCTTGAGAAATTCTGACTTGTCTATTAATTATTAAAAATTAAAAAAAAATTAAAAATGTTTATTTCAATAACTTACAGTATTTACATTATTACTTTTAGGAATGACCTTTTAAGCTAAATAAATGCTTAAAATCATAAAATCATATTTATTTTGTAAATAGGTTATATATATAACACTTTTACACGTCAATATTTTGTTTTTTTATTTATTTTAAGCGAACGATGGGGCCGGTGTTTCGTAGCTGGACTGCTCTGAGAAGAAACATCCGAAACAAACTCAGAGGTCAAAGTCTCTTTTAAAGTCCATACAATCGTATTGGTCAAAAATGTGCGAGAACCATGGAGGTTAATGTCTGAGGCACTCTCTTGATGAGAGGAGGACACAGATTTGAGTGGACCTGTCCAGACAGTGCAAGCATTTGTCAGTAATCGTTTAGCTCAACTAAAAACTAAGGAGCCCAACGTCTTGACGAACAGTACCAAAGTAAGGACATTTGGGTAGGCCGCATTAAATACTCAAACCGTCAGACCGCATATTTAATAATAAAAAAAAAACCAACGACTTCCATAGTCCTCATATTCACAAAAAAAAAATGTCACAAAAACATATACACAATACTTTAAAAAGTACATATCAATGTCAAATAGTAATACATAAAAAAAAAAGATTATATACTTTAAAAAGTACACATCAATGTCAAATAGAAATACATAAAAAATATTATATACTTTAAAAAGTACACATAAATGTCAAAATAATAATTGAAATGTCAAAGAGAAAAGAAATGTAAATAAAGTAAATAATGGCCAATGTATTAATCGAAACAGCTCAATCCCAAGCATTTGAATCCTCAATGTAATCTTTGACAGAGTAAAAAGCTTTCTGACAAAGTTTACGTTTTATAAATAATTTAAATTTAGTAATGCTAAGTTCTTGAATTTGTCTGGGTAGTTTATTATAAAAGCGTATACATTGACATTTAAACGAGCCACCTATTTTCTTAAGCCTAGTTGAAGGAACTATGTATTTGTCCTTATTTCTTGTATTTATATTATGGATATCACTGTATTTTTTAAACAAATTAATATTTTTATGCGCGTACAACAAATTTTCATATATATATTGGCACGGCACAGTCATAATATTTACCTCTTTAAATTTGTCTCTGAGGGAGTGTCGAGGACTCAGTTTATAAATTGAACGAATAGCCCTTTTTTGCAAAACAAATATAGTCTGATTAACGGCTGCATTTCCCCACAATAGAATGCCGTACGACATCAAACTGTGAAAATAGCTAAAGTAAACTAATCGGGCTGTTTCCAAATCAGTTAAACCACGAATTTTTCTGACGGCATATGCTGCAGAGCTAAGTTTCTTAGATAATTTATCTATATGAGGGCCCCACTGATGTTTAGCATCCAAGATTATCCCTAAGAATACTGTGGAATCTTCGGGCTTCAATTCCTGTCCCTTTATTAGTACACTGGTTTCTGATTGTCTAACATTTGGTAGCGTGAACTTAACAAGTTTAGTTTTTTTCTCGTTCAGCAGTAGATTATTTACGTTGAACCAGTTGACTATTGACGCGAGAGAACTATTTATGACGTCAACACATAGCTGTTGACGTCTTAGTTTAAATAAAAGTGAAGTGTCGTCTGCGAACAACACTATATCATGCTTATCTTTAATAAGATAAGGCAAGTCATTTATATAAATGAGGAACAAGAAAGGGCCAAGAATTGAGCCCTGGGGGACCCCCATTCTCACAACAGATCCAGGTGACCTTTTACCGTTCACATCAACTCTTTGAATCCTATCACTCAGGTACGAAGAGAGAAGATTCAGAGAGGAGGCCCGGATTTCATAGTGGTGTAGCTTCCTGATTAAAGTTTCATGGAGAACGCAATCGAATGCCTTGGACAAGTCGCAAAAAACGCCCAATGCATCGCATTTGTCTTCCCATGCATTATAAATATGTCCTAAAAGTTCAACACCAGCATCAGTTGTTGAACGACCCCTGGTAAATCCAAACTGTTTTTTATGCAAAAGCTCGAGTTTATTAAAATGTATTTGCATTTGATTTAAAATTAGTTTTTCAAAAATTTTACTAAAAGTGGGCTTGTGTTAGGACATTCCGCCCTTCTATTACTTACGGTATCATTGTATTTGAGTTATTGAAATTAATTTAGAGTACTTAATTAGAAGATAAAATCCTCGGTTTTAAAGGAGGAATCTAAACTAAACAAAAGCAGAAAACAAAAAAAAAACAAATGAGAATTATAGTTAGATTAAGAGTGCGCACTAGTGTGTGTGAATGTTCGATTGTGGGGGTGAGTATGTGTGTGTGTGTGTGTGTGAGTGTATGTGTATGTGTGGGTGGGGGGAGAGGATAGGTGTGATAGGTGTCTAGAGGTTTTAAATGTGATTGCACTTTTTGGGGTGATTGGGATAATAGATTGAAGTTTTTGCTTGGAGTTTGCCCTACGACGTGTCTTGGGATCGGAAGATGTTGTATAACAACATCTTCCACTAACCGTTATTTAATGTTTGTATTAAACAATTATGGACTTACCTATACTTATTGTTTACATAAATACTTATTAATATTCGACCATTTATAATCTCTTAGTTTCAAACCGTGAGAACGGACTTGCAATCACCAACAGGTGATAATTATACAGCATTCATGAATTCCGGGACCAACAAAGGGCCTCACAGCATAAGCTGACCTTGTGGTTTTACTCGTGGCTACCTGAGAGCTGATACTGTTAATACAAAACCAATCCTTCCTTACCAATCTTTTTGACGTAGGTGAAATTATCGAGATCTATCATCATCACAACGTTCTGTGAGCTTACATTTGTGCAAAAATGTGCCCCAAAAATATATTTAACTAGCTCCTGCCCGCGACTTCGTGCGCGTGGAATAGTTCCCGTTCCCGCGGGATTTCCGGGATGAAAACTATCCTATGTCCTTTCTCGGGTCCCAGACGATATCTGTACCAAATTTCATTTAAATCGGTTTAGTAGTTTAAGCGGGAAAGCGTAACAGACAGACAGAGTTACTTTCGCATTAATAAATAATATTAAGTATGGATGCGTCTTCAGAAGATCAGAATTTCGAGATAATTTTTGCTGGATATTATCCGACGTAACATAAACAAAGAAGCGGGCAAATGCTAGTTGACAATAAATTAAATATCTGCCTGCCATGCTTGTCGGTACAAAATTTTCTCGCAAATGGCATATGCAAGCCTTCACGGAAACTCACGATATAAATCACCAGTTACATCGCGAATTTCCGCACTTTGGAAACAGAACTATTGCATAACTTGTATACGTTATATCTGCATATAACGTCATCTAAACTAGACATACTAATATAATATAATATCCACCAATAGAATCGCATGAGCGGGCGATTTTATGCAACTCTATTAGTGGATTTTTGACTAGCTCACAGCTCTGCTGCGTCCCTTCGCGCCTCTGGACTGACATTAAAAATGATGCCATGAATCCTAAAAAGAAAATTCACCACATGACTTTTATGCACGTTTTAAATTAAATAATATTTCAACAGGTGTTTTGCCTGCAAATAACGTCATTTAATGTCACTTTAGTTCTTAAATAGCGACGTTAAAAAGACACGAATGAGTGTCGATATTTACACTTTATAAACGTTTCATTAGCGACAATGATTAAACCATTAGTGTTATGTATTGCAATTATTACGCAAAATATTGTGTTCTGCTAAAAAAATATTACTACCTAAACATTACGATAGTATAAAAATATTTACGTAAAACCACGCAAGTGCATTTAATATTAATCTCATTATCAAATTGTCAACTTTAATTCGCGCCTATTCCGTGACAATATTTATATTTTTTGATAACTTTAAAGATTGTAAATTGACCTTTTGGTCAAACCCATAAAAATATGCAATTATTCTACTGCGTTTTATTAAACTATTTTTATAATAAACGTTCGTTTCTTTTAATAGGTGTTTGATTTTTGTCAACATGAGATTTTTCCAGATATCCTCTCTTTGCATTCATACCAATAATCAAATGAATACTTAAAATATTTATTTTGATTAAAACCCACTTCTTATTACATAATGTTTCTTTTTGTTAACCTAATATTATGAAGCACAACATTATATAAAAATTAAACACTTGCAAACTTGTAGTTACATCGCACACTAAAAACACAAGTATAAGTTTTTACAGAACCATCTGTGCTCGAATCTGACTTATTCTTGGACAGTGCGTTTTATGTTATTTCTATCTTTAATTTTCTGTTTTAATGGGACGTGCTACTTATTATAAATATTGGTTTTATTGTATTTATTACGTGTTACTATATAAAAAATTATTCCCCTAAGGAATCGTAATAAAATCCTCTTAGTGCACCTCTACTACATAACATCTAAGACACTATCTTCCGAACACGCTTCAGTTCTCAGTGGTTTACACTGAAAGTCTTTCCGTGTAGCATTTATATATATTACTAGCCGTATCTTGCGGCTACACCCGCCCATTTCCATACAAAGTTTAATCTTTTTTTTTACTCCTTCAGAAAACTTTCAAAAATCGGTTTTTAGTACGCCTTGAAAAAAAAAGAAACTTATTTTCGCTGTGTTTGGATTACAATCAAGCCTGATACACATTCATACAAAATATATACACAGGTGTCCACTTGACAAACAATACAAAAAAAAAAATATCCGAGCAATTGTTGGAGACTTCATTGAATTTTTTTTCAGTTCATTGACTTTGTCCAATCAAATAAAACTGGATCTATAACTCGAGTACCTGCAATTAAAGGCACCCAGTGAACGACCGAAAATTAGGTTTAACATTCAAAGTATAACGATTTAAGTTAATTTGTAGAACACCACCTGCTCAGTATTACTTGAAACCTGTTTTGATAAAAATAATTAATAAACTAATGAATTACCCTATGTAAACTGTAAAGAACTCTATGGTGATGGAAATAAATCTCAGTTTAGGGGATCTGGGAAATCAGTTGCGTGATAAATGCACGTCTCTATCGCGATCCGCAATCCTTGACCTAGGTTGATAAAGATGGCGTTATACCGACGCACACGCAACGAGAAACGTAAACGATAAATCTTACATTCTCGGCCATATGATAGAAAGGTCACATTGAACACAAACAAATTTAATATTATGCAAATTATGGTATCAGCAGTCAATCTGATTTTATTTTGATGGACTTTTTTATGAATCTGCTTATTTTTGTAGGTAGAGGTTTATTCTGAAACGCCCTGTTATTGTATGTGTTCCTTTAAAGGTTTTAAAAATACATTTTTTGTCTTGGTTTTTAATGTATGACTTTACTGTATAAAAACTAGGAGGTTTTATATGTTCCTACGTTTTGTATGTCAATTAAGAACCGATTTGTGTTTATTTGGTCTATTTTTAGAAAGATATGCTCTTTAAAATAAAAAGAGTTAAAATAACAGGCTGTTAGTCTAGTGGTTAGCCTTTGGTGGACTTAAGTTGGAGGTCGTAGGTTCGCTTCCCACTGAGGACAAAGTTTGTGTCATGAACATGATTGTTTGTTCTGTGTCTGGGTTTAATTTATGTATGTATGAAATGTATGAATTTCTAAACTATATGAGTATGTATATCAGTAGTCTGGTTACCATGGAACCAGTATGGGAACAGATGGCTGTGTGCGACTTGTCCCAAGATATCCCTTTGACTGCCGGAAGCGTATATATACGCGAGACACAATAACTTTTCTATTGTTTTATTAATCACGGCATACAAGAGGATATTTAGATAATAATTAAAAAAGCTTTTTTAAAAATAGACAAATAAAATGTAGTACAGCGTTACTGAAGTTCCTTTTTTATTGCTTTAAGGAGAGAATAAACCTCATGACGAGTGACGTATGCAAGATTACCACCGACTATCAGAGTATTATGTCATACTAAGTATTTGTTCATTCAATGTTTTAATGAAAAACCTATAAATCTTACTGATTATCCTGACTGGCCTTAAGGTTATCTTTTGTTGCGGAATGTTTATAATAGTTACCAACCCTGGAACATAAAGGGCAATCGAAGGAACATGAGTGGGTTTTAGTCAGTAAAAGTCTGACACGCCCTCCCGCCTCACCCAGGACGGGAGCAGTCATTGGATAATTTCCCACTCACCAAAAAAAAAAGGTTATCTTTTTAATTTCTAATTAGGTGTTGAATTTAACCTGACAAAAAAAACAGCCTGTGTATGCGTAGAGTCGAGCGCTTTTATGTTTTTTTTACGAGGAACTCAAATTCTTTTTATGAATATAATAACCTGAATTACTTTTTGTAACATCAGCTATCTGTCAGTGAAAGTCCTGTTAAAACCGGTCCAGCCGTTTTGGAGATTAGCCGGAATAAACAAGATAGACGGACAGTCAGAGTTGTTTTAATTGTGTAAATATTCGATTTTTTATTTAATTAGGTGTATTATATTTTATAATGCTTTGGATGAGAAGTTGTTAAGTATGTATAAATGCTACAAAAATATTTGTACTAGGTATAGAAAATAACATTATATTTAAAATCTTATGTTTTATTTATTTATTCTTCCTTCCTGACATTGTAACCTTACTGATTGATAGTTGATTTATCAACGCGCAGCACTAACGGCTGGTCCTAGATATATGATTACAGAGGATGTATTTTTTGAGAAGAGTAGATAAACACAAAGAAATAAAAGGATTTTTGTAAATTTGACAATTAGAGGGGTAAAATAGTGGATGGAAGTATTGACATCCACGGAGGCAAAGCCACGGGCTTAAGCAATCCAAAATATAATGTTTCGACTACCACATTTAATTACACATTTTATAAGCCAATAAAGTGGACCCTTTAGCAAATAAAAGAAAATAAGATGGTCAATCAAGGATAAAATTTTATGACTGGTCTCACCCAAACTTCAGGCAAGTAAGAAATCCAAAAATAAGTGTTAATTGTACTTACCAAAGAGGCCCAAGACGATGTTTATGGTACTATAAACGCTATATTCAACCTCCGTGAAGCCGAATTTGCGAATAACGTACATATACGCTACTTGGGAGTCACCTGAAAAAGAAAAAAGAAATGTGTTGTGTACTCTTTTGTTTATGCCCTGGCTTAAGGGAAAAATGGCGGGTAAATGAATAGCGAGGATAAGGGTAAATATTGGACGAGCAGCCGACAATGATAAAGTAAATAATCACAAAGGTAAGGAAGAACTGTGTTTTTTTTTCTGCGTTTACTGCTTTCAAAATGACATCCAGAAAAAGTATGTGTTTAACTAAAAGCGTTTCATTAAAGTGCTTGGATATTCGAATTCCATCAGTAGGTATTTTTTTAGAAGACGAGGGATTTATTCTTGGATGCGATAATAGAAGCGCACATACAACTAAAAAAAATGTAGATAAATTTGCATTATTAACAATTACACTATTACATTAGAATTTTAAGAAAAAAAGATGTTTGTAATTAATATCATCACTCCACACACCACAAAGGAAAAATTCCTTCGGTATTGTAACCGAAGGAATTTTTCCTCTGTGGTGTGTGTACAATACACAATATGCAGTAAGGCCTGCACTGTTTAACATTAAAGTTAAACAAAAAAAAGCCCTTTAACTTTCGCGAAAATAAAATCCCATCCTTACTAATATTATAGATGCGAAAATAACTCTGTCTGTCTGTCTGTCTTTTCTTCACGCCTAAACCACTGAACCGATTTGAATGAAATTTGGTACAGATATAGTCTGGTACCCGAGAAAGGACATAAGATAGTTTTCATCCCGGAAATCCCGCGGGAACGGGAGCTATTAATCCATGCGGACGAAGTCGCGGGCAAAAGCTAGTACATAATATTTTGTCATTTTATTTTGGGTAAAACCGCAGGACGGCTTGAGAATGCTACTTCGCTTCCATACGTCTAGCCTAGCTTGATAAGTGGGCTATTCAATACATTTTTTTTATTTTGATAATTACTTCCTCACTAGTGCGTTCTACCCAAACAAACTCTTCAGCTTTATAATGTAAGTTTAAATAAATTTATGGTCCAGGTGAGTTATTATTAATTATTAATTATTTCATGATTTCAGGGATTGTACCAATGATTTTAAAAATAATTATTTTACACCATTAAATTATAATGAAAAATAAACCGGATGCATATTTATTGTGCCATCTATGTCAAACAATCTGCAACTGAATTTAACTCCCCTTACGGGTACATCGGGAGCTAGCAAGACATTTTGCAAGAACTTGAGAATTGATTCTCATGGCGCTATTAGCCATTGAAAAAGACGTGTCGCACCAAATCGCATCGCAGCATTTCGCGGCGCAGTTTTGGTGTATTCCTGTTGTCCTTAAGACAACGGAATTCAATAACCTTTTGACGACCAAGCGACAGCCGGCTGTCACGCTGCTATTGTCTTTTTTTGTGTCTCGAATCGAAGATTAGATTATTTAAAAAATAAAAATGTATTTGCGTTGTCCCCATTTTCTGCATTGCGAATTTGCACCACGCCGCATAGTCGTTTTGTATTCAAACCCTACAATCAAATAATTCCTATATTAGTCAATAATTAATTCGCTACAAACGCTGTGAAATCGCCAATTTCATTGTGGGTTATTACAGTCAATTGGCTGGTTAATACGACTAATTGTAGAATTAATTAAATCGAGTTATTAATGCTTATTACACGAAGTAATTGTCTGGCTCTTACGGTAGGCCTGATTAGTTTGTGTTAATTGTAATCACTGTTCATTTAACAGGTATAGGGATTAATTCTAACAGCATTTATCTAATAGCTTTAAAACTTGGGGAAAATTCTGTTCCCGTTTTACGATTTGGGTACCAAACTCGAAAAAAAAGGTTATCTTTGTACTTATAAAATAAAGTTGCTGAGTGGCCCATGAGGGGATCGAACCCGCGACCTTCGCGTTATTAGCACGACGCTCTAACCAACTGAGCTAATGGGCCGTTGAGACTTTTGTACGAAATAGTGATAATACTATCACTGGCTATCATCACTTCACTATTATTGTTAAAATATTGTGATAATATTAGCTGTGGCGTATTGGCCCTAGCGGTTAGTAACTTTGACCACCCTGACCGCTCGTCGTCGTCGTAGGTTTGATTTCCATCTGTTTGGTCTCTGTATTTGTGTAGTTTATTTATAAATTATATAAATTTTCATGGCTATGTCTAGTTTGGCACCAAATAGCTATTGGTGCGTTGACCTCTATTTATTTATAAAGTTTACCATTTTATACATATATAAAAATAAGAAGATTCACTTTTGTTTCTATATGTATAATGATAAACTGTCTAACTGATTGTCTGACTGTTGATATTTTAACGCACAGCCCAAACGACTGGTACTAAAGACATAAAACTTAGAGGGTGTTCTTTATCATAAGTTTTTTTTTTATATAACTTATGGGCTTGTTCTTGGTCCCAGACTAGTCCGAGGGCATAGGCGGGGCCTACGATGGAGCGAGCTCACCCAAAAGATGCCTATGCACTCTTCTCTTGAATACATCCGGGTTACATGCGGGTTACATTGAAAGGATTTTTGACGACACCTCAAGGAGTAAAACGTTGGAAAGACGTTCGACATTCACGTGAGTGAAGCGGTGGTCGAAAGTTAGTATTATTAAGTAGTAGAATGGAAAAGTAGCTCCATTCGGACAGACAACGACTACATTTATGAGCTTAATCTGTAAAAACGGACTGACCCACTCTAGATAACTAAATAATTCATTTAATGACGTCAATCTAATCAATATGCCGAATGTGTTACGTTACTGCATAACCACAAAAGTGCTCTTAGAATAGATTTAAAAAGAATCAGAGGTAAATATCTAAAGTCATTAGGAACTGTACATAATGATTATTTCAGAAATCCCCACCGATAAAGCCAGCAGTGGGGATTGCAACTTTTTTCTAAAAATTCCTATGAATATACTCAGTCTTAGTCTTACCTATACAACAACAATATTTTTGATTGAAATGGCAGGTTTAGATATTAGTGTGTTAAAACATACAAAAAAAAGAAACTCGTCAACTTTATTATGTTTAAGCATAATTATAGATTATTACTTCGACCTCGAGACGCATTTTGACTTGAATTGGTTTATTTTGGCAAAACTATCACTACATAGTATAAAACAAAGTCGCTACCGTCTGTCTGTCCCTATGTATGTTTAGATCTTTAAAACTACGCAACGGATTTTGATACGGTTTTTTTAAATAGATAGAGTGATTCTTAAGGAAGTTTTATATGTATAATACATGCTTACTATAGTAAAGAAAAGCCGGGATTTTTAAAGATTTGTAGCATCCGTGCGAAGCTAGTTTAATATAATTTGTTACTACGTCAGCAATATGTTTTTTTTTTAACGCAAACGCTTAACTTGTTGTATAAATAAACGAAAAAATACGTTTTTCTATAAAAATTGTGGAGTTCCCTCGATTTCGGCATGATACTATCATCAGATCCTGGACCTGATGACAATGGGACCATTTGGAAAGTCTACCCTTCCAAACAAAAAAAGAATTGTTCAAATCGGTTGGTAAACGACGGAGATATGCGCGAACAAACATACAAAAAAAAATTCAAACATCCGAATTGAGAACCTCTTCCTTTTTTTAGAAGTTGGTTAAAAACGATAAAATATGTTGCTTGGCACGTTATACCTTAACTGTTCCTGTCTCTATTTTACACTTGTAGTTTGGCCATTGTGCGACAGTAACTCAGAACTAGTGTGCTTCGAGAACTTCTACATTTTTTTAAAAATCCGGGTCTAGCATATCTTAGAAGTTGTTCCTGATTGCAGGTAACTTACAAGACTATGAAACTCTATCGACAGAGAGTAGGCGTAAACGCAAACGTCACGCTACTGCTCCGAGAACAGAATTTCATAGATTTGTAATAATATATAATAATTAGTAACCGGCGTACACCAAGCGTATAATGGCGGATACGCGTCTATGCAACTACGCCTCCGTGAACAGTGGGTCTTAAACTGAGAAAGTTGAACGTCATTAAGCTCTTCTTTTGGCTTAGCAATTATCTGTCTCTTTCGTGCACTCAACGTTTGTCGTTTGTGGCACTGAGGCAATAATGTTGGTTACTTGAAGTACTTGCTAAGCAACGGCTATAAACTGTACCGTACTGTAGTATACATCTAATAAACACTACAGTCTTGTTTTATCTAGCTTTAACGTCTAGCACTTAGGACGACGGGGTTGCGCTTAGGTAAAATAACACCTTAGGGCCTTATCATACTAGCGGGTTTCGAGCGTCCTCAAGGTAAAGCGGGCGTGCAACGAATACATTACAGGTGATTGGCAAATACGCCGCGTATGCGCAGCAAGTTCAATGCGGATACAAGACGAGATCACCGAAAATAGCAGTGTATTGTACTTATATCAAAGTGTAAAGAAATATACGAAAAAAAATGTTCAAAATTACCACGAAAAAAAGTTTTCGTCTCGAAATTCTCAATTTTTTCAGCGACAACCATCATATTTTTTATACAAAGAAAATTTTATAAACTAAAGACATATCTAAAAATTTTAAAACACAGAACTGTATTTTTTTAAATATTCAATTAAAACTGCTAAATTAATTACATTTTTGCGGATTTGCCAAAATATTTTCGACCTTATTTCTATTAATTCGATGCACCACCGCGAATAGCTACTTACCGCGCCTTAACTTGCTTCAAAACACGCGGCGTAAACGTTGCGAATTTGCCACGCGTCCGCTAGACTTCACGGTGCAGCCGCGGAGTGCTCGCGACGCATCCGCTGTCAAAGCGTCTTACCGCTCACAAACCGCTAGTGAGGTAAGGCCCTTACTAATGGTAGAGGACACAAGATAGTAATTCTTTTGTTATAGAAAACAAAGAAAACGACATCCCTTCTTGCATTGAGTTTGTTTACCAATCGCCGATAAAAATAAGTGTGAATTTATGACTTTCTATATTATACAGGTAGAATCGATTTACTGCTATGAAATTCCATCCTAGTTGGTTGGAATTTCATAGCAGTAAAGAAGATTTTACTTAAGATAAAGATGAAAAATAGAACAATAAACTCCAGAACATTAATTCGGGATTTGCGAGGCTCTTACTGAAATTTGTTCTAAACATTCTTGTTATCGGTGAACCTGTGAACACTTAGGCCCGTATTAATAGACGTCACTCAATTCTGAGACGCTCTCAAATCTATTGCTGTCCTTATTTTTTCCCATTAGAATGACAAAGACAGCAAGAGATTTGAGAGCGTCTCAGAATTGAGTGACGTCTATTAATACGGGCCTTAGGTTTTCAGAGTAAGATGTATACATACTATGTATGTGTATATGAGGTAATATATGTATGGCTATGTTTTTCAGCTATTATTTTATTTTATTAATTTTAAGAAAACTAATAGGAAATAGAGCCAATTAGAAAAAAAATATCCTGAGACAATTCACACACGGTCATCAGATCCCAACCTAAGCAGGAGCTTGTACTATGGTGACCAGACAACACATACCCAGACACAGATCAACAACTCATCACACAAAGTTTGTCCAGGGTATCAAACTTATATGTTTTTAATTATACACATTAAGGGTACTAATGAAACTGTATGAGAAGAGGTCTCTTCTCTGCAGTGAGGCCATAATGATATTATATTAAAAATATTGATTAACCCGCTCAGTAGGAGTCAATTCGGGTGATGCTACTAAAAAGCGAATTGATAGATTTAAACGATGACCAAATAAATAATTTGGAATATTCTGGAATTAATCCCGCTTTTTATCAAGACATTGATGCTGATTCTCTTGTTCACAAACTTAACTAAATTTAAGTTAAATGCATCTTTCTCTTTCCATTTCTTAAAGAAAAGGACAGAAGATACGCTGTAAATAAAAAAAAAAAAAAAAGATACGCTAAAATTAGTTTAATGCTGTCAAATTAGACAGCGTCTGAAGAAAATTGGCGTATATTTAGTCGCCATGTTTTTAAATTGGGTTTAAGTTATTTATGGAGTGTCTAAAGGAGGTGTTTCTTTTCTGGCCCAAACCTGTACCGAGGTACAAATTACTAATAAAATTCCTCCCAATAATTTGTGTTTTTAGCAGTATTTAAAATCCTTTAATATCCCGTAGATTTAGAAATAAAAGAATATGAAAAAAAGCTGTCTCGCGTCGTTACTGCGTAAAAAGAAACGTTCATGAGAGCGTTGACAGCTGTTAATCTGTTGTTTTCATTGACTTATGAATTATGTTTTTTGTCATTTTTTTGTTTGTTTGAATGACTACTGACAGCTGACAGCAGAATAAAACTATCAGCCCTGATTTGGAGCCCTGTCTTTTTGACCGGTAGATAACCAAACGCAAAAATTGATATGAATTGTGAAATAAAATATTTTTGGTAATGCTTTTTTCTATAATAATTCACGACAAATGTTACTAGAAAAAAATACTATCTGTAACACAGAAAAAATCCTTAATTATACATTTTTAGGTTAATTCAATGAAGCAACAAAACGCATTATCGAAGAAGTAAATCATGATATTGCCAGACTGAAATTCTTGGGTTGCAAGTTTTTAACATCTTCGATTGACATTATTTCAGGTGGTACAAATGCGCAAATAAATCCTATATATTTTTTTTTAGATTCTACGATTTTTTTCACGTAATTTGATACTTTTTTTATTGAGGTACATGCCTGGGCCAAAGTTGTAGGGAAAAAGAAACACCTCCTTTGACAGGACTTAACTAATACTTTATTTTCTGTCGTTTTACTTTTACTGTCCTCTTAACTTAAATTTGTGTATGTTTGTGAATAAGAGAATCAGCACCATCCATACTAATATTACACTGTGATACATGTTACAGGAACAATTGAATGCACAACCACTCCCAAGGCTGTTTACTGTCCGCACTTTTTTAATTTTATTTGGTGTACGCAAAACGAGTTTAAAAAACAAAAATGGAATTTATTTAAAACTTTCATTTTCGTCAACTTCTCATTTTGGAATCTTTCACTTCCTATTATTGGCTCAGAAACCAGAGATTAAAGATTCAGTGTTCTTTAGGTGGAATACTGATGAAACATAGACCTTTGACACTACTGTTCGTTTTTAAAGTGGATAGTGACCCTGACTGCTAAGCCGGATGTGGTAAGTTCAATTCTTTCCCTGGACAAACAGAATAAAAGGTGTATTGAGCAGTGTCTGGGTGTAATTTAAGTACCTATGAATGCTCAGATCTTAAAAATTACGCAACGGATTTAATTGAGTTTTTAAAAATAGTTAGATTGAATTATGAGGAAAGTTTATAATAAGTAAGTTCATATTTATAGTAGAAAAACGCCGGTATTTTCAATGATGTTGTAACACTAGTGCGAACCGTGGACTGGCCGCTAGTTAATTATATATAGGTATGTATTTCAATAGGCGAGACGACAAAAAAAAAGTAATTAGTCCGTCAGTTAGATAATCAAAAAATTTGGGACACGTATTTCTTCTTTATTTTCGTAAACAGAAAATGACGACAATACAGTGCGTTGAAGTTTCGTGAAACGTCACGCCTTTGTATATTTTTTACTGACAAGTGACGTCACAAGCCCCCTCTCCGGAACTTTAATGCTCTTTATCTTTGTATTTTGTTATTAATTTGATCAAGCAAAAAATATGTGTCCAGTATTTTTGGACTGTCTAACAGACGGACTAAACAGAATGTCATATTTTCGATGTAGTCCACATCCCTATTGTCAGTTTACTCTGTTAGATGGGGATCAGATGGCCGTGTGTAAGTTGTCCAAAGATGTTTATTTAATTATTTATTTAAGTATGTCGTTGTAGCCTGGTGACGTAAATCGTACCTTTTGTAATAGTGCATCGCCTCGTATCAGTCAAGGTCGAACGTACTTTGTTTTTCCAATATGTCTTACAATGCACGTGGTGAAAATGTTAACCATGGTAGCGTCCCTAACCCCAATATTAGTGACATCAAGGCCGGCAGCCCTACCTTGGGTTTGCACAGTTAAATCTATTTATAAAAAGAGGAGCCGACTGTCTGTCTGACATATCAACGCAGAGCGTAAACTATAAGCGAATTTTTGTATCCCTGTACAAAATCCTTTTATAACGTAACGTTACGATTTGACTAAAACTACTAGACTACTACTACAACTACTAGAGCTAATACTAGTTACTATTCTTTAAAAATCGCGGCATTTCTATACTATTATATGCATATATCCGTATTCCGTAAGTACTATTTCCGTACTTTCCGTACTATATTACTATATACAGGGTGTCCCACGGCTATGCCACATGGAGGGAAAGTACCTTAAATCTTGTAGATAGAACATTTTACTGAAAGAAGACATTATTTGAATTTTAAAAACAATTAAAATTGCATTCATAGATTTTTAAATAATTAAATGGTTGGGCCGGGAATCGAACTTGTTCCTTGAAAAAAAATAACCACCCTGTGGTTTTATCATACCGATTGAAAGGTTTCTTCATAAGGATTATTTTTTGCTAAATAACATAGTGTCACAAATAAAAGGAAGACCGTGAATTTTAACATTTGATGTAAAATGTTGTCCTAAAAAGTTAAAAGCTTACATTGCCGTAAGGACATACAGTTGACAATCATAACTACTAAGTAGTACTCATGATTATAATAAATAAATATCCACCACAACAAGACCAAAAAATCGTCAGGGAACGAAATAATCAAAAGTTATTACTTTGTATTCAAGAAGAAGGGACTAGTTTTTAGCATTTAAAAAAATGACTAATTTTGTATTAAAATGTTAAAATTCATGGTCTTTCTTTTATTTTTGACACCATGTTATTTAGCAAAAAATAATTCTTGTAATGAAGCCTTTCGATCTGTAGGATAAAACTACAGGCTGATTAATTTTCTCGAGTAACAGGTTCGATTCCCAGTTCAACTATGTAATTATTTAAATATCTATGAATTCAGTTTAAAATGTTTTCAAAATTCAAATAATGTCTTCTTTCAGTAAAATGCTCTATCTACAATATTTAAGGTACTTTCCCTCCATGTGGCATTGCCGTGGGACACCCTGTATATATCCATACTCCACTAATATTATAAATGCGAAAGTAACTCTGCTTGTCTGTCTCTTCTTCACGCCTAAACCACTGATCCGATTTGAATGAAAGGAGACAATTTTTTTTGTTCGGGGATTAGGCCCACCACAAATTGTGGCATTAATTAATGAAATGCACGTTAGTTTATTCCTTATAATCTCTAGATTACAGTGGCAATATTAGCAAAACTCTAAGTAACCGGAATACTGGGAAGTACGACAGTCAAAACATGACTCTATCCATGACCTAAAATCTCACAAGAGCGATTATTTAATGAGTGAATAGGTTTCCTAGGTATTTTATGTTAGAATAGTCCACTTTCAATAATAATATAGGTGTAAATGACATAAAAACCTGGCTTTGGTGTGATTTTTTTTCGATTATTCTTTTACTGTGGACGCCCATGCTTTTATAAGTAAAGTTGTTGCACATTTCGTTGAAATCGAGCTGTACAATTGTTACAACAGCTTTATATATTATGCACTGTATCTCCAGAAGCCATTTTTCTAACATCTATTAAATAAAAATACGAAAAGAACAGAAGAAGCACTTATCTGACTATCTAGAAAACTGTTGGAAACTATTAGGCTAAGTTTACATGACCGCGAGAAGCCGCGCGTCGCCGCGTGGTTGAGGCCCTATCCAGGAAGGCGAATTCGCCGCGATTCGACTCGCGCGAATTCACTCGCGGGTAGGCAAGATACTAGGCACCAATACATCGCGTCCACAAGCATCGCGCGACTAATAAACTCGCGCGTGACTCGCGCGTAATGCGCGCGAGTCGAGATACTAGGGCCGCCTTGTTGCGTCCAGATTTCGCGCGAATTTCAGAGCGAGTGCACGTATAAAAGAGAAAGAGAAGGAAATACGACTCGCGCGTACGTACGCTCTATACGCGTAGACTCTGGACGCAACATTCGCGCGTGTCACGCGCGAGAGAATCGCGGCGAATTCGCTCTCCTGGACAGGGTCTGAGGCGTTCGCATGATGATGTGCATACCAGTCCGGATGTCAATGTTGCTTGAGGAGGGGGCAATTTGCTTATGGATTTTATACCGAAGGCTGAGTCGTCGCAGAAAATGACAAAGACAATAAAAAAGCTTTCTTGCATCCTATTTTGAATGAAAGTCTTTCACTTAAAATAGGATGCAAGAATGCTTTTCAACGAACGTAGAACGCGCGGTAATGTCTACGATAATTGCTGCTTACTTTGGTCTTGTAACGCGCGGTTAGTGGTACCTGACAGAGCGGTTTCGCGCGGTCGTATGAACTTAGCTTAATAATGTAGTCTGTCAGTGTCAAACTGATTGAAACTGTACCACAGAGCATCTACAACGGAATGTTAATTAGGTACGTTTCGTTTCACATAATATATTTAAATTCACGTTGAAATAAATGTAAAAACGCTCCTCAACATGCATTTTTCCGTAATAGTTTTTTACTATTATTTCATTATTCCCGTTAGATATCTATATAATTTTTAGTGGGTTAGTTATAATAAGGTGATGACTTGTTTCATGCGTAAAATTATTAATAAACGTAACCGTTTAATAGTGGGACCAAAAAAAATTGTCTCCTTTGGTACAGATATAGTCTGGGACCCGAGAAAGGACATAGGAAAGTTTTCATCCCGGAAATCCCCCGGAAACGGGAACTATTAACCACGCGAACGAAGTCACGGGCAACAGCTAGTTATACATTAATAATCCTCTTGAATCACTATCTATTAAAAAAACCGCATCAAAATCCGATTCGAAGTTAAAGATCTCAGAACACTAGGACAGACAGTACTATGTAGTGATATTGTATAGTATAGCGGTTACAGAAAGATTTGACCGTGACATATAATTGAATAAAAAAATAAAAAACCTCTAAACCCCTAAGTAGTTTACTATTTAAAATCAACCTTTCCATTAATTTATTTATAGAACTTAATGTACGAACACCGTTCATAGGCGGAGTTAATGCTTTAGAATTTTTTTTCCAGTCTACCTTAGGGTAGATTTATAGACTATACCTTACTCAGTGTCATTTAGTCGGATCACTTGCCACATTTTTACGTTAACGCCAGCAAGTTTCGATAACTCGTGGTAGAGGTAACTGCCCCCTTACCATGACGTTTAAAGTAAGATTGTTTTAGTCCTGTTGCAGGAGTGTGCAAGTGACAGCGTTAGACACGTTGTCTAGCGCCGTCTCTTTCCCACTGAAATTAATATCAAAGGAATACTGCTATAAGGGCTTGTGGTACGCCCCCTGGACAAACTATCGAGTCCCGTGCTATAGAGTTGTGATTCAAACGTAACTGTTAAGGATGTACGAAGCTTAAGTAAGACAAATAGTATCAGTCACTTAGTTTTAGTGGTTCCGGCGATTGGAGATGAGACGTTCTTTAGCGTATTTTGTATTGACGCACTTGGTAATGGATTGCCTTTAATTAATTGTGTCACTTTAAGCTGTCAAATCTGTTGCCGTACTTACTTTATTCCTTAAAAGTGACAAAGACAGCAACAAATTTGAGAGCCTCTAAAGATTTTAGTGATGTTTGAGTATTCCACCATAAATCAATTAATAGTGTCATCATCTCCCTAGCCTTTTTCCAACTATGTTGAGGTCGGCTTTCAGCCTAACCGGATTCAGCTGGATACCAGTGTTTTACGTAAAGCAACTGCCTATCTGACCTCCACAACTCAGTAACTGGGCGACACGGTATCTCTTGGTTAAGGCTGGTCAGACTTTCTGGCTTCTGACTACCCGTAACGACTGTCAAAGTTCTACTAATGACAACCGGGACCAATGGCTTTACATGCTTTCCGAGGCACGGGATGTCAATGATGTCTAAGATAAACTTAATAAATTAATTAATAGTGTATCAAGGAAAATTGCAAGTATTTTCTGGATTAGGTACCGAATACGTTACTTGTACTATGGTTCTATGCTTGACAAGACAATACGTTTTCTACTAGATATACTTTTGATCTTGTTTTCAATTAAAACGCTGCTTGACTATACATTTTCTTCTATACATCTGATCTTATTTTCGATTTAAACTGGTGGTTAATAAGTCCATGACGTACTGATTTTTCGAATACATACATATATAATTTTGTGCTAAAAGATGCAAAGTATTGACGTCATAAAATATTTAATTAACTTATTGATTTCAAAATGGAGGCGATTTCTTTAAAATTACGCAATTTGATGTTTTTAAGAAATTTTATTTATTCTTCATTCGTGGCTTTTGTTATACAACATGCTTGTTGCGTTTTGGGAAAGTGGGTGTGTCGTCTCGTAATTTTAAAGGCCCATACAATGTATTGAAAATGAAACTTTTACATTTTTTTGTGAATATAAAATTGATTTTTATTTGTGTGTGTTGTCTGACATTTTGTCCAATTATTAACTACTAGCTTTTGCCCGCGACTTCGTCCGCGTGAAACAATAGTTCCCGTTCCTGGGGGATTTCCGGGATAAAAACTATCCTATGTCCTTTCTCGGGTCCCAGACTATATCTGTACAAAATTTCATTCAAATCGGTTTAATGGTTTAGACGTGAAGAAGACACAGACAGACAGACAGAAAGATAGACAGACAGAGTTACTTTCGCATTTATAATATTAGTATGGAAGTATGGATTAGTTTGGATGAAAGTATTTATTTAATCCATACTAATATTATAAATGCGAAAGTAACTCTGTCTGTCTGTCTGTCTTTCTGTCTGTCTGTCTGTCTGTTTCTTCTTCACGGCTAAACCACTGAACCGATTTGAATGAAATTTGGTACAGATATAGTCTGGGACCCGAGAAAGGACATAGGATAGTTTTCATCCCTGAAATCTCCCGGAAACGGGAACTATTATACCACGCGGACGAAGTCACGGGCAATAGCTAGTATATTATATTTTTAATTGCTTGAGTGTGAAAAATGTGCAATAAACGAACCCTACTAATATTATAAGTGTAAAAGTTTATAGGTATGTATGGATGTTTGTTACTCGTTCACGCAAAAACTACCGAACGGATTTTTATTAAACTTTACAACATTATAGCTTATACACAGATTAACATAGGCTACATAAAATCACGTAATGACCCACGAAAGCGAAGCAGTTACCAAAAACCTAACGCTGGTGAAACCGCGAAGGACAGCTAGTAGGAAATATTTAAATTACTAAACGTTTTTTCAATTAAAAATTACTTAGCCGAAGCACTAACTAAGCAACATTCATTTATCTTGGCGTCAGTCCCTGGAAAATAAAAGTGGGCTGTGAGCAAACACTTTTTTGCTTTATTTAGTCTTAAATGGATACGGAGCCCTCAATGCAAGCCCCACTTACACTTGACCAATATTTTATACTCAATTAATCAGCGCAGTGGCCATAAACGGAAGTCGCGATTGAGATCGTTCGTTTAGTAATATTGCTACATCTATACTAATATTATAAACAAAGATTTGTATGTATTTATGTTTGTTACTTTTTCACGCAAAAACTACTGAACGGATTTTGATGAAACTTTACAGAAATATAGCTTATACATCAGAATAAGACATAGCCTACAGAACATCACGCTTTTATCCACGGGAGCAAAGCAGTAACCAAAAACCTGACAAAACTGGGGTGAATCAGCGGGGGACAGTCAGTCTTTATTAGATATAAAACAAAGTCCGGTAATTTACCATTTACTTAGAACTCGATAACGGCTGGACCGATTTTCATGGTATTTAATGTGTTGGGAGATTATCATGCGAACTCAAATGACTTGTTTGGTAACGTACGTGTTGAACCATTAAAAAATAATAATTGACCTATTTGGTGCCGATCCATACGTCATGTTCGTGAACGGACGCTGTAAGCGGGGACTGTTCATCTCTTAACGGCTTGGGAATTCTTTTTAATTTGAGTTTGAATTTTAGTTAAATTAGTTTTCGAATTTATGGAAATGATTTAGTTTGGTTTGGAATCTACTGCCAAAATAAATAAACGTTACTTAACATGTGTAATGTTGCTACAATTATCTGACCCACTATAAAAGTCTGTACATTGGTTAAGCAATATTTCTGTCACTGTCACACAACTACCAAACTACAAGTGCAAGAAAGAGAAGAAAATTCTTAAGTCAAAATAGGTACGTGCTGTATAATATAAAACAACATTTATTTATCGCGACCTTAAAGAGAATTTGGAAGAAGCAAAATATCTTAATATTTAAGGTTAATGAACTATAGTTACATTGAACAGACTAGTTTTTTGGCGCGTCTTAATATCTCGGGAATTAAATGAGAAAAATATTTATATATTTTGAAGTTGCTGGTACATAATTGGCTAGCTCTAGCTGCTTTTCCAGTATATACCGACCTCTCACTGTCTGGAAAATCTATACAATACGAAATCAACTTATACTGGAAATAATATAGCTTAAGTATAATCGAGTGTACATACATAAAAAACAGGTTTGATTAAAAAAGGTAAAATATCTCAAGGGTATTATACCTATCATGCCTAATTAATAGAATGATCTATACATCCTTCTATATTATAAATATATGTACTTATATAATAATTTTATTAGGTACAAACATAATATTTTAAGCCAACCAGTTTTTGAAGTATAAAACAAAATTTAGAACAAAGAACCTTGCTGTAATTATCTCGTTACAGTCAAAATAATTATTATTCAAGAATGTGACGTAAGTACGCTACAAAGAGTGTCTTATCACAGTTTTCTGAACATAAAAATAAAAAGTAGCATTTACGTTTTTAGAGTTCCGTTCCCGAGAGTGCTAATCGCACCCTGTTTCTAAGCCTACGCTGTCTATACGTCCGTCGCCGCCAGTCTGTCAGACCGCTGTGGCTCTTTGACATTAGTATGTAAAAAATTAAATGTTCGCAGAATGTATATATTACTGGTATTAAAGAAAATTTGGCAAAACTAATAGTTTAGATTTTGTTACAAACAGTTTGTGGGTTAATTTTATTTTAACTAGCCACACACTTTAGCTCCGCAAATGTATTACAAATCTTTGAAAATCCTGGCGTTTCCCTATAATAATAAGAACGTATTGTGCATAGGAGAACCACTACTTCACTCTTTCCCCAGTGGGGTAAGATTGAAATATAGAAAGAAAACAAAACCTTATACATTTGTCAATTAAAGGTATTTTATATCACGTCCAGTACTCACTGTTCAGGGCACTATCATTAATGAACTATAGACTAGAGACCATCAACAATGTATAATATTCATTTTAACGATTTTAGAAACTATTTCGATCTTTCCCCATCACCTTTTAGTCCTGCCCCTGTTTTATTTTAGGGATTAAAACATAAATTACTTAATTATTTTTTTGCTTTAGAAACGAGATATCAGGATTTTATCAATATGATTAGAAAATATACTCTTTACTCCTGACTAACTACAAATAAAGTTTTTGCATAAGTTAATATGTACTGTTCTACAAGACTTCGAATACAACACTACTCATCTCATCAAAAAACCGTTTGATCTTCCCCCTACTCACTATACATCCTTCTATATTATAAATATATGTACTTATATATTAATTTTATTAGGTAAACATGCCTTCTTTTAAGCCAACCAGTTTTTAAAGTAAAAAACAAAATTTAGAACAAAAAACCTTGCTGTAATGATTTCGTTACAGTCAAAATAATTATTATTCAAGAATGTGACGTATGTACGCTACAAAGAGTGTCTTATCACAGTTTTCTGAACATAAAAATAAAAAGTAGCATTTACGTTTTTAGGGTTCCGTTCCCGAGAGTGCTAATGGGACCCTGTTTCTAAGCCTACGCTGTCTATGCGTCCGTCGCCGTCGGTCTGTCAGACCGCTGTGTCTCTTTGACATTAGTAAGTAAAGAATTTAAATGTTCACAGAATGTATTATAATATCACTGGTATTAAAGAAAATTTGGCAAAACTAATAGTTTACATTTTGTAACAAACAGTTTGTGGGTTAATTTCATTTTAACTAGCGACACGCTCCAGCTTCGCATATCTATTACAAATCTTTGGAAAATCCCGGCCTTTGCCTATGATAATAAGAACGTATTGTGCATAGGAACCTTCTCTTGAACTCTATCGATTAGAAAAACAGCATTTTTTTTTTTGGAGAATGGGAAATCATCCAATGACTGCTCCCGTCCTGGGTGCGGCGGGAGGGCGTGTCAGACTCTTACTGACTAAAACCCACTCATGTTCCTTCGATTGCCCTTTATGTTCCAGGGTCACGGTAACTGTTATAAACATAACATTCCGCAACCCCGGCAAGACATTCCGCAACCCCGGCAAGTTCCGCAACCCCGGCAAGTAGAAAAACAGCATCAGCAACCGATAAGTAGTTTCAAAAATCTAAGCAAGGGACTTGACTATCCCTTTAATGTCAAAGCCTGCCATGTTGTTTTTAAGGCATTTCAATCCGTACTTCCGTACTTTTATTTATATATATTTAAATTTTTATATATTTTATATTTTTATTATTTATATTTTATATGTTTTTATATAATATTATAAATGCGAAAGTAACTCTGTCTGTCTGTCTGTGTGTCTCTTCTTCACGCATTAACCACTTAACCGATTTGAATGAAATTTGGTACAGATACAGTTTGGGACCCGATAAAGGACATAGG
Organism: Athetis lepigone; assembly: GCA_033675125.1. NCBI lineage: Eukaryota > Metazoa > Arthropoda > Insecta > Lepidoptera > Noctuidae > Athetis > Athetis lepigone. The sequence goes on from CM066230.1 coordinate 10,318,601, forward strand.
ATAGTTTTCATACCGGAAATCCCCCGGGAAGGGGAACTGTTAATCTACGCGAACGAAGTCGCGGGCAAAAGCTAGTAAACAAATAAATAAGTACCGAACCCTCCTCCCGCTAGTTCAACTCGCGCTGGTTTTTTTAAGCATGTGAAGTAAGTGAACAGGAAAGCAATGGAGTCAAGGCTTGCTAGTTATTTACCGGCTTGCCTTCTACTTAGTGGGCTAGTGAAACGGGCCGCGTACCTGACGGATAAACAATGTTCGATACAATCCGAACGATAATAATTTTATTATTATTTATTTTATTGTATTGAAAGCTTACAGACTAATTGCAAAGAATTAATAATACTAACGTGTAAGCCTTCGAACACACGTGATTCGAGACACAATAGAAAGACAATAGCAGCCTGACAGCCGGCTGTCGCTTTGTCGTCGAAATGTTAATATTTGAACTCCTAAAAAGTTTGTTTGCTATGTTGGGTTAAACGCGCAAATCTCAAAGCTTAAACTGCTTAAACTTAAAAAAAAATGTGATTGATTGCAGGTTAGGTTATAATATCACGCTATGACCTACTCAACTGAAGACAGCTAATTATGTTCATATGAGTTTTTATTTTTACATCTTCGAATTTATTCCGGCTTATTTTATCTATTTGTTCATACTTTATGAGATAACATTAATTTAGAACTTATTGTAAGGGGATACTTAAATAAGTTTTATTTTATTATCTTGAAAGTTATGAGATATTGCTAGTAAATCGTTTATGGTTAATTTAAGTACAACGTTGGACTTTTCTCATGGTCGATAATCATTTCTATAATAGAAGATTATACTTATATAATTCCGGTAATTTAAATTGTTACGCTAGTGCAGATTTTCAAATATTATTTTCATCTGCCAAACAACAAGGAAATAAATGTTACGTAAAAGCAAAAATCGTCACAAGTTCCCCTTTTCTACATCATTTATTAAATACGTGCGCAATCCATTAAAAATCAAACGAATGGCAAAAGGGCCAGCATCGGCCAATGTGTACACAACTCGTAACGAAAATTTATTAACTGAGAGCCAAGAACAAATCCAGACGGAGTAATGAGTTAATGACCCACTTTCGACGTCTCATTGTGACAAGAGGAGTCTTTTTACCGCAGCGTCGAACATAAAGGAAATAAAACATTCATCATATGCTTGCAGACTTGTAAACGAACAATTAAAAATAGCTCACCGTAAAGTGGTCCCACCATAAGCAGGTACAATAACAACACACAAAATATCTGAGTCCTGCCCCTAAACGCACGAGGCCTCAATGCCACCATCACAGTGTTTCCAACTAGTTGAAAAATATCCTTCAACACATTCCGCTCCTTCATCTTTTCAGGAACATTAAAACTCTTCACTTCATCGGGAGGCAGTATATCCTCAAGTCTGAACACACCGTATAGAAATGATAAAGTGTACAACGCTAATAGTAAAGAGAACACCCCATAATATCCCATGGCACGTAACAATATACCACTCAAAGCAGTCCCGGTTGGAGTTCCTGCCGTCACACATATAGTTACGAGTCCCAGACGAAATGTCCTATTTTCTATCGTAGTTCTGTCGGCCATAAAACTGAACATTCCCATAAATATGATGATGTAGCCGCCAGTGCATGCCGCCGGCAACGCTTCGATCAAAGCTGTCGCTGTTAACGACATTTCATTGAAGAAGTAAGTTGCAAATAGCAAACCAATATTACAAATTATCTCTCCTATAAACGGGAACAAAATACAAATTTTTCTTTTTTTGTATTTATCACTCCAGGCTCCAACAAATAGCACCATCACCGCTGGTATCGCTGTTTGAAGAGGAAACTTCCAGGCGACCACTCCTGCGACCATCGATTGTATTTCCTTGTCCTCCTCATCCAAACCAGTAGTATTTCTTCTTGCAATACGATCACAAACGTCTGATCCATAATTTAAATTAACCCTGCATGCTTTATCCAGGTGCATATTCATGACAGCTAGAGAGGATATAGCCGTGCACAGCATGTAAACAAACAAACAAGGTTCGACCGTGGTCTCGCGGAAAATACTTTTCACGTATTTTATTATTTTTTTGTAATTCTCCTTCCATGTCGTACATTGCTGGGAGCCTGTGAGACGTATGTTGGATCTGGTTAGCTCGTTGACACTGCTAATGTTTTCAGTACTCGTAATCATGTTCGCTTGACGCCAGAAAAGTGAGAGTCAGTAAAAGTTCTGCGGCTCACCGCTTATATCACACACTGCACTGTACGCCACCAGCACCCGAAGGTGACTATACGTTTAATCCGTGATTATTCGTCTGTAGTTTCCAAAAACCTGAGCAGTAAATGTCAGGTTGTAAAATTAAGCGCGATATGAGAGTGCGTCGGCGCATACGAGTCGCTCGCATCTCGCCCGATACGATAACACAGGTCTCATTGCGACGACACCACTTTTAATAAATATGGAGCTCATTTATCTTGTACCTTGAGCTACGCTTCGACCAACATTGTTCCGATAGCTTCACGACTGACGCCTTAATAACAATTAGTATAATCGTACCGACTGTGCAAACAACGCCAAACTTCTCGTCTATTCATTTATTTTTATTTAAAGTGAAGTTATTTCATAAAGTATTGAGTATTAAAATCGTTAGTAATATCTCTTCCATTAAGAAATGTGTTGACTTATCTAGTCACACATATTCTGAGCGAAGTAGTGGCGTTAAGCAGAGGTTGTTCACCTTTTTATGATTCAATAACCATGTTGAGAGGCTCATTTAGTGCTAAGCCGACAATTTGGACGGCTTATGATATTTTTTTTTACTATTTTCTAATAAAAACACGTTCATAACCGTGACCGCGCTTTTCTAAAGATGAAGTTAGTTGACTATAAATGGGGTTTCTCCCATGAATTAATCTCATTTCTGTCATTTTGTGTATTACTGTATAAAATACAACAGGTATTTATATAATTTAATATGGATCTTCTTAATATAAAGTTTCTTTTCTTTTATAACAATTCTATTTTTTACCCGACTACGGCAAAGCCAAAGGAGGGTTATGTTTTTGACAGGCTATGTATGTATGTATGTATGTTTGTATGTATGTATGTATGTTCATCTGTTCCACCGTAGCTTCTAACCTCCTTGTCAGAACTAAGCAAATGAGGTATCGTTAGAAGCGCCTTGATTGTCCGCTGGTTATAGGCTATGTGACGTATCACGGTATTTAATGTAGTGCCCTCTGACGGACAATAAAGACATGAAAAATAAAAAAAAATACGACAAACCTACCGTGTTTGGTATCATTTGAAAGGAGTTTACTAGTGCTTTTCAAATATATATAACACTTACTTGCCACTTGCCAGAAATGGTCAAAAAATTTAATAAAAGTCGTTTTAAAATCTCTTAGAGAACTGTTTAAATCGATAAATATTATGACGGTACCTTGCCCGGTGCTAACCCAACAAACCTTTAGTTTAGTAGGTAATAGACATAATTTTAATACCAGAAATAAAGATAAACTAGCTCAACCATATTTTAGACTGTCTAAAGTAAATACATCTTTCATGGGGAACTGTGTAGAATGTTACGAGTACAACATTCCTTGTTATATATTGAAACTAACGAAAGGAAATTTAAAACACATTTATAAGAATAAATAATGTTAACAAGCATAATAATATGATAATTTGGAAGATTATGTCCAAGATAAGAATAATTGGAAGCATACTGGTCCTGCTCTATAGGTTTACCCACAGTGTAGCTAGCTAATGCCCGCAACTTCGTACGCGAATCCTGTTGCTAATGCCAGCAACAATGGTGTCGTCAAAATTGAAAATCTGATACGTTTAATGTTGAATTTTAAGGCCCGAGGGCGGGGAAACAACAGGATGTGCGAGACGAAACGAGACGTTCAAAATGCTTCATTTTTGAAAGTCAACTCAAGCGTGATTCTGTATCGGTAAACGTCTCCGATTGTCGAGACCAATACATGTTGATCAGTGGTCAGTTGCGCATCACGTTCCGTACGTTTACATCTAGAGACCTAGAAGCAGATGCGTAGATACACTGAGAACTCAAGCACAATGTCTATCCGTCAACGACTGCGAGTCGCGAGACAATGCTGTCGTTCACGATCAGCTGTCAGTGGCGCATCATATTCTTCACTGGTATCTAAAGACCTGTACGTAGATGCGTAAATACGCTGAGAACGCAGGCGTACTTCGCTATCGAAAGAGGTATATACAGGGAGAGTTGCAGCCTGATGTTCTCGAATAGCATCAAGTTTCTCCTGACGCTTTTTGGTAGATTCTTGGGATCCTCAATCATTTAGCTCTTTTGGAACATTGGGTAAGATTTGACTTCTTTCTAGGCACGGATAAAGTTTTATTCTGATACCTGGTCCATAAGATCTAAGTGACTAAAAAGAAAAAGGGAAAAGGAAATGAAACACTGAAATAACATAATTCCGAAGTCATACTTATTCGACAAAATAAAAATAAAAGTTTTGGCCAGTAGAATTGAATTTACAATGATTCATCGAATTTTCATCGAGAATAAGCCCTACACTGTAATTGCCTTCAACGCGTGGAGGTAGCTCCTAGCTTATTTTATAATTAAGCAGGTAAATTAGTGATAACTTTGATTTAGTTCTACATCACATTATGTTAGATCTTCGAGTTTCATAGGACACCAGAAAACGCACATCAGACCGAACACCTTTTGCTAAGACGGCATTCTTATGTGTGTTATAGAGTAGCTGAGCGCTTGGAATTCTTCATTAAGTGTTCTAGATCTTCAATTTTATACGTCACAGAGAGTGCGCATCAGACTGAACCACTTTTGCTTAAACGTCATTTTAATAAATGTTATAGTGTATTCCTTATGTTTTAGTGTAACAGTATATTTAAACACCAAAACTGTTAAAATAAAATAAAGTTAAAAAACTAAAACCCGACTACAACAAAAAGTGATCTAAAAAGTACGAAACAAGAAAATATTTCTCACAGAAATCAAGACATAGGTACAAAATGGTCAAGGTAAGCCGTGGTTGCATGACATTGTGATTCATATTCACCGCACTCACATGGTACATAGGCATGCAACCACGGCTTACCTTGACCATTTTGTACCTATGTCTTGATTTCTGTGAGAAATATTTTCTTGTTTCGTACTTTTTAGATCACTTTTTGTTGTAGTCGGGTTTTAGTTTTTTAACTTTATTTTTTTAAATTAATTAATTGTTTGACAAAATAAACTCAATTCCAGTTTTTTTTTTAATATAATACACTTTCTTTTTTATTAATGAGAAAGGCTCGACACATTAATTTAAATTTATAAAAAGCGTTTATCGGTATGTTTTTAACGAATATTTTGAAAAAAAAAAAACGTATATATCGTGCACTTTTGTTTTTTTATTTTAATTGTTTACTCCTACTCTTTTTCCTTTTCCTATAAAAAATATATAGCCATGATTTTCAAGGAACTTCCACTTATGCTTCCACTACCTCATAATATTATACCTTCAAATTTTCAGCCATATTTAAATGAAGTAGATTATAGGAACGAATAGGTAATAAAAGAAGCACACGTGGCTTGTAGTTTTCCAACTAAAAATACTACGTGGGAACCTATCCATGAAAATTACATTCGTTTACTTTGTTCCCCGGAACGGGCACCGCGGAGTTTCCCTCGTTATAATGATATGAATTCTTAACCACAGTTTGAAACTGAACATACATTGTTATTGCTCCTCTTACATCTCACTTTGTATGTTTTAACAGGCTTAAAAAGGAGCTTTTAAATTGTTGAAATCTTTTTTAAACCTTCAAATACACGTGGCGACAGCCGGCTGTCGCTTGGTCATCACAAGATTAAGTATGCTCCTTTGATTACTCAAAGATGTCTAGACCAATTCTGAAAATTCTTCTTTGCAGTAATGGTGGCGGTTGTTGGTTGTCATCAACGCGACGGAGACCAATTAGATACTTATTTCATTAGGACGCCAAGTTACGTAACTTGGTCGCGTCACCAACAAAACGTCGCCTTTAGTTGCGAGACCCAGAGACACCCAAACATTTTGTAGATGGCGCGACTCGGGTTGTGTGACCTGGTGTCCTAAAGAGATATGGACCTTGAAATTAACGACATCGTCAGTTGGTTTACTGTTAAATAATACAAACAAAGATCAAAAAGTTTAGGAGTAGAATCTACCAAAACTGTATCAGAAAATGGTGCACATTTTCGAATTTGTTGCGTATTTAACCGACTTCAAAAAAAAGTAAACTTTACCGATGGATAGTGCTAAAAACGAAGTCTTAGAACTTAACTTGTATCTTCTTTTAGTATTGAATCGTCTGGAGGAACCTACACTACGTCGTTATAGCCCAGTGGGTAAGGCGCCCGCCTCGTGTGTAAGAGGTTGTGGGTTCGAAACCGGGCAAGTACCAATGTGACTTTTTCAATTCATATGTACTTTCTAAAGTATATCTTGGACATCACTGACATCCCGTGCCTCGGAAAGCACGTAAAGCTGTTGGTCCCGGTTGTCATTCGTAGAACTTTGACAGTCGTTACTGGTTAGCCAGAAACTCTGACCAGTCTAACCAAGAGGTATCGGGTCGCCCAGTTACTGCTGAGTTGTAGAGATCAGATAGGCAGTCGCTCCAGGTAAAACACCGGTATCCAGCTGAATCCGGTTAGGCTGGCAGCCGACCCCTAACATGGTTGGGTTAAAAAAGGCTAGGGAGATGAAGATAACCTAAAGTAACTTTAAAGTACAATTTATTAATGTATTTGTGCCAATGTAAACTTCTATCCAGCTGTTCTACAAAATAATGGTTGGTCATATTTGTATTTGTAAATCTGATACTACATGTTATCTGTTCTCCCCATAGAACAATCTACAAAATCAAAATGGCTGCTAATTTATATAGATAATGGTGCCGATCTTCATATTCACAAACTAACGTAAATTTAAGTTAAGTGCATCTTTCTCTTTCCATTTAATTAAGAAAAGGACAGAAGATAAAATATTAGTTAAGTCATGTCAAATTTAAATACTCCATTGCGAAATGTTTATAATAGTTACCGTGACCCTGGAACATAAAGGGCAATCGAAGGAACATGAGTGGGTTTTAGTCAGTAAGAGTCTGACACGCCCTCCCGCCGCACCCAGGACGGGAGCAGTCGTTGGATGATTTCCCACACACCAAAAAAAACAAAAAAAAAAAAACTCCATAGATAATTTAGACACGATTTAAAAACATGGCGTCTAAATATACGTCAATTTTCTTCAGGTGCTGTCTAATTTGACAGGATTAAACTAAAATGTATCTTCTGTCCTTTTTTTAAGAAATATAAAGAGAAAGATGCATTTAACTTTAAATTTAGTTAAGTTTGTGAACAAGAGAATCAGCACCATTGACTGATTACTTAATTTAATATCAAATACTGTTTTTTTTACGTTTATATATAGTATGGGATCCGAGAAAGTAGGACATAGGACAGTTTTCATCCCGGTAATCCCCCGGGAACGGGAACTATTATTCCACGCGGACGAAGTCGACAAAAGCTAGTGTTACATAATTATGATGTATTTTGACATACTCAATCAAAGTGGTATTCGACATTGTATTCACATTAAATTCTCATATACACATGTAAAATATATCTAATATTTTACTTTATAATATTTTTTTTAGGTATGCCTTGTCAAATCATGAGCATGCAAACAACCTTTCGAAACAGGCATCTAGATTAATTTCTTTGTACTTGTAAATGACGTTCCAAAGTACCATGTTAATGGTGTAAATAAAATAAACAATTTAAGGGAGATAAATTAGTCTTCAAAGAATTTTATCTCCTAGGTACTGTATACACAATAATTAGGATAGACTTGGTTAGCAATTCCACAGTTCCTATCTAACACAATAAAGTTACTAAGATCATTAAAACATTCTTTGCAGTATGTTCTCATTTGGTAATAATATGTTTGTCACTTAAGTAGATAACAAAATCGTTAGCTTGAATATTACGTCAGATTTGGTGTGAAACTAAAATAATGTCAAATAAATGAGGCAGAGCCTTTGTGCTATTTCTTTTTGAGCTTATGTAATTTCCATCAACACTTTTGATTCACACTAGTCTTGATTTGTAAATATCTCTCGATTATAAACGATTAAAGAAAGATAATAAATCATAAGAAAATAATTATATTTTTGAGCCGTTTGGGGTTGAAACTTTGGGACCATGGGGCCCGAGTGCCCGTTCTCTCTACAAAGAGATTGCTAAGCGTGTAGTCGACACTTCACGTGATCAGAAGGCTGGCATCTACTTTGCCCAAAGAATAAGCGTCGCAATTCAGCGTGGCAATGCTGCCAGCCTTCTGGTCACGCTGCCCGTCGACAGTGATGACGAGTTTTACGACGCCGACGGATAACCCTTTTCCTTTTATTTATTTATATTTTAATTTTTAGGTTTATTTTAGTTTTAGATATTAATTAGTTTTTTAGTTAGTTTTAAGATAGCTATATTTATTTGTTTATTGTACGTATGTAAATTGTTTATTTGTAATAAAAATGCATCAAATCGTAATTAGTCATAAGAAAATTATAAGGAACTAGTAAATGGATACCGCAAAATGATTAGGTATTCATATCGACATCCTTAATATTTTGATTTTCTATATCCGTTTACGAATTACACGAGTTTGTTTTTTCTGCAGTCATTCTAATCCTTTATCATTATTCGTTGGGCGTGTGAAAATTGTATAGGGTTTTCTATACAATTGCTGATTTTAAATAACGTTTCAAGACCGTCTAATGTAAAGACACAATGTCACAAAAAACACCTGTATTTTTTTTTTTTTTTGGTGAGTGGGAAATCATCCAATGACTGCTCCCGTCCTGGGTGCGACGGGAGGGCGTGTCAGATTCTTACTGACTAAAACCCACTCATGTTCCTTCGATTGCCCTTTATGTTCCGAGGTCACGGTAACTATTATAAACATTCCGCAACCCCGGCAGGCGTTGGGCCTGTTGGGCCCCTTCCTGTGCTGACTCCTTCTCTTTGAGGCGCACGTGGAACAAAACGCGCCGTCTACGCGGTGACACCTGTATATTCTGGTTGACGACTCGATTTATTTTCAATTAACTGTAGATATAATAATTACATTTACAATTTCATTGAAATCATTATTAATTTAAAAACAAGTGACGTGTCTTGTTTTTGGAGTACAAATACCTATCTTTTTGGCGCAATTCCTAAGAAATCTATATTAAATTAAATATTTAACTGACTAACGTTGATATATCAACGTACAGCCCAAACCGCTAGTCCTTGAAATTTGAAGGGAATGTTCTTTTTGGAGAGTAAGTATACCCGAAGAAAGGATTTTTGGAGGTTCGACCCCTAAAAGGGTAAAAAAGGGGTTGGAATTTCCGACATACACGCGGGTGGAGCCGCGGTATAAAGCTGGTAGTACATAAGTAAAAATACTCAGAAAACTCTTAGTGTTTATTACTTCATCCTATTAATGAGGCAGGATTTTAATGCAGTTGTAAATCCCGTGAACACAATAGCAACAATTTTAAATAGGTAACTACTAATAGATAGCTGTGTATCTTGTTGTTATATAGGAAATGTCAATTTACAAAACAAAAAGGGAATTATACTACAAGTAAGGAAGTTGTTCAGTTTTATGGGTACAATTACCTTCACATAACAAAGTAGACAACAACAAAAAACTATACATGCGGGCTAAATTGAATATCTCTTTTTTTAAGGCAAATATTTGGAGTCCTGATAGATGTTAACACGATGAAGTTACCACTTAATAGCCCATTATTTCTTCATTCACCACCAAAAACTTAAATTCCTTCTCTTGTATTCAAATAAATAAATGATTTTGAAATTAATTGAACGGCCTTTTATTATACCTGTGCCTACCAGGAATCCAGAAGTGAATGTCATCAACTTGATAATTTACTTATAACCACATCTTTACATAGTATAATAAAGTTGTCCTGTCTTAATGAGCGTAAATCTTTTGAACTACGTAACAGATTTTAATGCGATTTTCGTCATTAGGTAGGAAGATTCAAGCGAAAGGGTTATAATTATGAGACTTGCATATTCTAAAAATAAAACCTAAGATTATCAAAGATTAGTAACAGCTGTACAAAACTGGGTCACTAGTATCAAGACATAAAAATCAAGTACACATATAAATGCCAACATATCTTTATAAAGGACTGGAATCAGTCGCGTCTGATTTCGTTTGTCACTTGGGACAGCAACAAGAATAAATAATTTCATAAATGAGATCACGGACGAAGAATGAATCGTTACTTACAATATTAGGTATTATTATTGGCTGCACAAATACTGCAGATTGTGTCGACTTTTTTCTTTGTGTTTTTATTTTGAGCGTGTTGCCGTGCGAATTTTTGTAGGCGATTTAGTATAGCGTGGACTGTAGAGACAGTTTGGTTTAACTAGTACAATCTATTTTCTTATAGTTTGTTATGTGAAGGACTCGTGTTCGTAAACAAGTGCATTAAGAAAGCATAATAGTTCAAAAATGTGCATTTAAATAAATTGACTCCAGTGACACGTGACAGTCAACCAATCAGATCGCGCGTAGCGGTTGGTTACTGCTTACTTATTATTTTACGAGTGAGTTCATTAAGTTTATCAATTTACGAAAATGTGGAAGTAAAATATTACAATTTATCTCCCGTTTAGAATCCTACGAAAGTTTATAAACTTCCTAGTAGATTGATAAACTTACGGATCTTGTTATTTTTCGGTGACATATACATTACATGTATTGAACGGAGATCCTCCTTTTTATCTACCGCCGCTACTCGCACTTATTAAATTTCATGCTCCGGCAAGGATTCCGCGCAAACCTATCACCCCACTTTGTCCTCCAATGAGAAGAACGGTGCTGGGATCTAACTCTCCACTAATTTTGTAGGGTTTTGAATAGTTGCAGTGATGAGGTCGATTTCCACTTTGATTGTCTCAAAATTAAAAAATGTAAATTTCTGAACTGTGAATCAGATTTATTGTAATTTTTTTTTAGGGCTGTGTTATTGTGTTTGTACCTAATTAAACTTTGAAAGTTTTGATAGTGATGTTTACTGTGCGTAGTATAGAATAGTGTATATTATTGTTGTTTCTTTTGTTTTTCTTTTTTATTCATGTGGTGTTTACCTTTAAGTACCTAATTGTTGCACTATGTTAAGTTTAAATGCGCATTTTATTATTAATTGTATGAGTGTAAAAAATTGTTGGTAAACCTATAAATAAAATAAAATCTATAAACTAGACTGACTGACAAACAAAATAATTTATTTAGAAGTTATTACTTTTTTTGCATATTGTAATGACATGACATATATTTATTGTGCTTTTCCAACTGCATCTCCTCATATAAGATCCATCACAACATCACAATTAATATAGCTCAGATGACTCTAAGTACTAGATACCTAACTACCTACTCTCTAGGCACTGAAACTCGATACCAAGTTCGCAGGAACAATAAGAAGATCTCTTGTTTGTGCAAAGGGCATTCAGTGTCGCAGACACCTCGTGGTGGCAATTAGGAACACAATTTGTACTAGGATAGCAGGTAGGTAGAATTACTAGCTGCAGGTGGTCTAACGTGTTGTGGATTTGCTTATTTGAGTATCAACTCAAGTTGAGTATCTATCAAGATATTGGACTAAAATTCTACAAACACCTGAGTACGATATTTTGACACTGCTGAAATTTTTAGGGTTCAAAGAGCATTTTAGATCACTCCGTTAGATGGTTTGTCAAGAACCGTTTACTACAATGGCGTGTATAGGGGCGCCAAAAACCTAGCATGACGCTGATACATTTTTCCAACATCTATTATAATGTGACTTTTTAATTTAGGTATTATTTAATATAGGTTGAGTACCTCGAAAGGTAAAAACGGAGCCCTTATAGCAGGGGTGGCCAACCGGTCGATCGCGATCGACCGGTCGATCGCGACTGCTAGTCCAGTCGATCGTAGCCAGGCAAAAAATATAAATATTTGTTTGATTATAATAAACCTGTGGAAAATGCTCAGGCGCAATGCTCACAATAATATACAGGACCGATATAATGTTAAGTAAATCTAAGGAAACGATCTCAAATGTTATGTAAACAGAACCTACTAAGACTGGTCAATAAAAAATATATGAATGTGTATTAAACTACGCTGTTTCATTTATGATTTCAAGAAGTAGGTATGTGTTTGGTAGATCGCACAGGGTTTCCTTAGTAAAAAGTAGACCTTGGGTCTACTCAAGTTGGCCACCCCTGCCTTATAGGATCACTTTGTTGTCCGCCCGTCCGTTCGTCCGTCCGCGTCTATCAAAACCGTTGTGAAACACGTTGTGATTTCAAGCTGAAATTAATATCACATACTCAGGTCTGCTATCTCTCAAAGCAGTGAAAAAATCAAGTTTCTAAATCAACGCAATAAAAAGATACGGCTGTTTATATTGCATATTTAGACATTTGCAAGAGAATCAAAACCTATAGGGTACTTTCCATAATTGACCTAGAATCATGAAATTTGGCAAAAAGGAATGTTATGTAGCACAAGTAGAAGAAAAACTCCAAAAACCGTAAAATTGTAGTTATTTCCAAAAAAAAACAGTTTACGGGACCCTCGTTGCGCGAGTCTGACCCGCACTTGACCGGTTTTTTTGTATACTGACAAGCTCATATTGTGATCATGAAGAGCGCCCAACGGTTTGAATTTAGTGCCATTCGGCACTAAACTCACTTGGACCTACCATTTTGGGATGAAGATGCGACGACTTATTCTGTTACCAACTTTGTCAAAAAGAAAAGTAATGTGGTGACATCTATCTCTCTATATGTGATATACAAGGGTCGTACAGGGCCATCACGACAGTAAGTTGACGATCGAGTAACATTATCCTACGATAAAAAAATTCATACTACTTTAAAAATGCGAAATTGTAACTATGTCTGTCTGTCTCTACTTCACTACCTGAACCACTGAACCGATCTGAATGAAATTAGATATAGTCTGAAACCCGAGAAAGGACAAGATAGTTTTCATCTCGGAAATCCCCCGAGAACGGGAACTATTATTCCAAGCGGACGAAGTCTCGGGAAAAGCTAGTATATAATATTAGTTTTATTGTATAGTGGCTATTACTGCAATATTAAGTATTGTTATAAAAGTTGGAACGAGTTGGCTTCCAAATGCCTGCAGTTTTGAGCATAGGTAGTATTATTGAAACACTTACCACCTACAGAGGATGTAAATTAAAGTATTTTGTGGTCATTAAACCTTCGAACAGACGTGATTTGAGACACAATAGAAAGACAATAGCAGCGCGACAGCCGGCTGTCGCTTTGTCGTTGAAACTTTAACTTCTAAGAATCAGATGTTATGTTAAAAAAACAGCGAGCAGATTTTAAAATGAAAAATTCTAACTCCTTTTGCAGTTTTATAATTTTTTTAAACCCTGCTTTTTACTTTCACAAAGATACTCTGTTCTACGAATTTCCTTTTAATCTAAATGAAGTGTTTTATAAGCTGACTAAGTACACAATATAATTATTTTACTATTGGCATTATTTGTAGAAAAACAAAAATTATATATTTAAATGATATGTTAAATATTTTTTGACTTTTTTCGATCAGGCTTTTTTTATATCATACTTATAAATTTTGAACTTTTCCTAAATCAACTTTTGCGTACATATTTATCTTACAAATTAAACAAAATGAATAACACAAATTACCACTTAACTTAAGTGTAATTGAAGTTATTTTACTTGAAATATTAATCAAGTTATTGTTGTGTTAAATACCTATTTACGAATACTCTTTAGCTTTACAATTCCTAGATATTACGCAGACGCTTTGAAATACAATTCAATTCAGTTTAATGTATTTATTTGCTAACTGTTTATTTGTCAACCGACTTTAAAAAGGAGAAGGTTCTCAATTCGACTGTATGTTTTTTTTGTATGATTGTTACGCGCTTTCGCCGCCAATATTATGAATGGATTTTGATGGTTCTTTTTTGTTAGATAGGTCACGTTCCAGAGGTGGTCCCATACAAATTTTATATAGTAATAAAAGTCAATGGTCACAAATGTATGAAACAATTTCTTTTCCAATTGAAAAGACCTAACTATCAACGATATTTTTTTTTCATTGCTTTTGGAGAGCGGTATCAATTAAATGTGCTCATTCTCTTTTGGTTAAGCTATAGGATATGGATTCACTGTGGATGTGTTAATAGTTAACAAATAAATAGAAAATAATACTTTTTTTTTTTGTTTTTTTTTTGGTGAGTGGGAAATCATCAAATGACTACTCCCGTCCTGGGTGTGGCGGGAGGGCGTGTCAAACTTTTACTGACTAAAACCCACTCATGTTCCTTCGATTGCCCTTTATGTTCCAGGGTCACGGTAACTATTATAAACATTCCGCAACCTCGGCAGGAGAAACGAATACTAAATTTAATAACTTGATTTCGCCATCCTCTTCACGCGCGAGAATGTTAAACTTCTATCCCGTATTTTTTACTCCTCTAGGGTTGATATTTAAACATCCTTTGTTAGTTGATACTTCCTGTTCTTAAAGAACGTTCCCTCCAAGTTTTGAGTCTCTATGACCAGGGTTTGGGTTGTGTGTCTATCATCCATCTATCTCCCAGTCAGCCAGTTTACCATTTTATATGATATAGATGGTAAACTGACGAATTATTCATAAGTATGTCAACGCACAGCCTAAACCGCTCTGAGGGCCTAGACAAGTAGCATTGTAGAATAGAAAACGAAAACGAATAGATTGTCAAATGTATGGAATTGACATAATAAGCTTTCGCAAAAAAATTGACATCTCAATACATTTGACAATCTATTCGTTTTCGCTATCTATTCTACAGTGCCACTTGTCTAGGGGGGCTGGCTGGTCCTAGGGAGTGGTGTGATTTTTGTAAAGTATAGGTAGCTAGCTACTAAGAAAAAACTGTTGGAAATTCGACCCATAAATAGCGAGTGGAAGTTTTACAAACACGCGGGCGAAGCCGCGGCCGAAAGCTATTTATTTTTAAACAACTTTCGGTGTTGTCTTTCAAGTTAGGACACATCAGATCATCTCACAGACATGCAAAGTGATAAAAATCTCATAGGTGACATTGCACTCTGTAATACTACACTTGCATTAACCTATATAGGGAAGGTGAAGTTGGCTTTAATAAAACTTTATTGTCACAGGTCATGTGCATCGGTGATATTTAAGGTAATAAGCCCGGACTTGCGCATTGAGAGTTCCCGTGGTTCCATTAATAACGTACTTGTTGGTAATAAAATCTTGTTACAATTCATTTTTGGGTCTAACAAAAAATTTACAGTTTTCAGATTATAATTTCCTTTACTGGTGCTATATGAAAATGCTTCGTGTCCAATTTGTCAAAATATACGATTTTTGCGACATAAACGTCTGTATCTTTTTTTCCTTAATTTAGAAGTACGATTTGTTCACAGCTTGAATAGACCGAAGATATTTATTTATTTATTTAACCATATTTAAACTATATGATATCGACGACCTGACTTGTTTTTAGATAAAAGGGCATTGACGGATAAACAGACAGACAGATGGACAACAAAATGATCCTATATCCGTTTTTTCCTTTTGAGGTAAAAAACCCTAATACAATATTTACTCCTTGAAGCCTTCAAAAATTTTTTATATCTGACATACTAAGATATTACATCTTTGCAAGCTACAGAAAATAATAGAAATTCATACACTGTAGTTGAATATTTTTGGCAACTCCACAGATGCGTTGTCACGTAGCCGTTGTACTAAGACGATTGTGGTGACATATTGGCTGGCAGAGAAACCTATGCAATATCTCATTGTCTTGAAACATTCTGATCAGTTTCACTAGTTGAGATAGGTACTGTAAAAAATTTCTTCGTAACACTTACTTAAAATTGAAATTTTCTTCTGTATTTAGTATTTTTTTTTCCTGTCGTGTCAGAGGCATGTTCTGACCGCACTACGTGGCGCTTAGGTCGCCGATGTTGACAGGACCCGCACATAAGTCAGTCGATGAACACCGTGGTGGGTCTAGCTGGTAAGAGTCCGGCACACCCCTGCGTCCGTTGCCCAGACGGGGGTCGATAGTCCATGAGGTTGTCCCCACGATAAACCTGCACGTACTTGTTCAGTTTTTGTATAAAATAATTGTTTTCTGTGGACATAAGCTTAATAGATTTGATTAAATGTCAGTAGTCCCTTAATCTGAAGGCTTTTTTAATCCTTGAATGCAGCTGATAAAAGTAGAACTGTATAGTAATAAGTATGAGTAGTTCCTAAGCCGGACGGGTTCGATTCCCACCCAGCAGAACACTAACGGAGCACGTATTTATGTTCAGTTAATTTTTTTTTGGGAGTGGTATATCATTAAATTACTGCTACCGTCCTGGGTGCGGCGGGAGGGCGTGTCAGACTTTTACTGACTAAAACAAACTCATGTTCCTTCGGTTGCCCTTTATGTTCCAGGGTCACGGTAACTATTATAAACATTCCGCAACATGTTCAGTAATATCAAGGCGTGATTTCACAGACAGTGCTGTGCGTAACTTTTCTTTCTTTTAATTTAAAGTCGCTTGTTGCGACAATGTTATGTATACCTTTTTGGTGTATGCATTAGCATGAGTTCCTTATATGTACTAAAATAAGTCAATGTTTAATGTATGTACTGTTGGTGAACTTTTAATAATAAATAAACATTACGAATAAACAATGTTTTCGTTGCAAAAACGAAAGCAAGAACATTGCAGTAAACACGTACATTTTGTAAAATAAAAGTTTATTCGAGGAAGTCTATTGAACGAAATATTATAACCGAGCCAGTGGAATCGTGCCTTAACGTGTTTCTCCGCTACATTTTCCAAAGATATTATTGTATGTTTTCATTTATTTCAATTTTAATGGTGTTGTCATATATTTTAACCTACTTTTGACAATGGAATGTAGTTTCAGGCGTGTACTATTATATATTTTAAAAAGAAACTATTTTTGACATATTTACTTTTTATTAAAAAACAACAATTAAATAATAATTATCATTTCCTTACTAATATTATAAATGCGAAAGTAATTCTGTCTGTCTGTCTGTCTGTCTGTCTGTCTGTCTGTCTTTCTGTCTGTCTGTCTGTCTGTCTGTCTCTTCTTCACGCCTAAACCACTGAACCGATTTGAATGAAATTTGGTACAGATTTAGTCTGGGACCCGAAAAAGGACATAGGATAGTTTTCATCCCGGAAATCCCCCGGGAACTCCACGCGGACGTAGTCGCGGGCAAAAGCTAGTATTACATAATCTTAATTTCAAAGTAATCTCTCGGGTTTTCAAAGCCTGTTTACATCACCAACTATGTAAACAGGTTTTGGAAACTTATAGCTAGCTAACTTAAGGAAATACATAATTATAAAACTTATTTTAATTTTATTTGAATTCTTATTTATTGATATCCGTAGATTAATAACCATTATTTTTTGCTTTTCAATTTGTTATTCAATCATTTAATTAAACTTCTGATTATCTATTATTTGAAGCGTTGCCTCACACATTGTTTTTTTGTGCCAAGTGCGATCATAATTATCTGATTATCTCACACACAAAAACAACAAGATACAAAATAACTCACTTTATATTAAATCAATAAATAAATAAAATATATTGTTTTATGTTCAGAAAAATACATACTTTTAATTTAAATACTCCAAGCTTTAATAGTTGTTAATCTAAGTTTTTTTCGATATCTTAATTCAACACAAAAATAAACAAATGCTAGCAATACTACTTAAGTGGCAGTATAGAATTTTATAGTAATGACAGTATTACTGTAATACCCCAGTGAACAGTGTGTGTTGCCAGTGATGACATTCGGAGACGGAACTGAGACGTGGTCGCTATGGGCCTCATAAGAAAGCTCAAAGTCGCTGGCCGCGCGATAGAAAGAGCTATTCTCAAAGATTCCTACGTGATCGAATCAGAAACGAGGATATCCTTAGGAGAACCAAATTCGCTGACCTAGCTCACCGAGTAGTAAACTAAACAGGCGATGGGTTGAGCACATAGCTCGAAAAACCGATGGCCGATGGGCGAAAAAGGTTCTCGAATGACGGCCCCGCAAGCGCAGCATGAGATGGCCATCCACTGGATGGATGGATGATTGTGAAAGTGTTAGGGAACCGTTGTTTACAGGCGGCACAGAAATACTGATTTTCGATTATACGTAAACAATTTTCCTAACTATATATAAATAACTAGAGGATCCCCCGTGGTTTAACCCGCGTAGTTCCCATTCCGTGGAATTTTTGGGATAAAAACTATACTATGTCCTTTTTCAGGCTATGGACTATCTCTGCACCAAATTTCATTCCAATCGATTCAGTAATTTTTCCATGAAAGGCACACAAACACACTTCTCACATTTATAATATTAGCATGGATATTTTGTTCTATTATGTCTATATTACATTAATATAAAAATATATGACTTTTATTGGTGACTGTGTCCCAGTTATCAAAATAATACAAAATTTCCTACACTATAGAGCTGTGACGTCATTGTCATGCGCGTACGCCTCTTTTTCTGCAGGGTTCTTCACTGTGTCTCTTTGTTGTCGCTTATACATCACGTACAGAGCTCTGAAAGTAATAAAATAGGGCGGTATTATTAAGTTTGTTAGTACACAAAAAGCTGTTATTGAAGACCTTAGTCTGCCTTTACGATAAGAAGCTATATTGCTTCAAAATTTTCGTTTGAAATACGGTAACGCGATCTTCCACTGAAATAATATCGAAGTAAAGTTTTTTAAAGGGAGAAATCTCCGAAACTTAAGATCCAATTCTAAAAATACTTTGTCTTGTAAAAAGCTACAATATTTTAAAGCTGCATTTTTCTTGAGCTGAAATAAATACAATTTCGCGCACAGCAAGTCGTGGTAAATAAGGGTCTTCTAAAACTTAAAAAAAATACGTGTTAGCAGTTTGGTTGATATTAATAGCATAATACATAAATATTATACCTACTAGCTCACTCCGAAAGATTGACCTTGTCTTAATTCTCAAAAATCCCATAAGAAAACCTTAATTTTTTCCAGAATATTTATAATTCGGCCGTTTTTAGGGTTCCGTACCTCAAAAGGTAAAAACGGAACCCTTATAGGATCACTTTGTTGTCCGTCTGTCCGTCCGTCCGTCCGTCCATCTGTCAAGACCCTTTTTCTCAGAAACGCGTCGAGATATCAAGCTGAAATTAATATCACATACTCAGGTCTGCTATCTCTCAAAGCAGTGAAAAAATCAAGTTTCTAAATCAACGCAATAAAAAGATAGGGTGGTTTAACTTGCATATTTAGACATTTGCAAGGGAATCAAAACTATAGGTTACTTCCCATTGACCTAGAATCGTGAAATTTGGCAAGAAGCAAGGTCATGTAGCACAAGTAAAGGAAAAACTCTGAAAACCGTAAATTTGCAGTTATTTCATCAAAAAACAAATTAACGGAACCCCTCGTTGCGCGAGTCCAACTCGCACTTGACCGGTATTTTTTTCTTAAGAACCTACCTCAGACTTCATCTAATATAAAATTTGCAAAAAAAATATAGTGTTCTAGCCTGTCGCTTTCGAGTTTTGCGCTTGGTAACACCTTTGCCCCCATAAACTATATTTTAAGGGTCAAGGTCATACATCCTACACACACTTCTCAACCATGCACATAATTAGAAATTCACCACCAAAGTCCATGAATTCAGCCTTTGACCGAAAAACGTGATCAATTTCGACTGACGTGAGTTATTTTGATCGTACATTGTCGTCAGGTATCGCTCAAACCGCACAGTGAGCAGAATTCCATCATGTATTATACTGATTACGTGATCTAAAACAACCTCGACCTTTTATTGCCTTTGAGTTATTCCAAAAGCAATCAATCGGTTTTTGCTTGAAGTTTGAAGTGTATACTTGTTAGTGTGAAGCTTGCCAGTCTCAGTTGTCATTATTGTGTTTTAATGAAGATCCTGGAGTTTTTATGTTTCGGTCATTTATTTATCAATTAGCAACCCACGTGGATGGTACAAATCTCTACTGTAATATGATTGTGTCGTACACCTAAACCTCCCCTAAAAACAGTCTGTGTTTTGGTAAAATAAATAGAAATCCGTGCTGTGGGTCTTGAGTTAATCAATGCAAATTAACAGGCAGACAGTTCGATTTGAAACTTTAAGGAACTTCACTACATAGATAGAATAAATAAACAAAGTGGCTTTAAAAGCTTTTTGCCAAAGATTTTTAAAATCACTTTACACTTTATTATCTATGACCATCACTAAAGTTCAAAATTAGATGAACACAGTGATTTTGAAAATCTAAATGTGTTTAGCGACTTTTGGAGCTGACTGTACAATGCGTGCAAATTACAGTTTGTAGCACCCGTGCGAAGTTCGAGCGGGTCGCTAGTCACTAATAAAAACAGAAATTAAACCCTCCTGAAAATATTTAACATAATACTTATAAATCTATGTCAGTGAATACGATAAAAAAAACATTTTACTTACATAAATATGAGAAAAGCGGGTATGGTCATAGTCCCGCCCAGCAGGTACACCGCTCCGGGCAAAGTTTCCACAGTGTTTGAGAATAATTTACTGTACAGCGGTATGTAGATTACAGGTATCAACGTTTCCACGAATCCGATCAATGAACACATTTTACCTGAAAATATATTAATTTATTATTATTATGGTTATTATATATATATATATATTAAGAGGAATCTGTGTTGTATATTTGTCGCATTTTATGAGACTCAACCGTTTACATAGTGCCTCGGTATTTTATAAATGGCGTAAACGCTCACTGTTAAGTAAAATGCTGTAGAAAATAAACCAGCTCAGATGTCAGAGCAAACCAATTTGGATAAATTAGTTTAGAAGGCTAAGGCGTCTTAGTTTTAGAGAGAAAGAAATACAGTTTATTCGTGCAAAAGTTTATCATGTTTAGCATGGTATTTTGTTTAACCACCCAAAAATATGATTCAATGTATGGTTCCAGGTATGCAGTTGTTAAGTGTATTTTTTGTGGGACAATCCCGCCACACTTTTCCCAACCACTGCAACTCCTGAAAGCCAGAATCAACAGTGGAGTCCACCAGAAAAGCTCTGAGTAATGAAGCTCAACGAGTGCCGGAGAAACGTTTAGTTGCCGTGCCCTAACAGGGTCCACAATGTACTGTAATAGCTTCAAGCCTATTGTAACACCCTTTTCACATGTGGAATGCAAATAAATACTTGAATACTTGAAACAATTCAACTGTCTTGGATCCCGCAACGAAATGAATCAGAAAAAAACAGCGGAGAAGTAAGAAAAATATGTTTTCCACTTTGTGAAATTTATAACGTTTCACCACGAAGAAAAGGATCTCAAAATGAGGCAAAAAAATCATGAAAATTTTGTAACGGTATTTCTGAACGATTTCTTGCCAGCCGATTACTAGGCAGAACCTGTATACTATGATGCCCAGACAAATGATATACATACTTATACAATATAAAACACATACATATTATTATAGGTAGATAAGTTATACCCAGACACAGAACAAACAATCAAACAAGCAAAGTTTATCCTGAGTTTAGCAGTCAGGGTCACTAGGTACTTGACCGGTAGTCTGCTGTCATAAATGTCAAGTGAAATTACTGCCACGCGAAACTGACCCTTATGATCATTGATGACTCTGTGGATTAATATATGGTCCGTGTTATATTACTAAAGGTCAAAAGTCTTGTCTATAAGCAGACCAGGGGCTAGACTAACAGGTCGTCTATACCATCAAAATCATCACCTTGTAATATTTACACTTAATGTATAATTATATAACAACACTTAACAAAACCACTTTTTTGTGTCTATCCGTATACTTAGTGGGTTATCCTGAATGCTTGGCACTCTTGCATTAAACATCCTCAGCTAATCAAGTTGGCTTATTGCACAAGTCACGCAGCTTTCAAAGAAGAGCTAGCTAGAAGATAGTATGGTAGCAGTAGCTCTGTTTATAATCTAACTCGTATAGGGAAGTACTCATTACCTCTATACCAATTTTTGCTCCAAAGCAGCGTTGCTGTATTTTGGTATGAACACCGGTGTTACTGGCCCATCTTTAGAATAGCACCACATACTAGACCGTGTTAGCTAAGATGAGGGACATTAATATTTAAAAAAACATTGGTGCCGATTCCCTTGGTCACAAACTATTCTAATTTTAAGTTAAATGCATCTTTCTCTTTTCATTTCTTAAAGAAAAGGACAGAAGATACATTTTAGTTTAATCCTGTCAAATTAGACAGCGCCGGAAGAAAATTGACGTATATTTAGACGCCATGTTTTCAAAACGCATCTAAATTATCTATGGAGTGTCTAAATTTGACAGGACTTAACTAATATTTTATCTTCTGTCCTTTTCTTAATTAAATGGAAAGAGAAAGATGCACTAACTTAAATTTACTTTAGTTTGTGAACAAGAGAATCGGCACCAATACCTTATTTTTTACCAAATGTCTTCCAAAATTAATAAATTGTTGACATGCGCGCTAGATACCCATCGAAAGAAGAACGGATCAAACCTACTTCACTCTCTTATCATAAATTAGGGTGTCCTTTTTTAAGACTTTGAAAGCCTTATTGTGATAATTTCAACTACGGTTTTCTTTACGATTTTACATTATTTTTTACATTTTCATTAGTCATATGTGAGCATACTTTATCGCGTCCTAAAATATGTCTTTCGGCTTACCTAACACGGTGTAAAGCAGTGTAAAGCCTATGGTATTACAGATGCTTAAATAGACGGCAGCGATCTTATAATATAATGGGCTGTCAGTTCGTTTACTATTGAATAATATTACAAAGTACTTTTTATTTATTTAACAATTAAACATTAATTATTAATAATAGAAATAAAACTAAATTAAATAAATCTAACATAATATGTACAAAACTTATAAATAATACTAAAATAAATATATACAAGTTATAAAAAGAAGGGCTCACAGGGCATCAAAAAACTCGTCCGCATCGCTGTCGACAGGACAGGTGCCCAAAAGGCTGGCAGCATTGCCACGTTGTATGGCAATGCTAATTCTTTGTCCCAGAAAAAGGCCAGCCCTCTGGTCACGTGAAGAGTCAACCAGTCGCTTGGCGATATCTTGAAAAACAAGATGAGCACTCGGACCCCATGGCCCCAGTGTTTCAACCCCAAACGGCTCAAATATATAATTTCCAATAAGGTTATTATATTTGCGCCGTTTGAGGTTTTCTGCACTTGCAGCAGCTGCCCCAGCACAACACGCAGACCTAGGAAGATGAGATGGCGCAAGGGTATCAACACATGTTGCATCCCACACCAAAGGCCTACCCAACTTCCAAGGCATTATGGTCATTCCATCTGGTCTTTTCCCATCGTCGCGTGCCAGACCATTAGGTTCTAAAACAGCTGGCACCCCGGCGGAGACAAAATCACGACGGATAATGTCATTAATACTTGCGTGTCGTGCTATCCGGCCGGCGCTCTTACTGCATGAAAGGCCATGGTGTCCGAGGCAGTCGACCGCTTCACCGCATTGACAGCGATGCGGAGCTCCGCAAGGAGCGCCTAGGCGAATGCATGTAAAAATAAATTATATCTTGGCCCAAGTTTTAATTCAATTTCTTGGCGATGCTTAATTCAATTTCTTGGCGATGCAAGATTCATTCAAGTGAATTAGACAAATAGTCAATTAGTTGAGTGCAGAAAGCGTTGAATGGAGTCACAT
Organism: Athetis lepigone; assembly: GCA_033675125.1. Lineage (NCBI taxonomy): Eukaryota > Metazoa > Arthropoda > Insecta > Lepidoptera > Noctuidae > Athetis > Athetis lepigone. The sequence continues at coordinate 10,342,522 of CM066230.1, forward strand.
TCAATTAAAGAATTTTTAGCTTGTAAGCAATTTTTCTTGGTAACTCTATTCAGCATTTCTTTTTAATCAGTGAAAATGGAATCAGTCAGTAATCATTTTTCGCTCTACAGCGCAAAACTTGTTCACAAAGGGAGAGAAAAAAAAAAGATGATTAAACTTGCTTAATGAGATTGTATGTATTTAAAATATCAATTGTAATATCAATTATCATCCCAGTCATTTCATATTTTATTTCTTTTCATTTCATTTGGCGATGGCCTCTTCTCATATAGAGTAGGCGGCTTCAGGCTTACATCTATATCTACATATATATACTAGCTTCTGCCCGCGGCTTCGCTCGCGTTAGAGAGAGACAAAAAGTAGCCTATGTTACTCTCCATCCCTTCAACTATCTCCACTTAAAAAATCACGTCAATCCGTCGCTCCGTTTTGCCGTGAAAGAAAGACAAACAGACAGACAGACAGACAGACAGACAGACACACTTTCCCATTTATAATATTAGTATGGATATAAAAATGAAACCCGTTTTCCGTTGTCACGACATAGCATGAAAACGGCTTGACCGATTTGAATGAAATTTGGTACAGATATAATCTGGGACCCAAGAAAGGACATAGGATAGTTTTTTTCCCGGAAATCCCCCGAGAACGGGAGCTATTAATCCACGCGGACGAAGTCGCGGGCAAAAGCTAGTATTTTATGAAATGGTAAACTAACTGACTGATTGACTAACTCTTGATGTGTCAACGCACAGCCTAAATCGCTGATCTTAGCGACATTAAACTTTCAGGGTGTGTTATTTGTAAAGAGTAGGTTACCACTAAGTAAGGATTGAAAATTCTAACTCTAAAGGGGTAAGATAATAAATGGATGTAGCGACATTCACGCGAGCCAAGCTGCGGGCGAAAGCTAGTAAAATAGGGATGTTGACTACATCAAAAGAATGACATTCTGTTAAGTCCGTCTGATTAGACAGTCCAAAAATACTGGACACATATTTTTTGCTTGATCAAATTAATAACAAAATACAAAGATAAAGAGCGTCAAAGTTCCGGAGAGGGGGCTTGTGACGTCACTCCTCAGTAAAAATTATACAAAGGCGTGACGTTTCACGAAACTTCAACGCACTGTATAATTGTCGTCATTTTCTGTTTACGAAAAAAAAAACGTGTCCCAATTTTTTTGATTATCTAACTGACGGACTAATAACTTTTTTTTGTCGTCTCGCCTATTATATAATTCAAATTTCCCCAGACGGAGCATACAGTATGAAAAAAAAAATGTACCTACCAAGTACTCGTACACTGCCATCGAACCCTTATTTATACATCATGTATTGTTTATTCGTTTCTAGAGAAATTATGGCTTTATATAAGAAGTATAAAATTTTCATCATCACATAATTTCATTGGTGTATATCGTAAGTATGACACATTTGTGATGAAAATTCATTTCTGAAGTGCATAATTAGTTATACCAAGTTCGCTCACTAGAAGTTATCATGCTATAACTGTTAGCGTTGTAAGAGCAAGCATTTAGGGCAAAGTTGAAAGAAGAGTGATGGAAGTTCCCCAGCTTGGTCTTTAAAAGCATCATCCACTTTGTGTTACTTAGTGTTTTGTTAGTTTATTTATAACTTATTTTGTTGTGTTCTTAGCTTAGTAAATTGAAACATTGTTTGAGGAACTTCAAGATTGAAATCTAGAGATATTTTATTGAATATTGGGCGTTTACTGCAATACGTATATCATAATATAATATTATATCAGTCCAATTCTAATTGCACGACGGCGACGGCTACAAAAAGACGTTTTACTTTTTCAAGTACACACACAAGACGTAAACTACTTCAAAGTCAACGTTTGGCTTTGATATTTTTATGCAAAGCGTATAGAACGGTCAGTACTGAAGCCCTACCGGTACTCGCAGGTGTACTTCCAGTCGATCTTGAGGTACAGCGTCGTGCTTCAATGTACTATTCCGCGCGGGAAACCATGGACACTGACTTTATACCACAACGCGACCTTAATAAAATTTCTAGATTATTTAAACCGCAGACTGAAGTCTGGGAGGAACTCTTATCCGAATGGCAAAGTAGGTGGGATAATTCCATGAAGGGCCGTCACCTTCATCTGTTCTTTCCATCCGTTCGTGAGCGGCTGGCTAAGACATGGTTAGAGGTTGATCATTGCGTTGCTCAATTTCTCACAGGTCATGGCAATTTTAAAAGTAAACTATATTCTTTCAAACTTGTTGCTTCGCCTTTGTGTCAATGTTCCTCATCGAACTGTGAATTCGAACAATCTGCACATCACATCCTATGGGAATGTATTCTTTGGCAGAATGAGCGCAAGGTTATGTTGGATAGTTTACAGGTAACATCCGGTGTTGTTTATTATACGGACCTTGTGGAAACCAGAACCAATTTCCGTGCGTTCAAGCGTTTTTGCCATACCTACTATTGGAATCAATCGTAACAGCTCACATTTTAGGACCCATTAATTTTTAACACATCCAATTCCGTGGTGCTAGGCAATCTGGGCTTCTCCCAGTTGTAATCGCCCCCTTGTGCCTATCGGCCTAGTTCTGTTCTGTCTCCTGCTTGTTATGGAGGGAAGTGGAAAATATATATTTTTCTTACTCCTCCGCTGTTCTTTTCTGATTAATTTCGTTGCGGGATCCAAGACAGTTGTATCGTTTCTCCGGGACTCGTCGAGCTTCATTGCTCGGCGCTTTTCTGGCGGACTCCACTGTTGATTCTGGCTTTCAGGAGTTGCAGTGGTTGGGAATAGTGTGGTGGGATTGTCCCAATAAAAAAAAATACTTTTTCAAGGTGTATGTGTTTTTTTAATTTCACAATAACTTCAAGACAATGTATTATCTGAATGGATGAGGATGTAATTTATGATACCAACACAGGTTGCAATTATAAAAGTTATAAATTACAGACTTTTTCCAATATTTTTTTTAAATCATTGGATACGGCAAACGAGGTAACGAAAATAACTACCTAGCTCTATACTCATAAATGCACAATTACCCTCTGATAAGTTTAAATCAAATAATTGAAAAACACTTTAAAATCACATCACAATTTAAATTTATAAATCTATCACACACCTACATTTAAGGAAGATCCACAAACGTAATTATATTTTTTTAATATGTTTTGCTTGATTTTTTATATAGAATCCGGTTGGCCGTTGTGGTTGATTATTATAATAATGCCACACAAGCCTTCAAGCTGACATCAGCGAGTAAAAACATAAGCCTCTTCGATTTTATGTATTCCGTATTAAAGTTATTTGGAATAATTGTGATATTATGAATTTGTTATGTTATAACTACGGAATAGGCGAGACGACAAAAAAAAGTAATCAGTCCATTAGTTAGATAATCAAAAAATTTGGGACACGTATTTTTTCTTATTTTTCGTAAACAGAAAATGACGACAATACAGTGCGTTGAAGTTTCGTGAAACGTCATATGATTGTATAATTTTTACTGACAAGTGACGTCACAAGCCCCCTCTCCGGAACTTTGATGCTCTTTATCTTTTATATTTTGTTATTAATTTGAACAAGCAAAAAATATGTGTCCAGTATTTTTGGAATGTCTAACAGACGGACTAAACAGAATGTCATTCTTTTGATGTAGTCCACATCCCTATTCTTCAAATCGAAGATATTTGTTTGAAATTACATACTAGCGACTCGCCCCAGCTTTGCATGGTATAACAAATCATTAGAAATCTCACTTTTCTTTCACTATGATATTCATGTATGTATTTTATAAACTTTCTTTTTATTTCATACTAGCTGTTCCTCGCGGTTTCACGCGCATTACGTTAGGTTTTTGGTTACTGCTTCGCTCCCGTGACCTAGCGTGATATTATATAGCCTTTGTTACTCGTTGATAAAGTAGCTTTTGAGTGGTGAAAGAATTATTTAAATCGGTCCAGAAGTTTTTGAGCCTAATCATTACAATCAAACAAACATACAAAGTTTTCCTCTTTATAATATTAGTGTAGATTTTAGTCTTCCTTTTAAATTCGCTCTACCTATTGATAAAAACGCACAAAAATTGGTTACGTAGTGTAAACGGATAGTGGAAAGCGACTCTGTTTATACTATGTAGTAAGGTATTGCGAAAGCTATAAAAAAACATATTTTAATTTCAGACTTTTACAATTATGTGTTATTCTGATGTATAAGCTACGAATATCTTGCAAAGACAGCCTTGTTGCTGCCCGTACCATCATTTTTTTGCTGCGGAGTAATTTTGAAAATGTAATACCTCCGAAGATATTTATTAAAAAAAAAGGTGTAAAGGACAATTTTGTTCAAAATTAAAAACTTGTAACGAATAACTTACTAACTAAAATTCGTCGTGGGCCAAAGTGTGGTATACATATAGGCTATTCCTATTCCTCATCAATCTGACTATTATTTACAACCCAAACAATTTTTTTTAAGCTTCATTGTACCTAATTATTATTAATTGTAGTTTAATTTTTTTTTAATAATGGGCAAACCTAGTTGAATTGAAACACAAATTTCGAGTCCGATTAGTCATTAGTTTATTATATTTAATTTAAAATTAGCCATTGAAACCGTATTTTACAGATACCTAAGTCGATTTTACGGTTAGGTTATTATTAGGCTAATATTAACTTAATTACATTCTTAGATTAGGGGTGTTTTTAATATCGTGCGGATTTCATAACGCATGCGGGATTGCCCCGCATGCAGAAAATTTCACGCAGCGTGAAACCCGGTAACCTACGATTTAGTTTATTTATTTTAGGATCACGCCCCGCGTCCCGCGTGCATATTCCACGCAATTGCAATAAATACTTGTATGAAAAGGACATTTGCGGGTTTTAAACATGCGGGGCAATCCCGCATGCGTTATGAAATCGCGATATTAAAAATACCCTAGGTATTTCAGTAAAACCTACTACAACACAAGATAGTCATTGTTAAACGTTAAACTTTTTGCTTCGTTAAAAAATATACGCTGCACGAATTGCACCACACTAGATACTTCTGTACCGTAGGTACTTCGTGTGAACTGCTCTTTCGAATGAGTGATAGTTTTAGTTTTTTAGACAGGATGCATATAATAGGCGAGACGACAAAAAAAGTAATTAGTCCGTCAAATAGATAACAAAAAAAATTAGGACACGTATTTTTTCTTTTTTCTCTTAAACGAAGAATGACGACGATACAGTGCATTGAAGTTGCGCATGACGTCACGATCTGATACAATCAGGACGGTGACGTCAAAAGCCCCCACTCCGGAACTTTGTTGCTCTTTATCTTTGTATTTTTTTATTAATTTGACCAAATAAAAAAACGTGTCCCGTATTTTCGGCCGATCAATCAGACGGACTAAACAGAATGACATTTTTTTAATGCTGTCGTCATCCCTATTTTATAATTCCGTAGCTGCCGCCCGGGTAGATGTCGAACTAAAAACCACTATTTTACCCATTAAGGAGTTGAATTTCCAAAACAATATTTCTTAGTGGCTACCTACTCTTCAGAAAGAACACTCTCTCCAAATATCAAGACTCTAGGACTTTTAAAGAGGTGCTTTGATATATCACTATCTAGCGACGCGCCCCAGCTTTGGCACTGGTGTTACAAATCATTAAAAGCCCGGCTTTTCTCTACCATAATAGGCATGGATTATACCTACTTAAAAACCTTCCTCTTAAATCACTATCTATTACAAAAAAACATCAAAATCCGTTGCGTAGAAGATAAAAGCATACATAGGGATATAGAGACAGAGAAAGCGACTTTGTTTTATACTATGTATATAGTGATTAATCAGTCAGTCACTTTACCATAACACACATTATCAGTTCATTTTACCGGGATCCCTTCTTTTCGCATAATATTCTTTGTCCTAATATACTTCGGCATAACGATTTTGGCACAATTTGTTTTGGCATAATAATACTTCGGCATATTTTTTTTAGGCATACATTTTATGTTGGCATAATCATGTTAAAGACTAATTTGTTTTGGCATAAATTTGATTCGCATAACTTTAGTAGGCCTAATGACTATTAGCATAACGTTAGTAGGCCTAAAGACTATTTAGCATAACGTTAGTAGGCCTAATGACTATTAGCATAATAATGTTTAGGCATACAATTAATATAAATAACAAAAACAATTTTCATGCAAATGATATATAAATATAAATATACATGACATTATGTAAAGCAAACCAATTTGCTGTAGTTTCTGTAACAATCAAATAAATTGTTGGTTAAAAAGTTAATATGCTGTGCAACAAAAATTAGTGACAGAACCGAATTGCTGCAAAACCGACTCCACGTAGTCTTGTTTGCCCTACCCCTAGAGTGTTATTTAAAATCGCGTAGGCGCGTAGGGGCGAGGCGGCCCGCGGGCTGAGGAGCAGGCGGCTGGGAGCGAGCCGCCGCGGCTGAGGCTGGCCGGCGAAGCCGGCCAACAAGCCGAAGCTGCGGTGGTGAGCGAAAGCCGTCTGCGACGATTAGCACGCGTGGAGCCGCCGGAGGCCCGCAGCGCCGGAGCCGTCACAGAAACCCTGCCTGCTGCATGTTGCATGCTTGCTTGAATGCTGCATACTTGCTTGCATGCTGCATGTTTGCTTGCATGCTGCATGCTTGCCTGCATGCTGCATGCTTGCTTGCATGCTGCATGCTTAATTGCATGCTGCATGCTTGCTTGCATGCTGCATACTGCATGCTTGCTTGCATGCGGGTATAGTGTCTAAATATTCTAGGTGTTAATAAATTTTCCATTGTTATACCTATAAAAATATGTTTTAATATTTTTATGCGAAATTTATGCTTTAAATTTTATGCTTTAGGAAAAAAATTAAATTTAAATAATTAAATTAAATTAAAAAAAAAATTATAATTAAATTTTTAAATTTTATGTTTACAAATGTTATGCTTTAGAACTTTATGCTTAAAAAAGTTATGTTTTAGAACTTTATGCTTAATAAGTTTATGCTTTAGAATATTATGCCTAATCATTATTATGGTTAGAGACATTATGCTTAAAAAAGTTATGCATGATCAGTTATGCGTAATTATGTTATGCGAAAATATAATTATGCCAAACAACATTATGCGAAGTTATATTAGGTCTTAAAATTTTATGCAAATGGATAGGGAACCCATTTTACCATGTATTGTTTCTATAGTTACTGAATAAATGATTTATTATTTGAAAGGGAAACTATTCTTTTTCTATTATTTTTACAAAAACTATATAAATGATAATTAATGTGGTATAAAATTGCATGCATCGTCTTAAAAACTAAAAAAAGTCATTTGAAAGAGTAGCCCATCGATTAAATATTCGATGAATCGTTCAGTCGAAATAGCGTTTGGCAATAAAAAGTTATTTGTCGCCAAAAAAACGTTCAAACAACTAACTTTCGGAATTGACTTTTCCGTTCCCCTAATCGTACTGAATCTCGAGTTACGTATGGGATCCGAATTTGTAAGCGTTCTATAATAATTTTCTTAAGTCAAAAACTTTTTTGATTGTCTAGCTAGCTAATGACATACGACATGAAATATTACGAATACGAATATAAATATTCTAACAAATTGAATCCTAATATAATTAAATGTTGATATCATCCAAAGTTTTTACATCGTTAATTAGCAGCGATTATTTCAATTAAGTTTTATTAAAACACCCACCAAGTTTGTATTTAATTGATAAATTATTGGTATGAAAAATGTGAGTCAGATTGATTGTTAATAAACAACAAATTAGAAATATTAGGCATTAGAGACAACATACGTGTTGGTAACATTAATGTAAAAAACTTTAATTATTTTAGTAGGTAAGGAGTTTATGAGGTTAGGAATCCTGTGCAGTACAGAAACTTACTTGTACCTATAAATCTAAGTAAAACTAGCAAAAATCTAATGAAAAGTAAGTTGAGCGAACTTATAGAAAAAAAAATGTGCAAGGTTGAAGAACCTAAAAGTCTTTTAGTGATCTCTTATCTTTGTGTTTATTATGATTCTGGTGTAAAATGTGTTCAGACAACAATTATGTAATTCTGTACACAATATTAATGACGCGATAATATAATTAATTATCTACAATGTATGGTTCAATATTTTTTTCATCTTGATGTTTAATTTTCGGTAAAAGCTAAAGATACACAATGCCAGGGCCAAAAGCGAACAGCCAAAATAACGGGCGCAACTCTTAAAAATTAAAATGAACTAGGGTTATTGCCCCTCGAAGTTCAGCCGATAATTTTAGCGTGTTAACCTAAGAAAAGCATTCTATCAAAATGTATTATTAACCTGAAGGTTGTGACAAGCATTATTTTAAGGGATTCAAGTTAAAGTATCAAACATCTTCACAATTCGATTAACGGCCTTTTTTATTTTTGAGGCCAAAGACAAAGCCCTGGAGGTACAAAATAAAACCTGGCTACTACAAATTTTTTGCTCATTTTTAGTTTGAGTTATCGTGAATCCGTTTAGATGCATATTAATCTAACTTTTTAAATATTTCAAACTCAGACTATAGATGAGATGTATTACTCCCGAAAGGCATTTTCTGATTACATCTCTTGTGGTTCATAAAAATAAATGGAAATTAAGTCATGGGAAACTTGTTTAAATGGAATCAGAAAACATTAAAATGTTAGTTAAGTATAACAACATATATATACTTATTAGGACTTATTGCATTTTAAAAATAAAACTTCTAGTTATAAAACAAACTTTTTCTTTTGTTTATACACTCTTTGCGCCACCCTAACTTCTTTGTATTAAGGTCAATAACTTTTCAAATGGTAGTGAATTCAAATTTGGAAGAGTGACAATACAAAATAGGTGAGCAATAACTTATGCATAAAACTGCATCAGACCTCTTTCGTTGACTTTCTAAGTGATAATTTGCTGTTTTGAGGCTAACAAAGTGGCTTATTGTAAAGTCCAGAAGAGTATTTAGAAACATTCAGTCTCTGTAGATATCCCTCTTTTTAATGGATGAAGGGTAACTAAATGATACCTCCAAAGTGGAACTAGGACCCTGCGGTTTCACCAGTGTCTTTGTTTTCTGATCGTACGTAGGACCTAGCGTGACAGCCTATAGTTTTCCTGAATAAATGTGTTCAAACACTTAATATTTTTTGGAATCGCACTTTTCATCTTTATAATCTAAATACATATAAAAGAAAGTAGTGCTTCCCAGGAAGTGGGTCTTAAGATGAACATGAATAAGACGAAGATCATGGCAAACAACCATGTTGTACCCACTCCTCTAAAAATAGGAGACACTACGCTCGAAGTTGTTGACGAATATGTTTACCTGGGGCAAACAGTCCAGTTAGGTAAGTCCAACTTCGAGAAAGAGGTCAATCGTCGAATCCAACTCGGCTGGGCAGCGTTCGGGAAGTTACGTCATATCTTCTCGTCCAAAATACCGCAATGTCTCAAGACGAAAGTCTTTGACCAGTGTGTGTTGCCAGTGATGACTTACGGAACAGAGACGTGGTCACTCACAGTGCGCCTCATAAGCAGGCTCAAGGTCACCCAAAGAGCAATGGAACGAGCAATGCTTGGAGTTTCCCTGCGTGATAGAATCAGTAATGAGGAAATCCGCAGGAGAACCAAAACCACCGATATAGCTCGTCGAGTTGCCAAACTTAAGTGGCAGTGGGCGGGGCACATAGCTCGTAGAACTGACGGCCGTTGGGGCGTAAAGGTTCTCGAGTGGCGGCCGCGTACCGGTAAACGCAGCGTGGGCAGGCCTCCCGCAAGATGGACCGATGATCTCATCAAGATCGCCGGGTCCCGCTGGATGCGGGTGGCGCAGGACCGATGTATGTGGAAATCTTTGGGGGAGGTCTTTGTCCAGCAGTGGACGTCTATAGGCTGATAATGATGATGATGATGATGATGATAAAAGAAAGTCGTGTTAGTTACACATTTTATAACTCAAGAACGGCAGAACCGATTTGGCTGAAAATTGGTGGGGAGGTAGCTTAGAACCAGCGGGCCGACATAGAATACTTTTTATCTTCTTTTTTTTGTTTCTATCCTGTTTCCGTGGAACGTGACGTAAAACGTGGTTTCGAATAAAATTCACGGGTGAAACCGCAGGGGACAGGTAGTATTAGTATAGATTACGTCATCCAAGTATGGGTATCTCCATGCTATAATACTAACAAAAAGGCAAACCATAAAGCTAACACGAAAAAGTAAAACTTACCAACTTTATCCTGCTCAACAATCTTAGTGCCAAGAGATCTGATGGCGATAGCACCAGAGTTGCCGAAGAAGTCGAAGACAGGAGCAGCATACAACCAGTCCCTGGTAGGAGCCAGTCCATACACGTACGCAGAGACCGTCTTGCAAGCCGTGGCTAAGATGCCCAGGAGACTGTCATGCATCTTCATCTTTTTACTAAAGAGCGTCACCGCTACTGCTGATCCTGAAAGAGAAAGTATTAATAAAATTAACGATACATATCTTAAGACACACAGGGCTATTTGATCCCAAACTAGGCAAACGCTATGCTAACCATACAACTGATATACTGACTTTTATAATACACTAGCTTTTGCCCGCGGCTTAGCTCGCGTTAGAAAGAGACAAAAAGTAGCCTATGTTACTCTCCATCCCTTCAACTATCTCCATTAAAAAAATCACGTCAATTCGTCGTTTCGTTTTGCCGTGATAGAAAGAAAAACATACAGACAGACAGACACACTTTCCCATTTATAATATTAGTATGGATTTTAATGACCCGCCCCAGCTTCGCACGGGTATTACAAATCTTTAAAAAATCCCGGATTTTCTCTACAATAATATGTACGTATTTTACAATATAAATCTTTCTTTTAAATCTTGATAGCGATTCTATTAAATTGAGAAAGAAAAGTCGTTTTGTAGTTATTAATACTTTTGTTAGCTGAAGTTACAATCATAATAAATTGGCAGCGGGAGTTTTGAATTTTTTTTTATGTATGCTTTTTAAAAAGTAACTTCCAATCCATAAGCATTATATGAAACCTATAAGGCTTTAGCTAATAAAGACAATAGCTTTATAAGCTTAAGTTACTATACATATTAACTAATAGAATAAATCCAAATATACATAGATCTAACTATATATATAATTAGGTAATTGTGTCTATTCTTTTTTAAATTTAAAATGTGTTCTTCTTTTCGTTTTCTTTTTTTTCTTTTTATTAGTGCACCTACCATGTAATCTCTGGACCACCCTGGGTCGACTGGTAGAGAATGTCTAAGGCATTAAGTCCGCCATTGTACATGTGTGCATAAAGTTTAAATAAATAAATAAAATAACTGTCGTACACCCACAGTTACCAAATACGGTTGTTACTCAACTGTTACTAATTATTAACAGAGTCAACAACCTCTCCAAATCTGGATGTCATAAGTATATTTTCGTTATTGATCAATATCACTTTGATAATCTTATTATTTTAATTATTTGTATGTCGCATGTAGACTAGACGGCAAAAAAAAAAAATTTGTCCGTCAGTAAGATTATCAATAAAATATATTTGTCGTATTTTTTTATTTTCTTGTAAACGAAAATGACGACAGTACTTTTTTTTAAGTGTCGTCACAAGATCCTACCCCAGAACTTTGATGCTGTTTATCATCAGATGATAAATTAGTGTTCAGTATTTTTGAATGGTCTAATGTACTGACTAGTCAAGCCTACAATACTAAGTATTACTATGTTAGTTGTGTGTAGATGTGGTCGTACTATGTTTATAAGCTATGTGTGTATATTATGGGTGTTATTGCATTTTTTAAATGTGTTTTTCAGTATTAAATTCAATTGACTCCAAATGGTAAACAAAATAATCTGGAACAATAAAAAGAAAACTGGCTATGTGCGAGTCGGACCCGCCCTCAAGGCGTTCCGTACAACTACCACCATTCATTATCGAGCAAAAAAAATCGTCAAAAAAATCACAACGATTCTCATTTGAGAATCTCTATAACTATAATATTTTATTTTTAATGTATGTTGTTATAGCTTCACGAATACTCGTTTTGTTTATAAATATTTCTATTCTCTACTAATTAAGACTCATGATATAAAGCCCGCAGACAAACAGACAGATCAACAGACAATAGTGGTTTAGTAATATGGTATCGTCTTCACCCTTCAGTGACTAAACCCTAAAATTGAATATTCGAAAATAAAGCTCATCTCTATGTTTGCTTAGGTATAATAACTTCGAAATCCATCCATTTGGTATTGAATAACAAGACATTGTTATTTTTTCAGCTATAGCTTTATACAGAAGATTAATAAAGGCTCAAAGGCACTTGAAACAATTGATATGAAATAACAACGACATCATGACTGAACTTTTTGATTTATTATGTTTTAATTATATTTGAATTTTCTTTCTAACCATATAATATATATAGCCGGATCTCATACTAATAGATTTAATAGGTGTTTCGGCCGCCGAACAGTACTTTAGTTTTGGTTCATTGTACAAAAAAAAGTTATATTGATGAAAATGATAAGAAGTTTTATTCTGACAGTAGAAAATTAGCTTAAAAGAATAACATCCAAAACGCCCCTCTAATAAAATATTAATAAGAAAGAATTCATTCCTGTTGCAGCTGGAGCAGGCGAAACTCAGCATAAAATTATAAGTCTGGTAATGTTAGACAAATATCATCAATACCAGTTACACAATGGTAAGAAGTAAATACATGCAGACATACACAGACACACGAGTTATGTTAAATGGGTTCCGCTTTCAGATGACCGTGATCAGATGGCCGCGTGTGAGTTGTCCCCAGATATTTATTATATTATTAAGTAACCCAATTAGTAAGTATTATGAATAGTTAACTTACCTGCCGTGCCCATTAATATGGAATAAGTGCTAAATAAACTTAAATCCACGACGCTCATACTAAACTTAGTCAACGCATACAGGAAAAGTACTGCTGCTTCACCTGAAAAAAAAACAAATTAGTGTTATTCAAGGATATTTTAATTAAGATATTCCGCATCGCTAAAAACAAGAAGAACAATTATGAAATTATTGTCTGTATATTGTAAACAGATTGTGTTGGTGATTATGGCATAAATTATAATTTGTAATATAGTAATACTAGCTTTTCCCGCGGTTTCAGCCGCGATAAGTTAGCTGTTTGATTATTGTTCCGCTTCCGAAGGTCATAGCGCGATGTTATGTAGCATACGCGTTAATTTGATGTATAAACTATATTGTTGTAAATTTTTATCAAAATCCGTAAAGTAGATTTTGCGTGAAAGTGTAACAAACACACATACATCTATCTATACTCACAAACTTACAGAGTTAAAATAATATAACGTTAAAGTGGTTGTTTGTGTGGTTGAATGTGCTAATTTCAGGATCTACTGGTTTGGATTGAGAGATTCTTAAACTCTCAAAGATAATCGAAGATCCTATAGCCATAGGTTACTTTTATAACATCACGCTACCATACACGAAAGCGATGCAGTCCCCGGAGCATTGGTAAAATCGTGAGGGACATCAACAAATTAATGTAAACATTAAAAACATTCCTTCCTTCCAATATTTACATATTAGAATAAAATAAAAAAAATGTTTTTGTTTCAATTTTACTAATAATTACTGTAAGCCTAGAAATTGACGCGATCACTTAACGACTTTTAAATAGTATTCTTGTAATTGTATATGACAAGAGCAATAAATTTTACTTATTGTGTAAATAAAGTCCTAACACAAATAAAAATAGTTCAAATCTTAAGCTTTTAGAATAAAAAACTGAGGAACTATGAAATAAGGTCATCGAGTTAATTTTATAGTAAAACTTGTTGCTTAGCATTGGAATACTTTGGAAATGTAATAAATAATGTATCATAAGGGACATTAAAAATCTTACCGAAAACCGGTCCCATGATGACGATGTGTGCACAAATAACCAAAATTATTTGTATCAATTGCTTCCCTCGAGACAAGAAGACCAAAGATATTGTATCCCACACATTCTTAGGATGAAAGAAGTCCAATATCTTCTGAACAGTGGTCCCTTCCAACTTGACAGTTCTAACATTCTTAATCTTGAAGTAAGTGTAGATGAATCCAATAATATATAAAGCTAGATTGATACTAAATATTCCATAATAACCAACGGCTTCTGTTAGAACTCCACTGATGGATGTTCCGAATGGGACTCCTAATGTAACAATTATTCCAACCAATCCGATCCTGAATGTTCTTGATTCAACTGATGTTATATCTGCTATCAAACTGTAGGAACCCATCAGTGCGATTGCGTAACCTCCTGTCAAAGCTGAAGGTAAAGCTTCTATTAACGCAGTAGCCCATAAAGGCCATTCGAGAAAGAAATACGTTGTTAGTAAAAGTCCACATGATGATATAATTTCTCCAATAACTGGTATCAACATCAAAGCTTTTCTGTTGCCAGTTTTGTCACTCCACGCACCAACATTCAGTATGACAATAGCTGGAAAGCTGCTCTGCAGAGGATTCTGCCAGGCTGTCATATCTGCCACTAATTTTGTTGCATTTAGTTGGGCCTCTGTACCGATTGTGTCATTCTCACTGACATCTCCGTTTACTGCTCTAAAACATATTTCTTCTGACAGATTTAAATCCACACGACATGCCTTTTCTATGTTGAGCTTTTGTACTGCTAACCCTGAAATGGCAATGGGTAAAACGTAGCAAAGCAGAAACGGTTCCACTGTGAAGAAATTGAAGAACTTCCGAATTAACTCTCCAATCGTCACTGGTTGTTTTTCTTTTTTCTTCTCACTATTTACAGTTACATTGTTTTCTAAATTGTCTTTGTTGGTATTGGTAAGTTCGATGCCTTTTTCACTTTTTTCGTTTTTTTCGTTTTTTTCGTTCATTATGATTAATTCATGTCACTCACTTTGAATATTTTACCTTTTCGTCTAACGAGTGCGTGTGTTTGTAAATACGTTAACCGACTGGCATCTCGACCGTAGGTTACCGAAATCATCTCAGAAACTTGTTTCTTATAATGATGATTGCAAGTAGTTTGATTATACACACGGGTTATTGAAGATCCTACTCAATATGCCCTTGAATTAAGATGTATCAAAGTTTAGTCGCATTCCTCATTATTGTTTCGATAATTTGAATATAGGTATCTATACAAATATTATAAGGCAGATAAGTTTCTTAGTTTGAGGGCGGCAAAATCAGGAACGAGTTTCGGGATGATATTTTTTCAAATTTAACTTATATCTTATTCTGCGTTATTTAGCCCGCTTATTATGGGACCTTCTAGAAGCGAAACAATGACGAAGTTACAAGGTATAACTAGTCATAGTTAAAAATGGCATTAAATATAGTCAATGACTTGTAAATATAAAACGTATGTAGGGCAATTTGAATTTGTAACGGCAGCAATGAGTATTTGCTTGTCTATATTCGCGAACTTTTAAAAAAAGGCATACAATATCTAACTTCATCTAGGAACTTACGTGTACACGAGTGTCTCTGCAACAACAAATAGCAATTTGTTTTCTAATATCAACATTATTATCGCTTAAAAGTTAACTTTATTCCAGCTGCTGCCTGTAACATCCGCGTGCAAAAAAAATTAAGCAGCAAAAATACTATGCCTGTATCACTCTTTTGCTCATCGCTTTAAGGTGTTACCGTGGTAATATAGCCTATGTGTTGACTCGATCTCCTATGTCTGTTTGCCTGTTTGTTTATCTGGAAAAAATAAAAAAGTACTCTATACAATCAAAAATGTCAAACAGTTGGGCTCTCTGCAGAATACTACATGCCATCAAGCGAACCTGCAGATCAATCTGTCCTTCCCCCCTAGACAAGTGGCATTGTAGAATAGACAGCGAAAACGAATACATTGTCAAATGTATGGAATTGACATAAGCTTTCGCTAAACAATTTGACATCTCCATACATTTGACAATCTATTCGTTTTCGCTATCTATTCTACAATACCACTTGTCTAGGGACTCTGTGATATTTTGTTTATTAAATATTTTCTAGCTAAAGCTAATTGTATTAAAGAAATTTCATTTGAACGTAATTCTATTCACGTCAAACCTAAAAGCTCACATTTCGACACATATGAATATTATATGTACATATGTACAATCATCCTCATCACAATCGCATATGCCAAACCAATCTTGTAACTAGACAATCCATCGTTTACGTTTACCAAGTCACCCACCCATCTCTTGGCAGGTCTACTCTGATCTTCTCCATTGATGCTGCCTCTCATTAATTCTTCGACTACATCGACCATCATGTTTGAGTACTTAGATACACTTACTTATTATTTACATGCGATGATGCTTTTTAAACATAAGTTTCTGCACTCATCTGTAAATTTTCGCTCTCAATGTGTTACAAATGTAGCGTTATATTAGGTAAGTGTCCCGATGCAAACGCTACTGTTAGATAATGCGATTCAATGTCGATTTTGGGATGTGTAACAAATCGATCAAGCGTGAATCGTGCCTGTTGCAACCGGAACAAAATTCGTCGTGCGACCGATTGTTGTCAGGAATACCGCAGGCGTTTTGTCAAGTTTACATTTTCCTAATTCCGGTTCACATACTGCTCAGAATCTTAACCAGGCGTTATTATTGAGTGCTTAACCTCGTATTTGAAACCACAAAATCAGTTAAATAAATATAAGGTTGTATTAGTCACTGTCAACACCAGAATATTATTGCCGGAAAAACAGATCTAGAAATGTGGTGCTCAAAAACAATCCATGGCATCCTGAATATAGTTTGAAATAATGACTGCCGGAAGCGCACATAAACGTGAGACACAATAACTTTTAATCATTTTCTTAATTACAGCATACAAGAGGTTAAGGCTCAAAACACTTGATATGAAACCGGGCGTCTAAATATCTACGTCTTTCTTTCGTCGTCCAGTATTGTATTGTATTCTAACTTTATTTGGACATACCTATTGTAAGTCGCGAATGCCCGTCTGTGGTACAAGATGTACCGTATTGCAGGGAAAAGTTGAATGTGTGCCCCAAGGCATAAAACCAAGTGCACTCAATTGCTCACTCCACAGATGTCCAACAAGTTCTACAGTAAAAGAAGAAATGACGGTGGATTGTCAAGCTTGCCATTACCCTTGATGTTCACGGGACTCGTAGAAGAGTCCAGGAGTCAAGAGTGGGATAACAATGGACGTCTAAACCTATTATATATGTTGGTGTATTGTTATTAATCCTATTCTGGCATTTCTATTATGTGTGCATAAAATCAAATAAGTAAATAAATATTTTTGTACAACCCACACACGGTCATTAGATTAAAAACTAAGCAACAGTGCCGATTCTTCATCCATTCTCCCAATTTTTTTTTTCTTTAAAAACAGTGCGGATTTAACTAGACTAAAAATCATTAAAACTTTATCCATTTCTGTCAAAGATCTGGGTTAGGTAGCGAACCCATTCTGAAATTGACTAAAGTGGCTTAACTTAATATAGTTTGACAATACTTAGGTATGTCGTTTATATTCAATTTGGTAAATACAATTAAACGATTGTGATATCTGATTGATTAGCTGCACGGCTAAGATCTATTTTCATATAAAGAAGACGCGAGCATTATTCACCACGCTTTGCTCAAGGCAGATTGTCGATTTCACACGTATATTTATTACAAGTTCAGGTTTCCTCACGATAATTTCTTTCACTGTACTCTCGGTGCTGGTTACAAACCCACAACCTTGTACACAAATGGCTAGGACCTTCTCCACTGGGCCATCACGACATTAATTTAGCAGTTAATTAGAGTTAATAAGTTAAATCAAGTCAGAGACTGACGGTGCAATCGGGATTAATAAACAGCATTATGGCACTTAATTTTCATTGCCATGTGATATCCTATTGTCTGTCAGGCTAATTGATTTATAGCAGTAATCTGTTGACAACGAATTAAAAAGTATATTATTACAATGTCAACAGAATGAAGATGTGAATTGAGAACTCTATAATGGAAAGATAATGGTTCCGATTCCCTTGTTCAGAAACTAGACTCCACAGAGTAGGTAACTCGTTCATGGGTCAATGTATACGTTTTTATAATAAACTTCCCACAGATATTCGAAAATTACCCATTAGAAGATTTAAAAGCTGTATTAAAAGCAAACTTTGTAAAAAAGGGTACTATAAAATTTCAGAATATTTAGAAGACATTAAAGCTTGGGATTGAACTGCTCGCTCTGCTAAGCTCTGTTAACCCATTCTAGAATATTTTTTTTTTGGTGTATAAAAAAAAAACATTTATATTATTATTGTAAGTGTACAAATCATGTAGAATGCACTATGTAACTATTTTGCACGCGGCTTGCAAGCCCATTTTTTAAGCTCTTACAAGTAATATTGTGTCGGTTCGTGGAGCTCCTTAAGATTAAGTTGAGCTCACGTTGCTTGTTGAGGCAGGTGTACCTAAATATTGCAATTGGAACTTTCCTCAAGAGGTCTGACTGAAACGTATTCTGCATGGTTTGTTGCACAAAAAAATTTGAAATCTATGTCTGGACTTTAAAAGAGACGATAATCCTTTGAGTTTGTTTCGGCATTTCTTCTCAGAGGTAGTCAGCTAGGAAATGCCGACTCCATCTAGTTTAAAAAAAATGACATGTAAAAGTGATTTAATATCCTACTTGCATAATAAACAATTTCAATTTCAATTTCAAGACAAAATTTAAGTTCAGTGCATCTTTTTCTTTCCATTTTATTAAGGAAAGGGCAGAAGATAAACTATTAGTTTAGTCCTGTCAAATAAAGACACTCCATTGATAGTTAAGACGCAATCAAAAATATGGTGACTAAAAATACGTCAATTTACTTCAGGGACCCAATTCTCGTTTCCTTCGAAATGATCTCGAAGTAGAGATTACGATTCGAACCCTATCTCGACAAAAAAATTTCGAAACACGAAGTCTTTTTCTCGAATGCTGTATTCTCGGCAGGCATCGAAATAAAATTCGAATGAACATAGATTAAACAGATATTTACTGCGAATGAATGTTGATTTAAGGTGTACAATGTTGCCATTGTGAACAAAATATGCTGCGTGAGACTTTCCATTTCACACAAATAGAGCGTTTTTTAAAACGCTCGTCATAAGTTACATTAAAACAATTCTCTTTGCACTCAACATTTTAGAGATATCATTGTAAATGCTAGTGATTATAATTAACTACGAAATAACATACGGTTCCTTACTTTTACCTACTTTTCGTAAAGAAATATTAACATGTTCCCATTCTAAAATCGTGTAACGGAACACATTGACAAAAAAATGGTTGTTTTGTTTTTGTCTGTGATTACAATGTTTGTTTGTGTTGAATTTCAAACGTGTACGGTGTAGTCAGTAAATTTTGAATATCTCTTCTTCGTTAGATAACAATTAATTTAAATTATGAGCTTATTAAAAACTACCTCTCGCCGCAACAAAAACAATTACCGCTTCTTGTAATATATTTTGCATGAAATCAATAAAGAATTCATCACTCATTGTGAAAATAAAAAAACGTATCCACAATTCCACTTAGTAAACGTACACTTGACATATACAGTTACTGTTCCGGTAATATATTTTTATTTTAACCTGTAATGTCGAATGTGAGATGACGTCTCGAACGGTGCTGACCACTCGAAGCTCTTCCAGCGGGCAGCGTTCGAAAAGCGTCTCATTCG
This sequence comes from Athetis lepigone, assembly GCA_033675125.1. NCBI lineage: Eukaryota > Metazoa > Arthropoda > Insecta > Lepidoptera > Noctuidae > Athetis > Athetis lepigone. The sequence continues at coordinate 10,362,294 of CM066230.1, forward strand.
ACATTGCCAGAATAGCATAACTTCATTTGCACTCGAAAAATTAGGGAGATTATAATCTACCAGATATCGAATGGGTCACAGATACACGTTCATCATTGGGGAAGTTCTGTGCAGGTAGATCCGCAGTTTGTACAATGTTGAGTTCTTTTTTATCAGCTCATAATGCTCTTCAATATAATACATTTAAAAATGTTACAACTAAAATCCTCGACCTCTTCATCAGTGATAATGATGACTGTATCTTACATATGGCAAGCAATGAATTATTGCCTTCTGATATATACCATCCACCATTTTATATTATGATTCCGTGTTCATTGAAGTTGAATACAATGAATCGTAATTTAGTAAAAAGGTATAATTATTTTAAAGCTGACTATGAAAAAATTAATGAAGAATTTTCACAAGTAGATTGGGAAGGCTTATTTGTCAATAATTCAGTGGATGAATCAGTAGATATTTTTTATAATATTGTATTTGGAATAATAAAAACTCATGTCCCCTTAACAACAGTAAAATCATCTAAATTTCCTATATGGTTCTCACCAGCTCTGATACATATCTTCAAAAATAAATCGAAAGCCTGGATAAAATGGAAGAAATATAAAAATTTATCAGATTATGAACAATTTTCAATTTATAGAAGCAGATTTCAAGTAGAATGTGGAAATTGTTACTCGAGACACATAAATGCCGTCGAGGATAGTATAAAAAATAACGTCAAATATTTCTGGAAATTTATCAGTAGTCGTAAATCATCAAACGGCTATCCTGCGACTATGTATTTTAAAGATCAGTCTACTAGTAATCCTGATGAAATCTGTAATCTGTTTTCAATTTTTTTTAAATCTGTCTATGAAACTTCTACAATAAAGTATGATGAGTTGTCATTTACCAATGAATACACGGATAACTCTCCGCTTATAAACAACCTTAAATTCACGTCAAAACAGATTATGAACGCACTACAGTCCCTTGATGTTACAAAAGGCCCGGGACCAGATGCACTTCCGGTTTTGTTTCTTAAAAAAACGGCTAAGAACATATGTATTCCTTTACAGATCATATTTAATCAATCGTTACAGCAGGGTATATTTCCTAGTATATGGAAACAAGCAAATATAACACCAGTTCATAAATCAGGGCCTAAGGACGATGTAGAAAATTATCGCCCAATATCTATACTGTCGGCTGTAGCGAAGCTTTTTGAAAGATTAGTACACAATGAAATATATCCTCTTCTTCATAGTATTATTGCCAAAGAACAACACGGTTTCGTTCAAAGAAGATCTACTGTGACCAATCTTATAGCATATACTGATTATTTATTTAACAGTATGGATTCAGGTACTCAAGTGGACTCTGTTTATACTGACTTTCGAAAGGCTTTCGACAAAGTTGACCATGTACTGCTGATGAACAAACTTGCTTACAATGGTATCCGTGGAGATTTGTTGAGATGGTTTGCGTCATATGTCACAAATAGAACACAAAAAGTTGTGGTGAATGGCTACCAGTCCTCTTCTATTTCCGTGACATCAGGCGTACCGCAGGGTTCAATTTTAGGACCTCTGCTCTTTATACTCTTTGTAAATGATATTGATGGCTGTTTTCGTAACTCAAAATTTCTTATGTATGCCGATGACTTGAAAATTTATAGATCAATTAGAGACACCAATGACTGCTACAAACTTCAAGATGACTTAAATCGATTTAGCCAATATTGTATTAATAATAAACTACAATTAAGCATCTCCAAAATGCTGTTGTATAAGTTTTACTAAAAATAAAACAAAACTGAAATATTCTTACTCTCTAAATGATATACCATTAAGCAGAGTAAGTTTGATCCGTGATCTTGGTGTGGTTATTGATGATAAGCTACATCTCGACACACACATTAATACGATCGTCAATAACGCCTGGCGTATGTTTGGTTTTGTTCTCAGATCTTCGACTGAATTTATGCGTCCACAAACATACTTACATTTGTACAAGTCATTAATAAGGTCACAGTTGGAATACGCAGTTGCGGTGTGGAATCCTCTATACAATAAATATTCGGATTGTATGGAGAGGGTTCAGAAAAAGTTTTTGAAAGCCTTGCATTATAAATGCTCTCGTACCTATGTTCCCTATCCCGATTTACTCAAAAAGTATAACCTGTTGTCATTATATAGTCGACGAATTTTCCTTGAGACTATGCTCTTGTATGACTTTTGTAATAGTACTTATGACTGTTTGGACATCTGCAATAGAATATGTTATGCAGTCCCTAGAAGCGCCCAAACAAGAGCAGTGCGTAAGCAGTCACTCTTTGCTGTGTCCTCGAGTCGTACAAATGCTGGCATGCGAGCTCCTCTAAGACGCCTTACCAATAATTATAATAAGCATTTTAATAATACAGATTTATTCTGTTTGTCACATGGTAAATGTAAAAGAGCTATACTTGAAGTACTTACCATTCTAATTTTCTGTTTGTTTAAATTAATATTTTTTATATATAGCTACTGTAATTCTGTAAACAACTTCTTTAATATTTTTTTTTGTTATTGTTACACCAATTGTTAAACTTACATTTCACTAAGCATTTCCTTAAACTTTACTTTCTAGCGTAAAAATGTATAATGTCAGTAAAACCATGGACGAATTCGTCCTTGGTAAAAAGTATCCTGTGAATAACGCAGTGGATTACATAATTATTAATTTTAAGTCTCACTGTTTGTATATTTTTATTATGTAATTGTTAGTTGTTCCAAATAAAATAAAATAAAAAATAAAAAAAAAGTTCGAATTCGAACTTTTTTTCGAATTCGTGTTTAATTCGAGTGCACGAGAATTGCCTCCCAGGTGCTGGTTAATTTGACAGGGATAAAGTAAAATTTATCTTCTGTCCTTTTTTAATGAAATGGAAAGTGAAAAATGCACTTAAATTTGGCTTATTTTGTGAACAGGAGAATCAGCACCATTATCTCTGCAACTCTCATGGTCTACGTTTTCTCAACCTATTCTAGTGCATCAATAGATAAAGTGTAACACCGTTATCATAATCATCAACAGCTTGCATTAATCGGTAGCTGGACAGAGGCCTAAGACTCGCTACTTCATCCATTATTTGGTCTGCATTTATCCAGTTGCTGTCGTTATATGTATTTGTATACCAGCTGTAACCTGCAACTATAACCGCATTTTAGGTTACTACTCCGTTTGTTCCCGTAAGTCGTCGCGTGATATTATAAAAAAAAAACATTTATTGTCTCATTAAAATTTTACAAATTTAAATGAAGCCCTGAACCCCACACTAGGATTCCCTGTGTTGTGGAGTCCAGTCTCTTTCAATCCATGATCAGAAGGTAAGTACAGTAACAAAGACAATATAAATTATATGCGTGATAGTCAATTGCCTCACTCGATACATGGGCTATCCAACATAAAATAAAATATTCAAATCGGACGGTGCGAAGTGATTCCTAAGATTATCGCGTTATATCCAACAAATAAACAGACTATTTAGCTTCATTATATTAGTACTAGCTATTGCCCACGACTTCGTCCGCGTGGAATAATAGTTCCCGTTCCCGGGGGATTTCCGGGATGAAAACTATCCTATGTCCTTTCTCGGGTTCCAGACTATATCCGTACCAAATTTCATTCAAATCGGTTCAGTTGTTTAGGCGTGAAGAAGAGACAGACAGACAGAGTTACTTTCGCATTTATAATATTAGTACGGATTGACTATGGTTAATAATATAGTGTTAAATGTTTACCGACTCATTTATTGTAATTGGTCAATCGTCATTGTAATGGAACTACTATTAATGTCAATCAAGTGTACCATGGTATCACTCACATAATTTAACAATGGCGAGCAATTGCCATCAAACCATTTGGTCATTCGTATCTGGTAGAAGGTTGCACCCGCTTTCTACAGTGACCTCCATTCAAGGACCCATATAGAGCTGAGGGCTTACAAATACGTGACCCGTCCAGCAAAAATCAATTTACTTATTTCTGATAGCACGTACTGAAGTATGTGGTTTTTAATATCATGGAATTACATGTCAAGAACAATCTATCTTGCCATAAGCTTAATACGATACTTACTATTTTTTTTAATTTGGTATATTTGGGCCTTATAAAAAGCTGAATTGATAATGCCTTCAATAAAAACCTAACTATTTATGAGCGCAACAATTTAGCTTCTTCTTTTTCACTATGTTGCTTATGGTTTCCTTGTCTTTGATCTCATTCTTTATCCAATACCTGTCTTATTGTCCCAAATGTCCTTCAAAATACTTTCTATACAAAAGTCGACTTAATTTAATTCATGCATTAGTCACTCACGATAAAGTACACAATATATTTAGCGTTAAGAGTTCTCATGAAGTAAGTAATTGACTATTTATTAACCGACTTCAAAAAAGGAGGAGGTTCTGTATTCGTCTGTGTTTTTTTTGTATGTTTGTTACGCGATATCTCCGTCAATTGTAAACGGATTTTGATGGTTCTTTTTTTGTTTGATAAGTTATGATTTAGAGGTGGTTTCATATACATTTTGTGGCGATCGGTTCAGTGCTTCTTGAAAATTTCATCAACAACAAAAAAAATCGAAACCGACACACACATGACACACATCGAAATCAACAGACATAACAGTATTAAATTTACTGCCCTAATTACCGCAAAATTCTCTCCTTACTGGGTTTATTTGACCTTTGTCCTAAATCATTACACTGACGCACTAACTTTGCCACTCACCAATTTGGCGATGTTTTGTCATAAATGAATCATAATTCGTAAACAGTAATTAGTTATTCATTCATTTCTTATTATGGTAGGTATCAAGATGAATAATTAGTGATGAATCAAAATAAGGTCATTAGCTAATTAATTTACTTTGTTAATCTTATCCCAAATGAATAACAAGATGAACAATGACAAAGTTATAAAAATCTTATCGAAAACAAAATATAACAATATGATACTGCGCAACCCTTGATTTATTTGTACCATTTTAAACTCTTACTCTACTTTTCATTTAAAATCATATACAGTTGCATCATTTATATTAAATCTAAGAAAGAATAATCAAATATCTAAAGTTGTTATATTTATTGAATTTCCTAATAAATAAATACAATCTTTGAAACAATCCTGCATAGACGTGTAGCTTTTATATTTATGATCAGGCCAAAAGATTATAGATGGTCAGAACAAAGGTGCAGATCGGCATCATATCATCATCATCATCATCAGCCCGTAAGGGTCCACTGCTGGACATAGGCCTCACCCATCTTTTTCCACATCATGCGGTTCTGTGCCGTCTGTAACTATGGTGACCTGTTACTTTTCACAGTTGTGACGTCATCATTTACACACCACATACCACATAACACACCAACATACTTAGTATTTTCACAACTGCTAATCAGTTCTGCCTAACGTTATATTTTGAAGACATGCACTGTATTATGAATTATTTGAAAACACAGTGCTATAAACTCGCAAACTCACCTACTTTCAACATACCGTCATCTTTCATTTATTTATTAGGGAAAACAAGGGTGCCATTAAGATCTTCCTTTATGGAAGCTATCCACCTTAGTCAGTAGCGTAACCTGGGACCGATGTGCAACCTGGGACCGATGGAAAAATTGCTGCCACCTGTTACTTCTTTTTGAATGCATAAATTAAATTATTATATTAATGGTCAAAACCTCTCTCTCCGCTCGTCAACTATATTTTGAAGGCCCCAAAAATGTGCCGCCTGGAGCCATGACCCCTAGATCCCCCCTCACTACGCCACAGCCCCTAGTACCAATAACTCGTGGAACTATACATAACGGACTTTATACCATTATTGTTATTGCAATGGCCGTAGGGATTGAGGAAAACTCGCACTGCAAGTGTAAAACTTCATGTGCTTTGGACTGCGTCTACAGTGCGTTCTTTTTCTCCTCCTCTTGGTATCATCTTCTTTTGAGAATTTATATGTGTCTGTGAATGGTCTAAAGTAAATAAATACCTTGAAGTTAAATTTTGATCTTAGGGTCTAACCCCGTGGTCTAACCCAACCCCACGCTTATTAAAACAACTTTGTACCTTTACACCATTGTGCACACTTTATAGAGCACTAGCTTTTGCCCGCGACTTCGTCCGCGTGGATTAATAGTTCCCGTTCCCGGGGGATTTCCGGGATGAAAACTATCCTATGTCTTTTCTCGGGTCTAAGACTATATCTGTACCAAATTTTATTCAAATCGGTTCAGTGGTTTAGACGTGAAGAAGAGACAGACAGACAAACAGACAGAGTTACTTTCGCATTTATAATATTAGTACGGATTTCTGTAGTATTGCGCTTTGCAATATATACATTTCCACCGACGCCTGGTAATCCCTTTTTTAGTATTTCTATTGATTCAACAGGTTCCTCTTTAGTAGATACTAAAAAGTGGAAAATAAAATGCTGTTATTTTGTGACTCAACTCAAACAGACAGAATTGTGCTAATATTAGAGAATAGGGATGACGACAGCATTAAAAAAATTGCATTCTGTTTAGTCCGTCTGATAGATCGGCCGAAAATACGGGACACGACAAATATTTTTTGCTTGATCAAATTAATAAAAAAATACAAAGATAAAGAGCAACAAAGTTCCATAGTGGGGGCTTTTGACGTCACCGCCCTGCAAAAATTGTATCAAATCGTGACGTCATGCGCCATTTCAACGCACTGTATCGTCGTCATTCTTCGTTTAAGAGAAAAAAGAAAAAAAATGTGTCCAAAGTTTTTTGATAATCTATCTGACGACTAATTACTTTTTTTATCGTCTCGCATATTAATCATGCGCGTTACATAAAAAAAAGTTCGCAAAAAAAATTTTAAATAGACTGTAATTTTTATTTTATATTGCATTAAGATTTTGTTAATTTTGTTTATTGTTAATTGTATTTTTTGGCAATTGACATTGAATGTGTGCTTGTGGTCGATAAAAACCTTACGTCTAATTGCCATCAACTGTGACTAAATCTTAAATCGAAAACATCTTAGTCATTCAAATTCGTGCCTTGCATTCATTTAAGAAACAAAACAAAAGAAAGACGGCAAAAACCCCGAAGTATTTTCAAAAAGTTTTTCCTGGACCATTAGCTTTGAAATCTTATTCATCATCTCCCTAGCCTTTTCCCAATCGTGTTGGGGTCGGCTGCCAGCCTAACCGGATTCAGCTCGATACCGGTGTTTTACGTGGAGCGACTGCCTACCTGACCTCCACAACCCAGTAACTGGGCGACACGATACCTCTTGGTTAGTCTGGTCATAGTTTCTGGCTAACCAGTAACGACTGTCAAAGTTCTACGAATGACAACTGGGACCAACGGCTTTACGTGCTTTCCGAGGCACGGGATGTCAGTGATGTCTAAGATAAACTTTAGAAAGTACATATGAATTGAAAAAGTCACATTGGTACTTGCCCGGATTTGAACCCACAACCACTTACACGAGAGGCGGGCGCCTTATCCACTGAGCCATCACGACACCTCTCAGCTTTGAAATGTTATTACTAATAAATAATTTGTTTTTACATTACATTACTTGGTGCAAAGGAGCTGGAACATTGCAAGATGAAAAATCAAGACCAGATACTAAACAGGGTGGAAAGTTTTAATGGGCCCTGGAAGAAAACTACCTTAAATCGTTGAGATAGATTGTTTTACTTAAAGGAAACATTCCTATATTTTTAAAAAGAAACAAAACTGCATTCAAATATTTTCGAAAATTCGCTTTACCTCTCCCAGGAATCGAACCGACTGAAATCCAAAAAAGTAACACTTTCTATTTTTATGGTGTCAAACGTAAGGGATAAAATCTCTCTAACAAACATGGTTATTTAAATTAAAGGAAAACCATAAATCTTAAGAATTTTATTTTAGTTGAACGAAAATTTCGACAGTTAAAGTCGTCCTTTGATTTGAAAAGTTTAATTTTCATTGTTTCCTTTCTAAAAGGATACTTAGGCCAATTATTCGCTACCTTGGCGGCTTCGTAAAGAACAGACCCTTTTTTTTGGGGAGTAGGAAATCATCAAATGACTTCTCCCGCCATGGGGCGGGAGGGCGTGTCAGACTTTTACTGACTAAAACCCACTCATGTTCCTTCGGTTGCCTTTTATGTTCCGAGGTCACGGCAACTATTATAAACATTCCGCAACGCTTACGCTGACTCTCCCTAAGGCGCGCGAACACTAACGCGCCGCCGCGATGGGACCATTACTGGTCCATTGCGGCCTCGGTAGTTGCGGCGGCAGCGGCGAACGCGGCAGCAGCGGGGACGTCGGGAGCCGTGGCGGCAGCGGGATCGGCCGAACGAGCGGCGGCAGCAGCGAGAGCGGTGGGGGCGGCGGCAGAGGGCTTCCTACCCTTTCCTCTGGTCCTGGTGGGTGGGGCGCAAGCCTTGCCCCCAGCCCGGTGATCGGCCGGCTTGCCAGCTGCCGCACATACGGAGCAGTGCGGCGCGGCGGTGCACGAGCCGGCCTTGTGACCGGGCTGACCGCAGCGGAAGCAGTCGCCGCTGCGGTCTACCTCCGAGGTGAAAGAACAGACCCTCCAAGTTTGATGTCTTTAGGACCAGCGGTTTGAGATGTGCGTTGATATATCGACGGTCAGTCAGTTAGATTAGTTTACTTTGTGATCCAGGGATTCGACACTTGTTTATTTCGAGAAAATAACTAACTTATTTGAAGAAAGAAAACATGGAATATTTCCTTAGAAAAATAATGACTTTTTATCCCCAAAAACCCTCAGTAAAGTGCTGATAAGTTACATAAATAACCAGATATAATTAATGAGAAATTACCTTAAATAAGCGCAAATAATGATGAATATGGTGGTTGACATGCCATAACCGTAAAACTGAATTGTTGATTTCAGATTTCAGTAAAAAAATATTGTGTTGTAAAGGGCAAGCTATTTAATGAAAGTCGTTACTCATATGTAAAGTAACTCGAACATTAATATAAATATAATCCTCTAACATTATAAACACCAAAGTTTGTATGGGTGTGTGTTTGTTTGTTACTCTTACACGCAAAACTACTGAATTTATTTTATAAAACTTTACAGCATTTTTTTTTAATCTTGGGTCAAGTCACACACGGCCATCTGATACCAAGCTAAGCAGAGCTTGTGTTATGGTAACCAGACCACTGATATACATACTTATATACTTTATAAATACAAACATATATAGATAAATTACACCCAGACACAGAGCAAACAATCATGCTCATCACACAAAGTTTTCCCTTGGTACGAATCGAACCCACGACCTCCGGCTTAACAGTCAGGGTCTCTGACCACCAGACCAACAGGCCCGTCAAAAAAAAAGTAGCTTATATATACATCAGTGTAACACATATGTAACATTACGTTATGACCCACGGGAGCGGTGCAGTATCCAAAAACTTAACAAATAAACCCAATGTGACTTTTTCAATTCATTATGTATTTTCTAAAGTTCCAAAGTGCCTCGGGAAGCGCGTAAAGCCGTTGGTCTCGGTTGTCATTCGTAGAACTTTGACAGTCGTTACGGGTAAGTCAGAAAATCTGGCCAATATAACAATGAGGTATCGTTTCGCCCAGTTACTGGGTTGTGCAGGTCTGATAGGCAGTCGCTCCAAGTAAAACACTGGTATCCAGCAGAATCCAGTTAGATTGGAAGCCGACACAAACATACTTGGGAAAAGGCTCTAGGGCGATGATGAATGGAAAGGATACAATAGGTCCTTAGGAAATGATGCAGTCAATAGCAAAAGAACTTAAAAATACGCCCAAACAGAAATCCATATTCACACCTAATTACTTTTTTTAAAAGCGCAAATTATTTTGTATAATTCCTTTTCGCTGAACAACTAATTTATGAAAAAGCGGGCTTCTCTTTGTCTGATTTCGACTCGTAAGGTAAAATAATATAATTATTTATATATTAATAGGCAATCTTAATCACCTTCCAAATTATTTAAATCTACGTTTCTGGCAAAACTTGTTGTTTATAAATATAATTTATATTCACTTCGCGGAAATATTCCCATTATTGATCTGTTATTCACAATTTCGGCAGCCATCTTAGACCATTACTTAATTTGCGTGGAATTTTAATTTCAAATTAAACATATATGTAGGTACTGTATTAAAAACATCTAGTTCATAGAATATTGCAAAATCTTTTCCACCTTGAGACAAAAATGTTGATTGTTAGTTCAATTATAAAATATGGTCATTGTCAAAGGCATCTAATTCGTTTGATAATATAAGTACACATTACACAACTTTTGCTTGTTCGCTTGACCGACTTATGGGAAAAATTGGAGCGCATATAATACGTGCTACGGTTTCATTAACAACTCTGATGACTAGTTATTGTTCACTCAAAGTAATTGAAATAAGTTTAAAGATATTATAACAATATCAGCCTATTACTATCCCAACTACAGGGCACAGGCCTCTTCTCATACAAAGAAGGCACGAGCATTGATCGCCACGCTTGCTCAAGGCAGATTGGCGATTTCGGACACCAGGTTTCCTCACGATGTTTTCCTTCACCGATGTCTGTGATGTCCAAGATTTAAAAAGTCACATTGTTACTTGTTTACTTTTTATGCCTTTCGTCGTTGTCAAGCTAAAATGTGCTATATGCGGTTTTATGAGAGCACAAAGCAGTTCTTTTATTTATGAGAAATAAGGCAGTGACCTATATAAACTGTGGTCAAACAAAATCTTGAAATCCTAAAAAACGGCACATAGCGGACTTTGGTTTGACAACGACGTTTTGCTGTACCTATTACTTAATGTTTATAAAGCTATCGTAGCAGCTATTATAACTAAAAATATTCCCAAAATAGCATCACTGAGCATGTCAGAGGGCATGGCGATAAATTTAATCGATGTTTGAAAATAATGTCAATTTTTGATGTAGCAATTATATTTTTTGGGAAGAAATTAAAAAGTGAATTAAAGATATTAAATAAATTAAAAAAAAATGAGTTTTTAATATTCTGATACAATAACAGTTTTGTGTCAATTTTAATCCAGAGTTAAAATAATAATGTTCTTGCTACAAAAGTTTAGTGAAATTCGCCTCGTAAAGACAAGTCTATAGAAAACTTTTAATTAGGTAATCTACACCAATGATATTCATGTAGAAGCAACTCTGATTCGTTTGTCTGTTACACGTTCAGAAGGGTTAGAGCCCATTCGTCTTCTAAGATTCGCACCCTGTGCCCACTCGTCCCCTGGAACTTTTGAGGGGCCTATTCGTCCCCTGAAGAATATTTATTTTAATTCATTCTTCTAATATAAGTACATGTATATGTGTATACTGCAGCTTGGTAGTCCTGGTACAGTCGCGCAGAAAAGGGTAAAATAAAAATATAATAATTCCTTAAATATCATGTTTAAGTATTTCAAATAAGATTAAGTTTAATAAAATGCCTCTAGGCTCTAGGCATTAAGTCAGTCTTTAAAATAATTAATCGATTCGTCGATCGATCGTTTTCTATTTAAATATACTGGGACAACTCGCACACGGTCATCTGATCCCAAGTTAAGCTCTGCTTAGAGCTTGTGTCATGGTAACCAGACAACTGATATACAAACTTATATAATTTATAAATACATACATATTATAGATAAATTACACCCAGACACAGAACAAACAATCATGCTCATCACACAAAGTTTGTTCTGGGTGAGAATCGAACCCACGACCTCCGGCTTAGCAGTCAGGGTTACTAACCACTACTAAACCAACAGGCCCGTCACCATATTTACCACTTCACGTTACTGCGCGCCTACTACTTTGGATTGATTAAGGTGATCTTGTGAGAAAATTAAGAATACAGTGAATTTTAAATTTTCGTACATGACTACTTCACGGTACTGCGCGCCTAGTACTTTGGATTGATTAAGGTAATCTTGTGAGAAAATTAAAAATACAGTGAATTTTAGATTTTCGTACATGACTACTTCACGTTACAGCGCCTAGTACTTTTGTTCTCTTAAGTTTTCAATCATTAATACCCATTTTTTTAACAAGCCATTCGTAAAGAGACAATATTACATCGTAAGCCTATCGACAGGTTATATTATTATCATGACGGATTATCATTCGTCATAGCTCTTTTTTCAATGATCTGTTATGATTTATTAAATTAATTGCGTTAATAAACTGTTTACAAGTGTACTATTTAACCGTTTCTTAGGTAAAATATAGCTAATTTTATCTCAGGGGACCAAATAGGCACCTGAATAGGTGCCGAATCTTTAACTTATATTGTGTATTTATTAGAGGAGACGAATGGGTACCTTAAAAATAATATTTTTTATTAAAATATTAATTGGTCCCCTACCAGGAGACCAATGGGCACCTATATAGGGGCCGAATCCACAACTTTTATGCTGGGGAACAAATTTTAGGGGACGAATGGGCTCTGACCTGTTCAGGAAAGCTTGGACTGACGACGCAATACTTATTAATCCGTGACTTTATTTGCATTTTTGACAGTTGACCGACATTTACATTTTCTAAGTCCATAGTATTTTGATATTAAAATATTTAATTCACTCTAAAATATTTGTTTGATAATTTTGATGACTTTCTGTGTATAGTAGTGTAAATAAAAAAACATTGTTGGTAGACCTAATAATTAAATAAATAAATAAAGTCTAATTTAAAAAGCCGGGATTTTCGAAGGTCTGTTACACCCGTGCGAAGTTGGGGCGGATCACTAGTTAGATTTATAGTTATATTAATCCTTTGAACACACGTGATTTGACACACAATAGATAGACAATAGCAGCCCGACAGCCGGCTGCCGGTTGGTCGTTGAAAGATTAATGTATTACTTAGCCTAAAACAGATCAAGATAGTAAAATTTATTACAGAAGATAATTATAATAACAATCGTTTCTTGACATTATTGTGCTCTATTATGATGACTGACTGCATTTGGAACTCATTATAATACCAAACTTTAAGTATAAATTAAAAAGCGAAAAAGTCTCATAATAATACCATAATTCATGTAAATATATTACAATAAGCCGAATTCGTTTTGGCAAATTATTTACAAATGACAGTTTCAAAATGTCAAGGTCAAAAGCGAACTTACGCAAAAAAAGCTGTTCTTGCTTTCTGCCAACTTGAAATAATTTGTTAATACTTTATGAGCAAGTAATTAAATTATGTAAAACACTAAAATAAATAATAAAACCTCCTATATACTATTTTGTCTGTCTATAAGTACTGAGTAATTTCATGTAAAAAAAAACAATATAACCCTTAATGATTCGATAAGAGATTTTTAATGGATTTAATAAGCGCATCCCTCTCAAATGAACCGTTGTGGAATATTTTGTGAACCCATAAAATAGTTACGGTGAAGATTCGATTAGCTTTTAATATTGCTTAAGATCAATTACAATTATAAAAAAACACGAGTAGGAAGGAGCCCAGCGCGGCCACGTGATAACATAATAAAGTACAAATTAAACTGTACCAAGCGGCCAGCTGATAGGCAGTAACAAAACTAGAGTCGCCCGCAACAGCCGCCGCGCATGCAATCAACCGTCGCACGCGCAACCGAACACTCGCCCCGTAAACTAACGTGCCCTGTGATATAAAAATAAATTTAAAATAATTCCAATAATAAATATATTTTTTACTCGTTTATTATAACACGATTTTTTACACAAAATAGTTCTCGTTTAAATAATGTTTAAAAACAAATGAACATTAAAGTGGTAAACTGTTGTCAAAATGACGTTGCGGGTCGAAGTGCCCGGAGAAAAGGTCGTGAGTGTGGAACCATGCAAGTGCAACAAACAATACGGCACAGAGCTCAAGAAAACAGAAATGAAATTGAGCAAAAGACTGAAACAATTCCTCAAAGAGTTATGGGCGTTTAGATCGAAAATTACAGTGGAACCTTTTGTTATTTGTTACTTGCTGCCGAGTGTTCTCGCGGGGCTAGCGGTTCAGAATTTGAGCTTAGAAAAATCATGTCTAGTAAATTTAGGTTACGACCAGCGGACCTGCACGAATATAATGGCGGGACGCACCCACAATTATACAGAACAAGAAAAAAATGTGCAAACTATGGTCGCCTCGATGACTGCTTGGAGTTTCCCGCTGCAGACAGCTCTGCCAGGAATACTGACACTGTTTCTGGGAGCATGGAGCGATCGTACGGGGAACAGAAAAGCCTTTATGGTGCTACCTATTCTAGGGAAGTTGATATCAGCCATCGGCATCATATTGAGTACGATATTCTTCCTTCAAGTTGGGGTGAATGAGACGGCACTGATTGAGGGCCTGCCGCCGGCGCTGGCGGGCGGTCGCGTCGCCATGACCATGGCCGTGTACAGTTACATCACTGACATTACTAGTGAATCTGAAAGAACTTTCCGTTTAGGAATTATAACAGCAACATTAACACTTAGCAGGCCCATAGGAATGGCGCTTAGTGGAATTATGACCCGTCGTTTCGGTTACTACGGTGTTTTCACTACAGCGTGTGTGTTCTACCTAATCGGGTTTGTTTACATCATTTTAAGACTTAAAGTGAAGCCGAAGAAGACGAAAGAAGTAGAGGGCGAGAAAACGCCAAGTATATTATCAGTGCTTTCCGTGAAGGATTTAGTGGCAACTGTGAATGTGGCGTTCAAAGTGCGGGAAGGTTCACGAAGAATACAAATAGCACTCATCATGTTGGGGTATATGTTCATTGTTGGACCCGTATTAGGTAAATATATATTTTTTAATATTGAAACTATATTTACTTTCTAATAATTTTAAATTAAAACTTAATCATCACTGAATCTCACAATTTTGAACACTAAGTTCGCCCAAAAACAAACATTTCAATCGACAGAGAATCGAAATCATTTCACATTGCTCTATCGATTTCTTCAGGTTTCTCGTGTAGGTCAATGTCTATTTCGCAACTGTGTTCATATAATATTATCGCAATAAAATGAAATTCACCATATGGGCTTGGATCGGTTGATTTTATTGCGATTTTATTGCTGAATGTAAATTTTCTTTCTCTTGAAATTGCAAATACCGATCCATAACGAAACGGCAAAAAACAGGTACCATAGTCATGGCAATATTTTATTCATTTCAGTTTTATTTATTTTATTGTGAGAAGTGCACAAAGGAAAATTTTTCGTTACTTCTTTTATTTATCAAAACGAAAAATCTTTTGATTACGTTAATCGTGTGTATATTGCGCTATTGCATAAATTGTGACCGTATAAATCCATTGTTTTACAGGCAATTGTATTTAGCCATATCTTTGTTTTTAAACTCTCGTTTTTTTTTCTTTCCTTAATCTATACCGTATTCCTACGATTGTCCTTACTAAAGATTCGGTTTAAAAGATTCTTTTTTATTATTTAATATTATTAGCTGGTATATAACAGCCATCAAGATTATTTGGTCAATAAATATATTTGTTTGAAACTGCTACATCTATACCAGTTCAATAAAATAAAACATAGTGTGGTTTATAAAAATGGAAATGAGAAGCTTATATATTTCCGTTTTTAGATAGAGAGGTCAAATCATTTAAAAAAAAATGTTAAACCTGTACCTCTACTGAACATAGCTTTACCCTTAGTCTTCCACCAAAAGAACCATTGAGTTAGTGTATCTAACCTTTTTCTCATAAACTAATTAATTCTAGCCTATCGTGCTAAGGTTTGGGTCTTTCTTGACTACGGCGGCCATCTTCTGGTAGCCTGCACCCACTGCGTGACAACTATAGGTCTTCCGTTATATGCATTTAAGCTTCACATACCCTTTGGTCACTTATGCATATATGGCCGATTCTTCTTTTAGAAAATATTGCGTCTTAATACGCTTCGTCGCGCGTTGGCAAATTTTGAGTTACAATTTTGACTTAAGTCGTGCCGATCTTTGTTGGACACACTTATGTCAATTAGTATACGCTTTAAATATGAAGTTTATCCTAGTTATTATCTTCATCAGTATATTTTAAGAGTTCTATTACAAATCGTCAACGGGACTGAGGAACGCACTAAATCGACGCTGAATTTTAACATTTTAAGCATTTTAACTTTATTTATTGCAATTTTGTTTTATTAAATTGAGATACGAAAATTAATGAAACGTATGCATTGTAGATTGAAGTTTTATATCATACTAGCTTCTGCCCGCGGCTTCGCTCGCGTTAGAAAGAGACAAAAAGTAGCCTATGTTACTCTCCATCCCTTCAACTATCTCCATTTAAAAAATCACGTCAATCCGTCGCTCCGTTTTGCCGTGAAAGTAAGACAAACAGACAGACAGACACAATTTCCCATTTATAATATTAGTATGGATTAGTTTATTTGATAAAGTTGCGTTAATTTGGAATATAATGGACGCTGAATCAAGGCATTTATGGCTTAAATTAGGCTTTCTTTACGATTTTTTCCTTAAAAACTCAAGGAATTTAAAGTAATTCTAAAATTCCAATAAACAAGTAAAACATTCAAAGTATCTTTTAGTAATTTTAACATTAATAAGAATTGAATGTAGCAATGTGAATTTGAGCGTCAAAGTTCCATTGCCAACGGTTTTTCTTGCAAGCTGTGTTCGTAAAATATTTATAGTAAATTACACGAAAAGAAAAATGAAAATGTGTAACTCCAACTTACAAGAATGAGAATGGTACTATCGTTATTATTTAACAAATAATTAAAATATCTTACTACTGCTGAAAATTACAGTGTCTAAAATCATGAATTTGCGTGAAAAATGTAATTGGACTCTTAAGAATATTTATCTCTTTCAGGCATTCAATACCTCGATAGAATTTATTTTAGACTTCGTATTATTTGAATTAATCGCGAGAATATAAAAGATTATATTTTGCCGGTTTTCAATAAACTGGTCCTTAAATGTATTCATTCGATTTAAATTTGAAAATTTGTATGTGGAAAAAATCGCTAAAAAACCAGTTTTTTTTAATAATAACAGAAATAAATCTAATATATTACAAGTCACGTGAATATTATAATGTAAATTTATGCAACGGCAAAATGTTCAAACTCAATTTCAGTCAGATGTTAATAAAACAAGAATAAATAAACGATTTAAATTTAGTCATGATTTAAACTGTGTGTTATATATATGTATATTATAAATTTAAAGTTATAACGGTTTTGGCGCCGTTACTGTCTACTTGGACGGAAATGCAAAAAAAAAACAAAAAAAAATACCTTAAGATAAATCAGAAACTAAATTTTACAGTCACTTTAAGGTAATTAGTCAAATCTAACCTGTTTTACATTTTTATTTCTTTTTAACAAGAAACGTATACGAGAATAAAGACAGGCAGTGGTCATTGTTATTATACAATTATGAATTTTATTTATTAATAAAATTCGTTTTATTTATTTATACTTTACCGAAAAAGGATAAAAAAGCTAACTTAATCAACATCTTCCTGCCCTTCCGCCATTTTGTTTGGGACAACCCGTTTTCCTCTTAAGTCGTCCTGTCAATCGTCATGTAAAACCCTACCTTTATCATTTCTTTTTCTTCCTTTTTATCTCCTTCATATAATTCTTCACACAAACCATTTGTTCTTGGCCTACCTCTCCTCCTCCATTCCTTCACGTTCATTTATAACTCTTATTCGCACGTGATTTTTACTGTTTTCTTTTCTGTTACTGACGACTCCTTCAATCTTCTTCTAATATTCTTATTTGTTACATTACTCATTTTTGTCACTCCACTCATTCATCTCGACATTCTCAACTTTACATATAACGCTTTTTAAAATATCCTTTTTTTATGTTTGTTTCAATTTTGAAAATTTATAACACCATAATTTCAAGATAACCTTTTAAGCGACAAGATGGTTGAATAGGGTGTCTCTGACCTTAGACATATAATTAAACAATGCATAGCTATAAACAATAGGCGAGACGACAAAAAAAAAGTAATTAGTCCGTCAGTTAGATAGGTAATCAAAAAATTTGGGACACTTATTTTTTCTTTTTTTTGTAAACAGAAAATGACGACAATACAGTGCGTTGAAGTTTCGTGAAACGTCACGCCTTTGTATAATTTTTGCTGAGAAGTGACGTCACAAGCCCCCTCTCCGGAACTTTGATGCTCTTTATCTTTGTATTTTGTTATTAATTTGGTAAAGCAAAAAATATGTGTCCAGTATTTTTGGACTGTCTAACAAACGGACTAAACAGAATGTCATCCTTTTGATGTAGTCAACATCCCTATTAGCTATAATATTAAAGTCAATACTTGGGATAGCAAAAAAAATATTTTTTTAATGAAGGGTAATCGAGGGGCACAGAAAGGTGCAACATTGCTTACACTGATTAAATAAAATATCAACGTGGGTGGAATAAAACTAGATAGTCGTATTTACATTAGCATAAGCCTAGACGATGAAACGCATTATATATTTTTAGAGAAACTGGTATTGTTAAATGGCAAATTCACAATGGTTGTTTTATTGTAGTTTTAGGAGTTGCGACAACTTTATCTACAATTCCTTTTTTATTTTTATTTTTTATCCATACTAAAATTATAAATGGGAAAGCGTGTATGTCTGTCTGTCTCTCTGTATGTTTGTCATTCTTTCACGGCAAAACGGAGCGACGAATTGACGTGATTTTTTAAGTGGAGATAGTTGAAGGGATGGAGAGTAACATAGGCTACTTTTTATCTCTTTCTAACGCGAGCGAAGCCGCGGGCAGAAGCTAGTATTTACATAATTCTGTGATCACACAATTTTTTGCATCACTGTTTTATAATTGTGTTAAGGTAGACATTTTATACTAGCTGACCTGACAGACGTAGTCCTGAAATATAAAGTGCATACAAAAACTCCACAGCAAAACTACTATTCAATTTTAGTATAAATTTTAAAAGAGTTAAGGTTCTTGTGTTAAGTAGAAATGGGGAAAAGAGATCTGAAGACAACTTTCCTGAATGTTCAAATACTCTGATGCGTTTCACCATGTTTTTTTTCTATAAAAATACCGCATACTTATGAACCAAAAATTAAAAACCAAATTTTAAACCAAAAATATTTATCCTTATAAATGAGTTTCTTCACTTAGCAACACATTTAAATATTCATTTTATTTATTTAATTAATTGATTGTTTTGGCCTTGCCATTTATTTATTTATGTATTCTAGAGCTCTTATTCGGTTTTGTTGCAATTCTCAACTTTATTTGCATTGGACCCATTCATTAGAATAGAAGAGGTGTTTTCTTTGCAGTATTTGTAAATATTGGTTTCATATTTTAAAAACATCAGTTGTGTAATATTTTTCTATCTGAATACCTTTCACATTTGGTTCTATTTATCAATATTCATTTTTGTAGGCTTACTATTTAAAGAAATATTACCTAGTAACTTCCTCAATTATGTGAAGCGATAATTGCATTAAGTACAAAGGACAACATAGTTAATATAACCAATTAATATTAATGCTACAAATACCGCATAGCGCACGTACTTAGATCATAGATCATTTGTCACTTTAATTCCATTTTTATAAAATACTATATTTATGCTTTTGCCCGCGACTTTGTCCGCGTGGTATAACTTCCGTTCCTAGGGGATTTCCGGGATGAAAACTATCCTATGTCCTTTCTCGGGTCCCAGACTATATCTGTATTAAATTTCATTCAAATCGGTGCAGTGGTTTAGGCGCGAAGAAGAGACAGACTTACTTTCGCATTTATAATATTAGTACGGATAATAATATTAGGCTTGTAGGCATTTAATATCTGCTAACATTTATCTAGATATTTCAAGAAATCTCTAAATGCCAATATATTATTCTTAAACAAATCAGCTGTCAAGAATTAATTAGAATCAAGTTTCAAACAAGATTAGTTTGTTTAAATATCTTTAAACCGAAATAAGCATATGACTTAGATCATCTAGGTTCATTTTTTTAAAACGGTAATTAAATATGGTAATTTTTGACATGCAAAAAGATTCCTACGAATTTCACACCTACTCTATTTTAAAGTTGGTTAGAAAAGTCGATGACTCCTTTTTTTAAAGTCATAATCAAAATATTAGGTACTGCGATATTAAATAATAATATTCAGTGCAAAGACACATTTTGACTTTTTCTGTTGGCATGCAAATATTAACAAATATAATATACCTCAAATTGCTAATATTAAATAAAAATCTAACCAAAAATTCATTATAATGCATTATTATATCCTATCTATATCTATATATATAAAAGAAAGTCGTGCTAGTTACACATTGTATAACTCAAGAACGGCAGAACCGATTTGGCTGAAAATTTGTGGAGAGGTAGCTTACGACCAGAAGACGGACATGTAATACTTTTTATCTTCTTTTTTTTGTTTTTATCCTGTTTCCGTGGGCCGTGACATAAAACGTAGTTTCGAGCGGAGTTGTAAACAAAAATATTACGCAGGTGAAACCGCGGGGGACAGCTTCGTTTTCAAGTCAAATAAATGCGGTTGACAGACTGTTAACATTACAATTACATGTCAAAGATATTTCAAGCCAAATAAATGCGGTTGACAAGTCCAGTTAACATTTAATTACATAATTAGACAAAGATTTTATTAGTTCTTTCAATTACTGTCTTTAGACGATGTGACATACAGCAAACAAACAATGCTTTATGCCCATTTTCATGTCTAATGCTGTCAGTAACATATATTTACCAAACAATGGTAATTATACTTCAAGCTCTTTTATTCTTTGCTATTTGGAAAACTGTCAAAAAAACTTTTGGCAATACGGAGCGTGGGAAAACTATTAATTAATACTACTTATTAACTACCCTTTTATGTGATAAAATTAAATAAAATATAAAAAATAAATATAATAGGAAAAAGTTTTACTTGAAAAGACAATATTCCCAATAACAAAAGAAAAACCAAAAATGGCAGATTAAGTAATTGATAACATTATATTCCTTAAAAGGTTAAAAGGTATAAGCGACAAAAAGTAAAATGTTCAGGAGAGCCGTTCAAAGTTTTCATTTTTAGTAAAACTGATGTATTTTTGTCATTTATTTTGATATCGTGAAAATTAAAAAAGTCATCGTAGAGCCACGGTGGAAAGCGCATTCGAAAGAGAATTTTTTTTTACGTAAGATGGCTTATTTAACTCATTTTTGACCAACCATTTATTACCTTTTAACCGTCGATTTTAACAATACTAATTATATTATACCCCAATTGTATTAAGGAAAATCGTACACACCTATCGCGTACGGTTTTCCTCATGAAACCGTACAAAAAATAAATTGGTTTTTCATGAATTGGCCGCACCCGCAATGGGAAAAAAAGTTGCATACCATTTTTTGATCCACAAATAATTTAAATAGAATCTTAAAATGTATTACGATAAGATTTAAAAACTGACAGCGAATAAAAAAAAATCATACTGTCCATTGATGTTTTAGTTTATCTGTCACTTCTTTTTTTTTTTTTTTTAAACTCTGGTTTGTTCTACATAATTAGATACATTTTATGATTTTTAATTCAAAGTCGTTTTAAAGTGGGTGTAACGTGTAACCGACTTCAAAAAGGAGGAGGTTCTCAATTTGATTGTTTTTTTGTTTGTTAAGTTCAAGGGTCTAAGTTTTCTCTTCCTATTAATCCTTCGAACACACGTGATTTGAGACACAATAGAAAGACAATAGCAGCCCGTCAGCCGGCTGTCGGTTGGTTAAAGATATTACTATATTAAAGTGAAATTGTCACTACGGTAATGTTTCCACAGCACAAGCTTTATCAACGACCAACCGGCAGCCGGCTGTCGCTTGGTCATTGAAAAGTTAAATAACCACTATTTTTGTCACTTTTTTTTAAACTACCACTATTTTTTCAAACTACATTGAAATTGAAATTGAAATTATTTATTATGCAAGTAGGATATTAAATCACTTTTACATGTCATTTTTTTAAACTAGATGGAGTCGGCATTTCCTAGCTGACTACCTCTGAGAAAAAATGCCGAAATTTTTACAAAGTTTGCTTTTAATACAGCTTTTAAATCTTCTAATGGGTAATTTTCGAATATCTGTGGGAAGTTTATTATAAAAACGTATACATTGACCCATGAACGAGTTACCTACTCTGTGGAGGCGAGTGTGATGTACAGCAAAAGTATTGGCAGGATAAAGACGCAAAAATAAATGTATTTTCTTTCTTTCTTTCTTTCTTTCAAAATAACTAAGCCAAAGTAAGTATATTTATCTTGGTCTTAAATTCAATTTTGTTCGCATTCGCATTTTTGGATTTAAATCAGGTTTCCGAAAAATTTATTAGCATATTTTTTATTCGAACTTAAATTTATTTAACAGAGGTCGTACAAGATAGTATATTGTGTCCACGCAAATGCTTTGATTTAGTACCAAGCCCCTTTTTGATAAATATTTTTCGAACTTTTTCGTTACATACTTTAAATAATTATGTTTATTTTAAAGACCACTGTGTCGTAAAACGTCTACAAGTTTCCTTTTAGAATGCTTGTTATAAAAATCCCCGATTTTGGTTTATTCATGTTTTAAGATGTGCTGTTAAGATTTTCGTAATGAATCAACATAATTTATTTTAAGTTGTTTTGGGTAATTTGAAACCAGTTAGTCCTGTTGTGATATCAATCTATAGCAATTTACCTTTTCCTCATAATAATATGTGCAGTCTTACTTAATGTAAACAATAGTAGGGTCACTGTTAGAGAAAAATGACAAGGTAGCATGGGTATATAGTTAAGAAAAAAAAAGGTGCTAAGGATCCTTACTTTAATAGTGCTTTAGAAAAGTCAGATTATTTCGCCGTGAAATGATACCCCTTGGTTAGACTGGTCAGACTTTCTGGCTTCTGACTACCCGTAACGACTGTCAAAGTTCTACGAATAACAACCGGGACCAACGGCTTTACGTGCTATCCAAGGCACGAGATGACAGAGATGTCCAAGATAAACTTTAGAAAGTACATGCCACAACCCCTTCCATGAGAGGCAGGCAACTCCTTATTTTTGAGTAACTGTCAAATACGGTAATTTACACCATTATCAATTGACAAACTTTTTATGAGCTGTCTAAACGCAATTCTCCAAGATTTTGTATGGCAATGGCAACTAATGACGTCACTAAAATAACAACTCGCTTGACTATTATTTATTGATTTCAAAGCAACTAAAATCTAATTTTATAGCAAATTTAAAATGAACCGAATTTATTGGGCTGAAATTAAAAGAGATTTTCTAGAAATTGTGTCTAACATTTATTGGTTAGTGGTGTAAACTACCCAATTGCAATGGCAAGATAAAGTCGGATATATAGCTAAGTTTAAATACGTGCTAAGGAAGGTATATATTTTGTCTCGGCCTTATCGCTTACCTATAGATATCGTTCGAGTCACGCATAACAATGGCCGGCGCATACTTTTACGTAGCTACCTTCCAAGCTCCGTTATTAATTATTTTTGCAAGAAATTCCTGCTGATTCCTTCTTTGTATTTGCACTTTGAAATTTCTCATTTCTCTGTTTTACAGACAGTTTTTTTTTCAATATTGAGCCGAAAATTATTTTTTGTCTATTTAAGAAAAAAAAGAAGAAACTTGGACTTAAATGAATATAAATTCGACATTGCCAATCCATCTTGAGCAAGCATGGTGATTAATGCTCGATCCTTCTTTCTCTAAGAAGAGGTCGATGCCCTACAGTTGGATAGTATTAGACCAACAGTAAAAAGTCTCGGAACAATTAGATGATAACAGCTATCGCAAGTTCGTACAAAGTCGTAATCAAACGTCAAAATGTTAATAAATTGACATTCACGCCATGATCACGTCCACGTCACGTCATTACGTGGTTATAGCGAGAAAGTCAACCATGACAATCACTTCTATTAAGATAGGCTTAACTTCGGCTTCAGTTCTTAGTATTACTAAAATTAATAATCATCACGCGATCTTCGTGATGATTTATAATGTGAGTAATCAAACGACTTTACTAATTTCTTTAATTTCTCATTATTAACTTTTAATTTACTTGTGTAAGCACCTAAGCACTTTTAGTTATGATTAATGGATGAAGTTTAGATGAAATCTTAAGAAAAGTTATCAAAAATTACAGTATTAAATAAAGTTGGAAACTACATGTCAAAGTAAAAAAATAAGTATAATGTTTTTGTAGAGGTTAGTGAAGTCAATGTTCGATTTGTACAATTTGATGCCGTATTGCTGCTCCGCAAGATAATACAATGCCTTTTTATATACCGAATAAGATAGGCTAGGCTATAAAAAAAAAGAGTCAATCAAATCCGACTACTAATTATTACTATTATTATTAGGTTATTATTATTATTATTAGGTTTGACTGCCCATTCCAAAACTATTGGATACGAATTTTAATTTTTAATAGTAATGAATGTATGTAATGTATGTAATTGATTTAGATTCTATTTGATTTTATTTTGTTATTTTAATTTTTATTATGAATGATTGTGCACTAACATAGTTATAAGTAAATATTGTTACTAACCATTTTAATATTATGTATATGAGTATATGAGTTTAATAACTTGAAATAAATGATTAATAATAATAATAATAATTACGAATATAAGAATGGTTAAACAATTAAGAAAATACCATTAAAACTTGATTTTAAGCATTAATTATTTTCTTTGCTATGAGGCAGGTGCCAGTGACATTCGCCGATTGTTTTCTTGGATGTAACCACTATTTATAATCTTACTATCTTTTGCCCGCGGCTTCGCTCGCGTTAAAAAGAGACATTAAGTAGCCTATGTTACTCTCCATCCCTTCAACTATCTCCACTTAAAAAAACACGTCAATTCGTCGCTCCGTTTTGCCGTGAAAGAAAGACAAACATACAGACAGACAGACAGACAGACACACTTTCCCATTTATAATATTAGTATGGAGTATGGATTTTTAACTCATTTAACATAAAAGCAGTCAGTGTAGTTTTAAAAGACTCAGATATATTAATGTTGTAAGTAACTATAGAACAATTTATAAACTTTGCCTGCCAAAATGTTTCAATTAATTTAATACAAATAAATTTAAATTAAATATAAAGTAATGGCAAATAAGTATTACGAAACTTTATAGCTTATCCGTTACACACATAAATATTGTTACATGACATTAGTTTTACATTTACTTTATTTTAAATGCGAATACTTCGAAAACTAGTTGAATGTCTACTGTTTTTTTTTTGCTAGTAAAATCTGAAATGACACTATGTCCTCTTTAGGAACTTGTTTTATTTCGTATTCTATTTATATTCTAGTTATCTTTGAATACTAAAAAATTACGTGCTTTATAACATCGAATATATTAAACATAAATTTAGTGCTTCGGCTTTTTTTTAATTCTTCGTAATTTCCTTGTTTTTCAAAAATTGCAGTGTGTTTCGCAACCCAAAAATAAATAGTAAGTAGAGTTCAAACTTTTATGGTGGGACAAAAAAAGTTATCGCAAAAAAATGGTTGCTCCATACTTTTTGTTTTTTAAACAAACATAAATGATAATTATATAAATATATATGATAGGTTTTTTATGACAAAAACATGTTGATAGTGATAAGTACATGACCCCTTTTGGGCCAATAACAAAAAAAAACTAGTCATAATATGTTACTAATACTAATTTGTAATAAAACTTAATGTAATAACGATGTCACTAGTAGAAGGATCTTAAGATTGTTTTAGTTTATTTTTAACTAGGTATATTAAATTATTTCTTTCTGTATATGATAGTTAGATATATAAAGAACAGCATGACTTACATAATATCACGCTACGGCTTAAGATAAGAGTAGTAATCAAGCACACAGGCGAAACTGAAAGAACCTCTTGTTCAAAAACTAAATTAAATTTAAGTCATCTTTATCTTTCCATTTAATTTAAAAAAAAGACAGAAGATACATATTAGTTTAGTTCTGTCAATTTAGCCAGAGCCTGTACTAAATCGATGTAATTTTAGTGGCCATTTTATTCGCGTATAAATCATTTATGGAGTATCTAAATTTAACAGGATTAAGATAATATTTTGTCTTTTTCTTAATGAAAAGAAAATATAGATTAAATTTTAGTTTAAATTGTAAACTAGAAAAGGGGCACCAGTTTCAAAATACGACTTTGAGTTTGAGGTCGAGATTTATTTTAATTCCAAAATATGAAATGTGAAGCTACATGAATATACATTCTCAAATAAATTAACAGCGCAGTTTCATTGTGAATAAAAAGAATTTACTCTTATTTTGTGTACTCTCGGTGACTCTTAAAAAGAGAAAGTAACCTTGTGAGGTATTTCTTCAAGAATGTTGAAAGATAGATATAGCATTAAATTTTGGGGAAATAGCTATAGATGTAATACAAGGGCAGCCTTTACTATACAAAAGCGTGCAATAAGAACCATGCTTTGTTTAAATCAAACCAATGTAAGGAGTTTTTTTTTTAAACTTAGAATATTAACGAATTACCGGTAGAATTAAATAATATTCAGAATGTGAACATGTTTAAAAATGATCTTAGGGCTTTGTTACTGAATAAAGCCTATTCCAGCATTGACGAATTTTGTAATGACAAAAAATTTAAACTAGCATCAAATTAAATTTAAATTAATTAAATGGGTACACCATTGTTCCTTGACTTCGATATAAACGTTGCTTTTTTATATTTTTGTGTTTTGCTAGAGACCTTGCTCTATATCAAATACTAAACTAAATTCTAAAGGAAATATATATATATTTTTATTTGGACAAACGTTTAACTTCGATAATGTGTGAGGAATGAGGTTACTGTGTTATAGTTTTATGTTGCTTTCTTTTGTGTACTTACTGTGCAAATATTTCGACACAAATGTATTTTTGTTATGAAATAAACTACTTAATCTCCCTAGTCTTTTTTCCAACTATGTTGGGGTCGATTTCCAGCCTAACCGAATTCAACTGAATGCCAGCTTCTTGAAAGATAATGATTTTAAATCAATAAAAGATTGCACTAATATTGTAATTATAAATGTTTGTAACGTCTTTTCTAAACTAATGGTGGAGGATGTACAGAAAGATTAAAAAATCGTCCGCATATTAATTTCATAAAAGACCTTCAGGGGTGTAGCTGTGGAATAGAAAACAGACAAATGTATATTCTTATTCATCCTTAATATATTTCTTTGGAGTAGATGCACTTTTAATGGCATACTGTAGCATTTGTATCAATTAACGAAGATGTAATCTGGTTTATCTCTAGACAGTCTGATCGATTGTTGAGTCAACACGAAAATTAAATCCAAAGAAAACTATACTTTGTTTTGAAATTGGGTAAAGATCAGTTTGGTGTGTATCAAAGTGTGTCATTGAAAACAATTTAAGGCGGTTTTGATGTTTTTTTTTTAATATAGTCACCTGAAACTTAATTATACAAGTATCATAATGGTTGCCTATTGGTACTCTCGAAAACCGGTGAACCTATAGGTTAGGGTTCATTTGCCCCACTATACAACTTGACGCAACATTTTTTATGAATCAAATATTCCTTGAAGGCCTCCAAATGCACGTAAAGTACGGCCAGTCTAACCAAGAGGTATCGGCCCTCCCAGTGACTGGGCTGTAGAGGTTAAACAGGCAATCGCTTCACGTAAAACACTGATATCTAGCTGAATCCAGGTAGTTTGGAAGCCGACCCCAACATAATTAGAAAAAGGCTAGGGAGATGATGATTCCTTGAAGACTCGAAAGAAAAGAAAATCGTGCAGTCCTCACGCGAGGAGGGTCTGTCCCAGAGCATTGACCCATTTATAATACAGCATAGATTAAAAACATCACTATAAAACAGTAATGTATGAGTAATGTTCCAAGTTTTCAAAGTGTAAGATTTGAATTTGCATTTAGCTGTTAAAGTTAATAGTAACTTAAAGTCAACGACCTTTTCTAAATTAAGATAAATGATAAATAAATTCCGAAGTTTGATGTTGTTGAAGAAGTTATTCGTAACAATAATGGGAGTATTCGAAACAATAATTAATTTTGTTTCTTTATTCAGATATTTGTTATTAATGATGTTGAAAAAAATAATGCCTTTGATGTTTAAAATCGCTGACAATTAACAAGACTGAGATAACACTATGCTTAAGATATTCTTAATTAATAGACTCCAATATTCTATTTCAGGCAATAAATAATTTAGTATATTTTAGCTCAACACTACAAAAAATCTCAACAAGTATCAGTATTAGTTTTTATAAACCTGTCTTTGGGCAGTCTCAATCTCCTACAGAAAAAAAATATCGAAATTATTATCTGTCAGAGTGCAGTGGCCCCAAAAACCAATAAAATATAAACCGGTTAATCGCGCCACCGGCTGTTTTTTTTTTGAGACTTTTTCCCCTTGGGCACCGTGACTATAGTATACTCTTGAGAAATTCCTTTTTTCCAGTATTAAGGCTGAAATATCTTATAGCCGCTTCACACTTATCCCGCGAATAGTGCCGCGCGCGATTCGCAGGGAAAGAGTGGAGCGACCATGAAAATTGCTTGGCTTGGACTTAAGCTAAGTAATATTGCTATCACCACCCATTTGTCAAAGCTACTATTACAAGATAGCGACAGAGAATAGCTAAGGCAAATTGTATCCAGACCTAAGTGTCTAAGATAGGCAGTTTTTTTTTGGGGAGGGGGAAATCATCAGATGACTTCTCCCGTCCTGGGCGAGGCGGGAGGGTGTGTCAGACTTTTACTGACTAAAACCCACTCATGTTCCTTCGGTTGCCCTTTATGTTCCGGGGTCACGGTAACTATTATAACCATTCCGCAACCCCGGCAGAAGACAGACATCATGGTACAATTATGAAGTCTCGTGTTGGCGACACCGAGTGGGTGTTTGCTAACGTGACAGGCACGTTTTTGTTACAACCTTGCAAGGAAACTCAACGCGTCGGACCGTCACCCGTTCGCAAAAACAGTCGTCAACTTACGGGAGACCTTACAGCCCTTTCAAACGGCAGTCCAGTATTTTACAGGATCCCGTTTTCTGTGGGATCCCGTTTGATGGCAAATGTGTTTATCCAGCATGCGGGATCCTGCAAAAAACCGATCCGGTCAAATTGTGCCATTCGGTTTTGCAACTAGAAACTGGATCCGTAGTCCAGTAAAAAGCGGGATCCCATTTAATCACACATATATTTCAATAGCAGTGTTCACACGGCTTCCTGCGTGCGGTTATTTGCTGGACACTGATTTTTGCGGGATAATGGAGTGGTGGCAGCCCCCGCGTCATCGGTGTGTTCATACGCAGTCTAGTTTCGCGCAACCAACTTTTTACTGAATCCTGCAAAACTGAACTGCCATGTGGACACGGCGTCCAGTTTAGCAGGACACCGTAAAAAGCCGATCCTGCAAAACTGGACTGCCGCGTGAAAGGGGTGTAAGGGTTCCTACTACGGAACCATAAAGACTAGAAATACATAATAATAAGTAATTCAAAAGCCTATACGCTAAGCGGTTCGTGACTTATCTGACATTTCATTGTTTCTGAGTAAATTCAAGTTACGTAAATCAATACGTGTCATATAAGAGATTATGAAAAAGATGGCAGAACCCATTTTATCTATTTTATAATTTTTCCGTTTACTTTCTTGATAAAACAATTATATAAAAGGACGTGTCATTGTGACATTTTTTAACATAGTAGGTCGCATATCAAAATTATATGAATACGCAGAAAAACTAAAATACGTTTATATGCAAATAAAACGCGTTGTGGTTTTGTCGTTGACAAAAGTAATTTATTAATTTAGTTATTTTTATTACAACGCTTACATACAGGTTTTGTACGTTTGAATCTTGATAAAAACAATTCTTAGAATATGAAATTTGACTGGTATAACAGGTAGTCCAGGTTAAACAAAAAACGATAAAATAATATACGAGTGCTTGTAAACATACAGACAAAGACATATATACGGACATATAGAGACAAAAAAGTACTACTATGCACCTTGTTTGTTTCAGTGCTTTTTAACCTATTCACCGTTTTCGGTAAGTCGAGGGACATTTTTTTAAGGACGCAATCATTATATGCGTAATATAAATGTAAATACTTAATAATAAAACAATACAAAATCGTAAAGAAAACCGTAGTTGAATTATTGCAATAAGGCTCTCATAGTCTTAAAAAAAAAACCGGTCAAGTGCGAGTTCTACTCGCGCTACGAGGGTTCCGTTAATTTGTTTTTTAGTGAAATAACTACAAATGTACGGTTTTCGGAGTTTTCTCTTTACTTGTGCTACATGACCTTGCTTCTTGCAAAATTTCACGATTCTAGGTCAATGGGAAGTACCCTATAGGTTTTGAGTTTTTAATCCCTTGAAAATGTCTAAATATGCAATGTAAACCGCCGTATCTTTTTATTGCGTTGATTTAGAAACTTGATTTTTTCACTGCTTTAAGAAATAGCAGACCTGAGTATGTGATATTAATTTGAGATTGATATCTCGACGCGTTTCTGAAAAAAAAAGGTCTTGACAGACGGACGAACGGGAGGACGGACGGATGTGAACTAACTACAAATTTACGGTTTTCAGAGTTTTTCCTTTACTTTTGCTACATGACGTTGCTTCTTGCCAAATTTCATGATTCTTGGTCAATGGGAAGTACCCTATAGGTTTTGAGTTTTGATTCCCTTGAAAATGTCTAAATATGCAATATAAACCGCCGTATCTTTTTATTGCGTTGATTTAGAAACTTGATTTTTTCACTGCTTTGGGAGATAGCAGACTTGAGTATGTGATATTAATTTCAGTTTGATATCTCGACGCGTTTCTGAGAAAAAGGTTCTTGACAGACAGACGGACGCCTGATGTGAACTAACTACAAATTTACGGTTTTCAGAGTTTTCCCTTTATTTGTGCTACATGACCTTGCTTCTTGCCAAATTTCACAATTCTAGGTCAATGGGAAGTACCCTATAGGTTTTCAGTTTTGATTCCCTTGAAAATGTCTAAATATGCAATATAAACCGCCGTATCTTTTTATTGCGTTGATTTAGAAACTTGATTTTTTCACTGCTTTAAGAGATAGCAGACCTGAGTATGTAATATTAATTTCAGCTTGATATCTCGACGCGTTTCTGAGAAAAAGGTTCTTAACAGACAGACGGACAGACGGACGCCTGATGTCAACTAACTACAAATTTACGGTTTTCGGAGTTTTCCCTTTATTTGTGCTACATGACCTTGCCTTTTGCCAAATTTCATGATTCTAGGTCAATGGGAAGTACCCTATAGGTTTTGAGTTTTGATTCTCTTGAAAATATCTAAATATGCAATATAAACCGCCGTATTTTTTAATTGCATTGATTTAGAAACTTGATTTTTTCACTGCTGTGAGAGATAGCAGACCTAAGTATGTGATATTAATTTCAGCTTGATATCTCGACGCGTTTATGAGAAAAAGGTTCTTGACAGACAGACGGACAGACGGACGCCTGGTGTGAACTAACTACAAATTTACGGTTTTCGGAGTTTTCCCTTTACTTGTGCTACATGACCTTGCTTTTTGCCAAATTTCATGCTTCTAGGTCAATGGGAAGTACCCTATAGGTTTTGATTTCTTTGCAAATGTCCAAATTTGCAATATAAACCGCCGTATCTTTTTATTGCGTTGATTTAAAAACTTGATTTTTTCACTGCTTTAAGAGATAGCAGACCCGAGTATGTGATATTAATTTCAGCTTGATATCTCGACGCGTTTCTGAGAAAAAGGGTCTTGACAGCCGGACGGACGGACAGACGGACAACAAAGTGATCCTATAAGGGTTCCGTTTTTACCTTTTGAGGTACGGAACCCTAAAAAAACACCCTAGCGCTCGTGGTTAAAAGTCAGTAATCTATGATAAAAGAGTGAAGTAGGTATCGGTTCGTCTTTTGATGGCATTTGGTAAAAAAATATGGTATTGTTTTTTTTTCACATTTCGAATGAGAATCTTATTCTGAATAGCCTCTTTCTATATGTCCCTCCTATTACCTAACACAGTGTATAATGTCAATAATCAATCTAACGTAATTTAAGTTAGTATAATTGCAATGTCACATAAATATACTCACTATATAAAACAAATTTTAGTATGGTAGATACGTTTAAATTAAAAAAATTATACTTTTTTTGGGAAATCTGTTAAACTTCGAAGTACAATCATTTTACGCGTTAGTCACTAATTCCATTAAAAGAGTTCGCTGTCACAATATACAAGCCTCCTGCTTTGAGGAAGTATAAACCAAATTATTATTTTTTTATCAATGTAACCTGTTTTTAACTGCGGAAAACTTGGCTCATATTCATAACATTACAACGATATTTTTAAGTTGACCCCAAGATAAAGTCTCTTTTTAACTAATTAATACAAACTAAAACAAAATAATGGCAAAGGGCCATGCTCCAAATAACTTATCAATGGTCTCATTTATTAGGAACAAAAATAAAAAAAAGTGACAAAACCGTTTTTTTTTAAGTTGTCCCACACTTAAACTCACATAAGTACATAAATAATAATAAAAAATCTATAAATAATTGTCAAAAAAAATTCGTTATTAAGTAAGTATTTGATTTTTAGGGGAATGTTCTGGACGGCATTTTTATAAGCTGATTTTGTATGGTCAGAACCAAAAATCTTTTTATTGACACAGAACAAAATTAACATAATATATTTAACTTTATTTTGTACGCTGAGATTATAAAGGTTTCATTTTTATTTTGACCGGAAAAACCGAACGACCGCCCGAACTTAAGACGTACTCGTACTGTCCGAAACACCCCTCAAAATATTAATAAAAATGATTTTCCTGTTTCGAATGGAGCGGGAGAAACTCAGCGGCCAAAAGCCTACTAAGCCTTTAGTTTTTTTTTTGTATTTCTTATTTACACTTGTGACATCTTAGTTTGAAAGTTGTGTGACAAAAGAAACAAAAACAATAATAATGCTTGGCAAAAGTAGCCACTTGCTAAGTAAGGTATTTGTTCTTACTATTGTATAATTTTTGTTTTTATAATCCTTCTAAGGTTATTCGTGTTTCCTTAAATGGATACAGGACTCTATTAGATCATTGCAAGTCTGCTAAGTACACACCACTGCTAACACATACCACATGTTTGCATAATGTATTGAGACGTCTTTAGTCAGCACAAACTAATTCATATAGCAATCATGTTTAGACCAAGTTATTGAAATATTATAATAAATTTATACATATTTCATAATTTTTATATCTTCATAATTTTTATTTTCATTTGAATTAAATATTACATATTTCATAAAAAAATCTAAGTATTAACTTGTGTAAAAACTCTTTATTGTTGTCCTAAAACACAATTGAATATAAATTAACTGTATTTTTTTTTAGTTTCATTGAAAGTACAACGTCAATCGAATTGCTAACTAACTGTCACAAATTGCTATTGTTCAACTTTAACTCTAAATGAATGGCCTTTGTGGAAAAGACACCACAATTCTGCCAATAACACGTGAACTCTGATAATAATAAACCATCAAACGCTGGAGAGTATTAAGCGAGAATTAACCGTAAACGTGAACATAAGGATCAAAATAGAAGAATTTCTTCGCAGACGGACATTACTACCACAAATTATAACTATTTTTCTAATTAAAAAAAAAAACTGTTATACAAAAGTTTGTAGGAATCGAGATTTGACAGCTCATAAAAAGCACGTCAGTTGGCGATCAGTGTAAAATACAATATTGGAAATACAATTGTTTTTTAAAGTACGTTTACGTCACTTTACGTATACGTTAATGCTATCAATAAGGTAAAATAATTCCTAACTAGTTATGAATGAGGAATAGGTGTTTTATTTTTTTCACTATTAATCTTTCTCATTCAAGTATACTACATGGGTTACATGGCAAACATTTGAAAACAATTCATTCATAATCAACATCCTCCAATGTTCTTGATGTATGAATGTTTGCCTTTTACACAAAAACTACTGAAGGGATTTTGATGAATCTTTACAGTAATTAAGCTTATACGTCAGAATAGACAATTTATAAGAACTTTATGTCAATTACACAAAATAAAAAAAATAACAAGTGAATTTAAAAAAAGTTTGCCATTTGAGATATAAGGAAGTATTTCATTCAAGCTAGCATCATCGTATATTGCCATCTATGATTGTCATGTAATAAAAGTATTTCTTTACAAAACAAAGTAACGCGCATCGTATGCGTCATAGTTATGTTAATACATTACTAAGGCATTACTCATGCCAGGTGTTTTATTTATATATTTATTTAAACTTCATTCACAAAGACACAAAGGTGGACTGTCTTTCATATTATCTACCAATGCATCACTCTATGCAGAGATTACATGGCAGATACATAACAAGTAAATGTAATTAAAGGACCTTCCTACCAGAAAATTTAAAAAATTTGATAACCAGATTTTTTTAAATTTTCAATTTGCGAATTTAACATTTTGCAAATTCAACATTTTAGTCCTGAAGGAAATATTCATTTATATTAAAAAAAAAGCACAATAGTGTTTTAAGACTTTGAACACACATAATTCAAGGCACAATAGAAAGATAATAACAGCGCGACAGCCGGCTGTCGCTTAGTCGTCGATATTTTAGAATATAAATGATCATTTAAGCTCTTAAAAAAGGAAAATAAATATTTTATATGTGACGTACAAATAATTGCAAAATGTTAAAAAGCGTACCAAAACGGCGATAGCGAGCGTTTGAAATGCCCACATGAGTTAGGTTGCCATTTTTCTTTTCATTCTTATTTAATAACTTTTTGGTGACATTACACTGTAGCACTTCTATATTGACATATAACATAATAATATATACTTCATGATCGTGATCAGGACATTATTAAACATTATAATAAATTATTTTAGAATCTATGAATAAATATTTTACATTCTTGCATGTTATTTAAAATGGCCTTTTGCGCCGATCTTCCTATTTTTCTCAATTTTGAACAGGTTTCTGATGAGTTCACTTATAGCATTAGGTTTTTCCGGCAAATGTCAAGAACATTTTAAAATTTGGTGTGTTTTTATTTATGTTAAAATTAGATGCTTCTTAGATGGATAAGTATGGTATTTGCAAGTACAGAGAGGAGTGATAAAAATGTATTGAGCTCAAAAACTCAATTTAATTGTTATTTAATAGTATTAGTCAGCTCAACGTTTCCACATGTTAGATAATAATATTACCTATTCTAAATACCAATATTGAAACCTACATCGAAACATGTTACCTACAACTAAAATTATTATATATTGTGACATTGAGCAATGATGAAATGATAAGACGTACTATCATAATTAAATTCCCAAACAATATTAATACACCCCGAATTTTTAAGCCAATAAACATCAGTAGTTGTATTGGTGACGATTGGTTAAATTAATATGGACTTTGGTTCAATTTTAAGTAAATTTTCTTTTATTGTTAGTAGTTTTACATAAGTTTCCTAATAGCTGCTTAAATTTATTTTGAATTCCTTTTCTTATCTATTATCTCATGTGTGTTTCCTCTTTTTTGCCGAGTGTTCCTCCAAAATCCTCTCACATCCTCTCCATTATTTCCTCTTTCCTCCACTAAAGTTCTATTATTCTCAAATATCTCCACTTCTTCGTCTGACATCCTCAGTTTTTATTCACAAAAACAAGCTTATCCTCTTTTCTCCGCCAGTCTTCCTCAAATTTCCCCAATCACGGCTAGAACAGAGCCTTTTACAGGTGATGTTTACAGATTGCCGTCCCTCGGTGGCAGATTGACTAATACCTGTTTCGTTTGGGATAAAGGTGAGGCGCAGATGACGTACTGGTTCACTCGATACAAGTTCAAATTCACCGAGGTCGACTACAGCTTATTCCTCACTTACTCCGTCCTTATTGGAAGTGTTGGTAAGTTCGGACTTTTGTCCCCATTTTTTTTTTATTTTAAAACTTTAAACGTAAATTTACAAAGGTGGACTTAATAATCATTCTCCACCAGTAAACTTAAGTTATGAAAAATAAATGGACCGATAAAATAGGATTTAAATGATTTTCCATTTTTTTTTACATTTGCTATTTTTTTTTTAAGAAAATATATATGCATAATAATAGTGCTCTGTCTGAAGCGAGGTATGTTTCAAGCTGAATTAAATAAGGTGGCGAGTGTGTATAGTCTTCTCAAAGCGTGTCCAAGATAAACTGTAAAGCAATAGTTATTTTAAGTAAATGTAATCTTTGGACATAGAAATAGACTTTTTATTTAGCGTTTAAAAAGGCATTGCATTCTACGATGACTTCCTAGTAATTGTTTATTTTATTGTAATATACCCTATATTAGGTTTTCCCTATTACATTTTCTCATTATAACCTTTTCTTGTATAGAAAATTAATTACGCTTTAATAAAGATAATCCACACCAGGTCCTTGATATACATGTTTATCATGGCTAAGAAAATTGTATGTTTTCATTAATAAACTGACCTGTGATATAAATGATGGATCACGTCTAAACATTGTAGCGTGACAATGAAAATATTGCTCAGAGCAATAGATACGTGAGTCAGTGAACAAATGGCAATAAATCTATCGTGTACTCGTTGTCTATCTATTCGAAGCTCGGAGATAAATGGCATCGTATCCAAAATTGTACGTGATTTTCGAAATATTTGTCATCTCAACTATTAAGTGTATCTCTTTTGCAAACTTATAAAAATGTTGGTTGCGGTGGCTTGCTACTTTAGCTAATGGAAAGAATTTTATCGTACTCAATTACGATCTTTGCACAATGTAAGTAAACAGAACTCGATCAAACAAAAACCCCACGTTGCGTTATAAAAGAAACAAATATGGAGATTTTTTTCTTCACTAACCAAATAAATTTAATCCACAGGAAACAGTAAAATATTCTTTTTAGGAAAAATACACGGGGGAAAGATTAATTATACGACAATATAATCAAGTGTTAAATAAATATTATGACAGCGTGCGATTTCAAGAAGTAGGTACCTATACTATCGCCAAATTCGATAAAGAATTTTAAAAACATAAAACAAATTAATCAGCTGATGCATGTTATAAAAGTAAAATATTCAGAGGTGCAATTTACTTTATAGTACTACTTAGTACTGCTGCTAGGTATATGCATTTTCTTTTTTGTTATATCCATTTACTTAGGGGCATATGTCTTCTAAGATAAAAGAGCGTCAGTGTTTATTTTTTGTTATTATTATTTATTTATTAATCACACTTACATCTATCAAATCTGTGTTACCAAAATGTAACGTTAAATACACTAAAACTACACACAACAACAACAAAAAATAAAGAAAAGATAAGGAGTCATTGTCATGAAATTAAAAACATTTTCTTGACAGATAGTCTCAAAGGTTATGAAACGACGTTTTTGTATTTTCACTATTTCTAAATTTGAATAATGTTTGTTGTTAAATATTCTTTATTAGACTTAGCTCTGGTATAGTTCTGAAATATTTAAAAGTACCGTCATTATGTAGTTTCACAGATAAGGCAATTACGTTGTTATATCAATTATCAGGAAAAAATTACGTCGCCAGTCACTATGTGTTTTAGAAATAAATTCGACCTCCAAAATGTTTTTCATAAGCAGTTACAGGAGAAGCTAATAAAAACGCATCAAACAAAAATTTTTAACATTGTATGTTTATCATTACACTCAATTAAGATAATATTTATAGGTATTTACTATAACGTAATAAACACGTCTGTAACATCATTTTGTAAACATTAACCATAAAGAGACCTTGCCTAGATAAATTCAACATAGGTACAGTCGGCGTCAAAAATGTCGGGACGAAGAGACAGTTCAAAATATCGAAACCACAATGAAAATTAAAATTTAACTTAATTACACAAGGAATGTTTCAGAATCAAGACGGTATACGACAATATTCTATTCCGACTAGAACTTAGCTACGTTGACATAAAGCTTTTTTGCTGTTTTGATATTTTAAACAGTATGTTCGCCCCGATATTTTTGACGTTGACTGTACATAAAATGTAATATATGACGTTGTTTGACGTACTAGTGTGGTTTATGGTAGCCGCAGAATTGTACCAACCTTGTAGAAACGCGATGGCTTTTGAAATGAAGCTGTTAATATCATTTCAGTACATCTAAACGGACAATATTTAACTGCTGTTTCTGCAACAATATTGCCGGGCCACACTTGAAATATTGCCGATGTTGCCGAGTCATACTTACAATAATTGCAGTAATTATGTTTATGGTTCACTGCTAAATGGATTTTCGTACAGTTTTAAACAATAGCCGGAATGATCTATGAGAAAGATTTAGTTGGGCGTGAAAGGTCAACTTTAAAACTTTATATGAAGCTGGACGGGTCTTTACTTATTTAATAAATACGTGTAGAATTTATGTTATCTAATTATTACAGAGTACAAAGTGTTTTGGTAATATGTCACTACAAACTGGTTAACATTATATTAACATCTTTTGCGTATAATTTTTACAAACTTGTTTATTACCAAAACCAAAAAGAAACTAAAAATATACTTATGTGGATTATAAACTAAAAATAAGATATTATGTTATCCACATTTTGTGTTATCATGTTCAAAAAATAGTAATAGTAAAAAAAAACTAAAACACTCTTGACTGCATATTATTATTATAGACCAATTCTCGATAGCTGCTGTTATGTAAAAAAATATAAGTAGAAATACAAATAAATATAGATACACACAAAAACATTTCATTGCAATGCCAGAGTCAATAATACTTATAACCGTATTTTAATAATAATGAAAAAAAATATCGTCAAACTCGGGTGTTAATTACTTTGTAAATTAATCGAGTTGATTAAAAACTGTAAGTAGTGTTACCACCTTATCGCATCGAATCACCTCTAGTAAATTAAATTTCACAGTTCGCACCTGCAAAGCGAGAAAACAACAAAAACCGATAAATAAATACAAGAAAAAACTAAAAAATCTATGTTATACGACCAATCTAAAAAAAACCTTCATTAATTTATACAGGGTGTCCCACGGCTATGCCACATGGAGGGAAAGTACCTTAAATCTTGTAGATAGAACATTTTACTAAAAGAAGACATTATTTAAATTTTAAAAACAATTTAAATTGCATTAATAGATTTTTAAATAATTAAATGGTTGGGCCGGGAATCAAACTTGTTCCACGAGAAAAAATAACCACCCTGTAGTTTTATCATACCGATCGAAAGGTTTCATCATAAGGATAATTTTTTGCTAAATAACATAGGGTCACAAATAAAAGGAAGACTGTGAATTTTAACATTTGATGTGAACTTTTGTTCAGAAAAGCTGAAAGCTTACATTACCGTAAGGACATACAATTGACAATCATAACTACTTATTACTAATTAATCTACCTACTTGAGTAGTACGCATCATTTAAATAAATAAATATCCACCACAACAAAACCAAAAAATCGTTAGGGAACGAAATAATCAAAAGTTATCACTTTGTATTCAAGAAGAAAGGACTAATTTTGAATTTAAAATGTTAAAATTCATGGTCTTTCTTTTATTTTTGACACTATGTTACTTAGCAAAATAAAATCCTTGTGATGAAGCCTTTCGATCGGTAGGATAAAACTACAGGCTGATTAATTTTCTCGAGTAACAGGTTCGATTCCCGGTTCAACTATGTAATTATTTAAATATCTATGAATGCAGTTTAAAATGTTTTCAAAATTCAAATAATGTCTTCTTTCAGTAAAATGTTCTATCTACA
This sequence comes from Athetis lepigone, assembly GCA_033675125.1. Lineage (NCBI taxonomy): Eukaryota > Metazoa > Arthropoda > Insecta > Lepidoptera > Noctuidae > Athetis > Athetis lepigone. The sequence goes on from CM066230.1 coordinate 10,402,190, forward strand.
ATATTTAAGGTACTTTCTCTCCATGTGGCATAGCCGTGGGACACCCTGTATAGAGGCTACACCTTGGTGGCCAAAATAGGAATTATCCTGAATTATCTCATACATATAAAACCGTTCAGGCGTTTAAGAGACCAGGAATAAAGAAACTCACATACATATTTGAATACATGCACGTGGAAAACATAACATTTAATTTTATGACTTTATCGTTAACGATTAATGTTTATTACAGTGACATTGACATTGCATCTTTGACATCTTTCCATTCCATTTATTTCTGGCTTGTTTTAATTTGAGTACTTAATACAAAAATATAATATATTAGAGAAAGTTATTCCTACAAACAAGTTTATTCTTTCTTAGTACTAAAATAGCCTAAATATGTATTATCTAATTTTGTTGTACATTGCCTTCTTGCGTAGTCTGTCTTATGTATCTAGCCGACATGACAGTTCTAAGCTTCGTTGATATAAGATGAACACACTCGGTGTTTCTAGTGATTCAACTAGGAACGAATGATAAACGGACAGTAGATGGCTTTATATTTGACCCAGTTTATAAAAAAAAAAACATTTGCAATCCTTTTCCGAATCTGTGACAGTCTTTCATCTTCGTTTTTCAAATCTGTGACAGTTGATAGAACTCGTTCGAATGTTAAACCTACCCGAAATTGGCAAAAAGTAATAACTAGTGCCACAACACAAAAAAAAATGTTAAGCCTGATTATTGTGATTAGAAAAAAAAAATAAAACGTTTTATTCTGAGATGCTATCAAATAGTCTTATGTCAAGCCTACTTGCACAATGTAAACGTATTGTTACGAGCTGGGGTTCGGGATAAATTAAAATAACAGTTTTACTCGAAAAAACACGATTAACTTTATTAAGAATTCACAAACACAAAAACACTTCACTAACACAACACTACCCAAAACACACACTTCGTATCGCAGTCGTAGTTCCGCTTCGCGGCGATGTTCACTGTTTCGTTCCCAAAACTGAACTGAGTCCCGCGCCGATCGTGCGCTATTTATATCGTCCGGTCACATTTTCTAGAAAGTTCGACAACCCGAGGTACCCAGGTGCATTCGAGAACATCCCAGTAACATCGCGAATGATCGACGATGATCTGGAAGTTTCTCGAATGACCCCTCGGAACTCCATCGAACGTTCTAGAACGTTGTGGAACTTTCCCGAATTTTCTAGTAAATGTGCCCGGAACAATCAGCACTCACGTGACCAATACCTACCTACGTAACACTGCCCCCTCCTAAGACATGCTCGTCCCGAGCATCATTATTCCCGTAGTATCGTGCCAGCCGATCTACGTGCACAATTTTAGGCGCAGTTCTCGTACTCTTCCGTATCCGGTAGGTGACGTCGTTGATCTTGGTCACTACTCGGTATGGTCCATCCCATTTTGCCTGTAGCTTGGGAGACTTCCCCTTGCTACGCACTGGGTTATGCAACCACACTAGTGAGCCTTCATCAAATCCACTATTGTTCATCTTTCAGTCATAGCGAGTTTTCATCCTCTCTGACATCTGCTGGCCTGACTGTCTGGCATGCTGTACGGTTTTCTTCGCCTCATCGCTAAGGTCTGCTCTTAACATCCTGATGGGAACTGTTGCCTTAGCTTCTTGCTTATGACAGGCGTTTTCACGAGCTGCAGCTCCTTCAGCTTGTGCTTGTACTCCTCCTGTTGCGCCAAGCTGCTGTTGTCGAGTCACTTGAGCGCATCCTTGGACTCGCTCCTCGCCGTCTTCTTGTCTACGACATCGTCCAGCACTAGCTCGACGCTGACCACATTCGCTTCCAGCTGGTTCCTCGCACCGATGCACTGCCTCTACTTCTCTTACTCGTCTCTGTACCTCCCCACCTTGACGAGCAATCTCTTGATGTCCGCCTGCGACAGGTGTCGCTTGTCGTTCTTGCTTCTGGGCGGTGACATTAGCTGCCCTTCTTCTCCAGGACAGGTCTTTGTTGGCATCACGTTGCTTAGGGCAACTGGATCTAATGTGACCTTTCTCTGCACAATTGTAGCATCTGGGACTGTACTTCGAACAATCACGCAAAGGTGATGCCGCAACCTCGCTAACGCGTTGGGCACGACGATCATGCCTTACTGCCTCTACTTCCAAGGCATGGGCCAAGGCACTCTTCAACGTCTCATGGTGCCCAAGTCTCACAGCAACCCTGACTTCGAAATCCCGTATGCCATCGACGAACGTTTGAACCAATTGTCCATTGATGGACGCAGGCGCAGACCGGTATGCCTTCCGTACTAGTATCTCTACCTCCAAAGCCCACTGCTGCAGGATTTCCCCGCTGCGCTGCACGCGGTGCTTTAACTGAGCACGAAAGACGTGCTCTAGATGAGCGTCTCCGTATCGAGACTCTAGGGCTTTAATCAACTGCTCGTACGTCGCATTGTTGCCGAGAGCCTCTAAGACCATTAAAGCCTGGTCGCGAAGGGCCAAGGTGAGTGCAGTCTTCGCTTGCGCATCTGTCCACCCGTTTGCCTCCCTTACAGCTTCAAATTGAAGCTTGTACGCGGACCAGGAAGATGTTCCGTCGAAAGGAGGCGCTTTAAATCCACGCACTGATGGTGCGGCAACAACAGGGGCCGCAATCTCACCTCCACCAGACTTCAGACATCCCAATGTTTTCTGGATGTCAGCGATCTTGGTTTCAGCCTCGAAGATGCGGTTCTCGTGAAGCTCAACCTTTTCCTTCACGGCTCCAATATCTTTGCCGAACGTCGCATGTAGGTCTTTGATCAGGAGGATCTGTTCCTCCTGTCGGCGGGCCTGCTCTTCCTTGTCGCGCTGCAGCTGTTCTTCCAAACGGCGGGCCTGTTCTTCTTGTCGGCGGGCTTGTTTCTGCAGCAGTACCATTAGAACAGAAAGGTCCATGGTGGTGGATGCTGCAGAAGCACCAGATACCTGAGCTGACGCTGGCTCCGTCGTCGGTTGGCTACCACCCGGTACGTGTTCCGAGGTGGGGTCAAATCGCCTCTGGTCCACCTCTTGCTGGCGTTGGCTCCTCGTACGGATTCCTTCCGTGTCGTCCTTTGGTAAAACCGGCATAATTTATCCCTCACTTCTGACACCAATTGTTACGAGCTGGGGTTCGGGATAAATTAAAATAACAGTTTTACTCGAAAAAACACGATTAACTTTATTAAGAATTCACAAACACAAAAACACTTCACTAACACAACACTACCCAAAACACACACTTCGTATCGCAGTCGTAGTTCCGCTTCGCGGCGATGTTCACTGTTTCGTTCCCAAAACTGAACTGAGTCCCGCGCCGATCGTGCGCTATTTATATCGTCCGGTCACATTTTCTAGAAAGTTCGACAACCCGAGGTACCCAGGTGCATTCGAGAACATCCCAGTAACATCGCGAATGATCGACGATGATCTGGAAGTTTCTCGAATGACCCCTCGGAACTCCATCGAACGTTCTAGAACGTTGTGGAACTTTCCCGAATTTTCTAGTAAATGTGCCCGGAACAATCAGCACTCACGTGACCAAAGTAATTTGTCTTCTTCTGTCTAGCCTGGTTCGAAACAACCTATTCTATCTTCAAACTGTCAGCTCAGAACTCGGTAAACAAAATAAGATAAACAGAATTGCTTACAATTAAATTATAGTGAAATGGCGTGGAATATCTTGGAATAGATCACAAGCCTCAGGCACAGAGTAGAGTGACTAATGTTAGCATAGTAGCGAAGTATAAATATTCTCGGTTTGTTGAAGTTTAATTAAATAATTTTACGAATTCGCTGATATTTGGATAAACACAATCACAGTCCAAATATACTAAATATGATTCAACTTCAACTTTTATATTCATTGTGGCAATCCACCGAATTTTTGGTGATTTCTGCCAATGACCAGTTTGAAAATAATATTTTAGTTTGAATGACAATTGTATGGTTATTAAATTATAGTATGGAGAACATACCCGTGTTCTTATAACCAAGAACACGAGATGACTCCCCTCAATATGATTATTCAAATTGAAGTCGCAAATCTCATTGACAACCAACTTCAAAAACAAGAAAGTGTCAATGTGTCAATCGAGTTAGATTGACATTTACCATACTATTGGCAAAATATTAATTCGTCGATATATAAGTTCACAAATAAAAGTTCACAGAAACGTATATGTAGATAATAAAAAAAAAATTAAGGGTCTCAGTTGCAACTGAGTTTTAATCCAAAAATAAAGTAACAATTTCTCAGATACCTGCATATATATTTCAAAAACCAAAAAGGTCAGTTTTAGTCTTATGTAAAATACATAATGCAATCTGTTGTGGACCAGTTTCACAATAAATAATAACCACAACACTATCTCCATAACGCAGGCATCTGATAATAAATTACGTATAAAATAAAGCGACATTTTATTACGTCATTGGACGTGTTACGATAGAAATTGCTGCAAAATACAATAATACATAAAGACAATACCTGTTTTATAAAAACTGAGTTAATTTCCACAGCTATTTGATAACATTTAATTGAATAACATATGTATTGAGTAATATTATATAAGTAATATAGTCTACTGTTGATTGGTGTCGTAGTTTTATGTCTTTTGTCTGAAACTTCATCCTTATAAAAGTTGTAAATGGAAATTTACTACTAGCTATAAAATAAATATTACATATATATGTAACTGTGTTTATTTCTAAGTTTTTAAGTTTATCTTGGACATATCTCATAATAAACATAGGTAATCTTTACCCATATGGTAAAGATTTTCTAAATCTGAAATCAGTCTTAAGTAACCCGTGGTGACGGTGATCCTCTACTTAAAAAAAAAAAAGATTAACACGACCCTGCAGAGGTATGATAATTGGACTGGCATTATTTTTATTATTTACAAATAAGTCAAGATCAGACAAAAGAAAGTTTAACGTAACATTATAAAATGAAACGAAGAAACAAAACACACGACAAACATACGAGTTACGTCATTACTAAATTACGTAGTTGCATGAAATCTCAGATAAGAAGCAATATACTCTATGTCACAATTTCTTTGCACAGGTTCCTTCATAACAATATATTTGTTCAGCAAAAGATGGAACATTGATGACAGCATCATCGGCGTGGTTGCGTGCCTGAGCAGGATAGCTGCCAGTGTGGTGTACGCGCTGGCTCCAACCAGGACCATTTACTTCTTGGGACCAATTCTGGACATGTTCAGCTCAGCTGGTGCCACGTCGCTGCGATCTATCGCTTCTAAGTTGGTGAATGCTGATGAAGTCGGTGAGTTCATTACTTTTATTAACGTGGTATTAACGAGCATTCTAGTACATTCCACAGTAACTAGCCAGAGACGTGCTACTTGGATTGGAAAAAAAATTAAATCCAAACAGTGCGGAGTGACAAAAATGGAACGCTCGTTTATATCCAGCCAGTTCTAACGTTCGAAATTTAAACTCTGTTTTTTAGGCGGCCATTAATATATTGATATTAATGGCCGCCTAAAAAACTGTGTGTGATCTTTACACATAGTTGACTGAGATTAGGATGTGAGAGTTATTCAAATATGGAAATAGCCCCATTTACCTTTTCTTGCTTAGCTATAGTTTGTCCACAATGCAAAGGCATTTCAATTTTACCATTACAGGATGTGGTTCTTAAATAAATCACTATCGTTATTTACTTAGACATTACTCATTTATTTTTGGCGCATCGTACATCACCGTGTAGATAAAACACTATGTTTTATTTGCGTGATATTTATACCAGTTGAATAACCCAAAAATAGTGATAAACTATTTAAAATCAGTTCATTCGATAGTTGATAAATATATTCTCTTTAACGTTTGATAAGTTTTAAGCAAAATATTTTTCATAAAAGTAAATATTGAGAGTTTGCATATGACACAACATAGGGGTCTGGACCCGGATTCTGGATCTGTTAGCAACAGAATATTGTTATAATTATATTTTCTTTTTACATTCCTCCAAAATTAGTTAATATTGACAAATTCTCCTATCAGTTCCAACATAATTTATTTAAACAACTGCAACAAACTCATTATATTTGTAAACAGAATTATCTTCAGTAAACCAAAGGTCACACGTGATGCATAGATTCAAAAACTAGTGATATCACTACACGCACACACAGCCTGCTTCTAATGCTAAGTCAGGAAATTCTCTCATGTGAGTTCATCTGAACGGTTCCCTATCCATTTGCATAAAATTTTAAGACCTAATATAACTTCGCATAATGTTGTTTGGCATAATTATATTTTCGCATAACATAATTACGCATAACTGCTCATGCATAACTTTTTTAGGCATAATGTCTCTAACCATAATAATGATTAGGCATAATATTCTAAAGCATAAACTTATTAAGCATAAAGTTCTAAAGCATAACTTTTTTAAGCATAAAGTTCTAAAGCATAACATTTGTAAACATAATGTCCTAAAGCATAAAATTTAAAGCATAAATTTCGCATTAAAATATTAAAACATATTTTTATAGGTATAACAATGGAAAATTTATTAACACCTAGAATATTTAGACACTATACCCGCATGCAAGCAAGCATGCAGTATGCAGCATGCAAGCAAGCATGCAGTATGCAGCATGCAAGCAAGCATGCAGTATGCAGCATGCAAGCAAGCATGCAGTATGCAGCATGCAAGCAAGCATGCAGCATGCAGGCAAGCATGCAGCATGCAAGCAAACATGCAGCATGCAAGCAAGTATGCAGCATTCAAGCAAGCATGCAACATGCAGCAGGCAGGGTTTCTGTGACGGCTCCGGCGCTGCGGGCCTCCGGCGGCTCCACGCGTGCTAATCGTCGCAGACGGCTTTCGCTCACCACCGCAGCTTCGGCTTGTTGGCCGGCTTCGCCGGCCAGCCTCAGCCGCGGCGGCTCGCTCCCAGCCGCCTGCTCCTCAGCCCGCGGGCCGCCTCGCCCCTACGCGCCTACGCGATTTTAAATAACACTCTAGGGGTAGGGCAAACAAGACTACGTGGAGTCGGTTTTGCAGCAATTCGGTTCTGTCACTAATTTTTGTTGCACAGCATATTAACTTTTTAACCAACAATTTATTTGATTGTTACAGAAACTACAGCAAATTGGTTTGCTTTACATAATGTCATGTATATTTATATTTATATATCATTTGCATGAAAATTGTTTTTGTTATTTATATTAATTGTATGCCTAAACATTATTATGCTAATAGTCATTAGGCCTACTAACGTTATGCTAAATAGTCTTTAGGCCTACTAACGTTATGCTAATAGTCATTAGGCCTACTAAAGTTATGCGAATCAAATTTATGCCAAAACAAATTAGTCTTTAACATGATTATGCCAACATAAAATGTATGCCTAAAAAAAATATGCCGAAGTATTATTATGCCAAAACAAATTGTGCCAAAATCGTTATGCCGAAGTATATTAGGACAAAGAATATTATGCGAAAAGAAGGGATCCCCATCTGAACACGTTTCTCGGAAAACACGTCCTTTGGTGCCGGCTCGAAGGCCCAACGTTTGTAGGTCAAAAAAATAAAAAAGAAATTAATATTAATTTTAAATAAAAATAAATCTTAAATTATAACCTTTGACAGTTGTTACGGTTATTTAAGCCCGTATATTTGATAACCAGTGTCATCAAAGGGTATGTAAGTATGTTGCATAGGAACAGGGCTGTAGGGGCAGTCGTTCTACTTAAAATACTGTTATAGTACACTACACAGTGGCATTTAGTTAGACTGGAAACCGACCCATATTTATTGTTTATTATGCTAGGTACTCTACTATGTGAAACTAAATGCGTAATACATATAGTTGCTACTATATCTATAGATGCTATTATTTACTTTATAAGTGCAATATAAAGCTGTAAACGTTGTCGCCTCAGCAATATATTGCGGCTATGGCAACTCTAAAAAATATAGCGTACCTAATAATCATATAAAAAGTGTTTTACTTGAAGTAGTCTAACCACATAAAAAATATATTTCAAGTAGTGTAGTAATATTTTTAGTATGGCTGAGTCATATTTCAAATATTAAACTAGCAATGAGTTGAAGCCATAACTATATTACCGAACAAATAATAACCCGTTTAGGAGCTTATAATATCAGATTCAGAAATAAGGTACCATGACGGGAATTTAAATATTAGAGAATCATCTTGGAGCATATACTAAAAGGTCGATGACTCGAGCAGTTTTTAAACAACTCGATGAACAAAAACTTGATGTCGGCAATCATTTTAAATCGTTCATCCGTTAATCAAGGACAGATTGCTAACTTTATTATTTTTGTTACTAAACTGATTAAAACAAATCAGGCAGAAATGCAAGATATTAATTAAATTTTTGTTTTTCTTTTTGATTTTTCATACTCTAAGATTACTTCAGAGTTCTTTTTTATTGACAACTAACTGGATCATACGGATTCGCTCGCGTATTTTCATTAAAACTTCTATTCCCTATTTTGTCCCGTTAGGGATTGAACTTCTTGAGATCGCTTCTGAGTGCATCTGAACGTTATAAAAAGAAAACAGGCATATGTAACATAGATATATAGAATAGTTTCAGCTATTTGTTTCTTTTTATAGAAACACTAGCTGTCCCCCCGGTGTCACCGGCATTTTTGGTTACTACTACTCCACTCCGGTAGGCAGCAGGATGTTACTTAGCCAATAACCTTCTTAGATAAATGGGCTATACAACAGAAAAATAATTTTACAATTCAAATCAGCACTTTTAAAGATTAGCGGTTTTAACCAATATTGTTGTAAGCGCTGTGTACGCATGTAAATGACTAAATTCACCGTATCACAATACAAGTGCTACTTTTAACTATGTAAATGTTTCTAGTGAATAAGTCATAGTGTACCTATAAATAAATAACCAAACAAACTCTTAGCCTTACATATTATATATTGTAAATTTTCGCTCAGTGTATCTAAGTGAAGACCATAATAAAAATGCAGTTTCGTTTGCAGCATAAATGGTGCAAATTTAATCTCCACTACACCATTGAAGATGCAACTCAATGGTGCAAATATTACTACGGGGATAGTTCACCGAGATGTTTTTTTTTTATTAAAAGAAACTGCTGAACTGTTTGTCCGTCAGTCTAGGAAGACAAACGAAGAAGTTAGCCATTATTCCATTAAACAAGTCAACTGAGGTAATTGCACACGGATTACTGCGTTCATTCATTAACTACACAAGAACAATTACACCGAAGGTTTATTTTAGTATCTACGTTTTAAATTAACGTTTTCAGTGTTAATTTTTTACTCTTATTAAGAAACTCAACTCATCTTAACTTCTATTTTTGAGTTTGTTTACAATCAAAGTCGACTAAAAATGAATAAGCAGTGCTGGTTATTTATAGTTGTATTTTTTATTAATTGCTATCGAACTGTTTTATTTTATAAATAAGTAGGAAACAAAATTATTTCGGGAATACTATTTTACTAAATATAAATCAGTTTTGGGTCGTATTCCTTCTTTAGTAGATTATTCTTATCTGTCTCTTTTTATGCAATTTTTTTGCAGAAAGTTTACAGACTTAACAATAAATAAACATAATTTAATTATAAGACTACTTACTTGCAGTCTGATTGGCTTTCAAAGTTTCAAGTCTTTCCTTAATATAAAAATAAAATAAAAATAAAAAAGCCTTTATTTGACCTCGATTACACAAAAAGAAAAATACTTAGATACTATGCCTTTTTCTTTCTCTTAATATTACTTTATAACTAGATAATAAAATAATTCTATTTATATTACTACTAGCTTTTGCCCGCGGCTTCGCTCGCGTTAAAAAGAGACAAAAAGTAGCCTATGTTACTCTCCATCCCTTCAACTATCTCCACTTAAAAAATCACGTCAATTCGTCGCTCGTTTTGCCGTGAAAGAAAGACAAACAGACACACTTTCCCATTTATAATATTAGTATGGATGGATATTATTTAAGTTCATAAACATATATTTTCTTAAAATTGCGCTCACATTTTCTATTAACCACTTCACACAACTGCGCGCCTAGTACTTTTGATTGATTTAAGTACTAAGTATCTCAGTATTTTAAATTTTCTCACATTATCACTTCACATTACTGCGCTCCTAGTACTATTGTTCTCTTAAGTTTTCAATCTTTAATTGAATTTAGAATTAACTATAGGGGAAAATGATTCATCTTTTATAATTATGTTCTCGTCGATTTTTCATTATTTTTAAGATGTATTCTGCTATTCGGGGCGGACAAATCCAACGAACCAAAAACCATGAAAATTGGTCTAGCCGATCTCGAGTTATAAGTGTTGTAACAAACCAGACTTTGTTTTATATATATATAGATTTCACATTCCTTAGTATGCTATTTACTTAATATATATTATATAACTTATATCTAGATAATAGTGTTTGTAACTCTTATACATATAGCTAATTATCGAGGTCCCCAGATTGGCTGACCTGTGCAATTTTCCACCATTTTGGGCCAGCTATTTTTTTTAATTTTGTCGTCCCAGCGCATTGGGGGTCTTCCTTTCCTTCTTTTGCCTAGCGGGCCTCTCCGTATGGTAATTTTGTAGGTCCATCATTTATCAGTGAACCTCGCTACGTGACCGGCCCATCTCCATTTTGCTTTTAATTCGAAGCTCAAAGCATCAATAGCTTTCGTTGTTGCTCTTATTGTTGTGTGCCTGATCTTGTCTATTTTTTTAACACTGAGCATGCTTCTTTCCATTCCCCGCTGACAGTTAGTAATTTTTTTTCATTAATATAGATCTTTTAAACAATTGCGTCTATCAACACATATCTTAATGTGTTTTAATACGGCAATCAGACCGTCTCAACAGTCAATATTCACCCACAACCAATTTACCACCCAGTTACAAAATATCGATGACAGCAAAATTGTTACAAAATATCCGACGTGTTCTAGAATCATTTTAATTATTCAAGCTATTGATCTCAAACGTTTCACTGAAATCCATTTTTTATAGCGTTCAATCTCGGTCACTTGGGACTTCAAGATGTCGCTATGTTGAGAAATCAGTATGATTATTTGTGATTGCCTGTAATGTTCCGTTTTTGGGTAGAGACCACACTTACATCTTTCTTAGAACATCCCAAAAAGAAAGTTGACGGCGCCGATTGAACCTGCCGAGGTTGCAATTTTTTATCTAATGGGTTACCGTGGTCCCTGAACACAAATGGCAAATGAACACGAATGTGTAGAATACATGTGTGGCGATATACGAATGTGTAGAAGTATGGTAAATGTCAATCTAACTCGATTGACACATTGACACTTTCTTGTTTTAGAAAGTTGGTTGTCACTGAGATTTGCGACTTCAATTTGGATATCATATTTGACGGGCCTGTTGGTGTAGTGGTTGGTGTAATGAACATGAGTAGGTTTTAGTCAGTAAACAGCCCTATCTAAGGAGAAAAGCCATTTGGTGATGAACTTTTTTAATGTCTAGATGTCCCAGTGGTTAATGATGTCTCGTGTAAGAAATTCTAGGTTTAAATCTGTGCAAGTACCAATGTGACAGAAAGCACGTTAAGCCGTTGGTCTCGGTTGTCAATTGTCATTCATAGAACTTTGACAATAATTTTTTTTTGGGGAGTGGGAAATCATCCAATGACTGCTCCCGTCCTGGGTGCGGCGGGAGGGCGTGTCAGACTCTTACTGACTAGAACCCACTCATGTTCCTTCGATTGCCCTTTATGTTCCAGGGTCACGGTAACTATTATAAACATTCCGCAACACTTTGACAATAATAACGTGTAAACTTTTGCTAATCGTGAGCTAAAAACATGCATATAAGATAAATAGTCTTTGTTAATTTAATCTTTAAACCAATTAAACAATTGCAGTATCTGCTATGAACTCAAAGGTTAATTGTTTTCAAGTGTTAGTACAAGTATCTGTATAATTATGTGGTTTAGTGCATGTACACATTGTAAGATATAATCATTATTGTTAATGTGTATTATGTCTGGTGTTACTCGTGTTTACAAATGATTGAGATATAATATAACATATATTACAAAATATTTAAAACTTATATAACAAAGTTGTCGTGATGGGCTAGTGGTTAAGGCGCCCGCCTCTCATGCAAGAGGTTGTGGGTTCGAATCCGGGCAAGTATCAATGTGACTTTTTCAATTCATATCTACTTTCTAAAGATTATCTTAGACATCACAGACATCGGTGAAGGAAAACATCGTGAGGAAACCTGGACTTGTAGTTAATATAAGTCTGAAATCGCAAATCCGCCTTGAGCAAGCGTGGTGATCAATGCTCGTGCCTTCTCTGTATGAGAAGAGGCTTTTGCCCTGCAGTGGGACAGTTATAGGCTGGTATTATTATTATTATTTATAACATATGGAAAGTTATTTATATATCTCTTTTATTAGGGTTATTTTCGAAGTACTTCTGTACTTAGCTTTAAGTACTTAGAAAGTAACACTATTAAAAACATCTCGTCGTTCGGTTAGTTTATTTTGGTACTTACTTTTCATATTTTTGGCTTGTTGTGAGTAATAAGACAAAGGCTTACCATCTTCCCATTTCTTTATAAAGGTATTTAGAAACATAATGAGTCTTATCATGTACAGGAGTTTAAATAGGTCTGTAATCTTCTACTGAGTTACTTACTTATTACTTTCTTATTGCCAAAAACAACTATTCAGGCTTTGGTAACATTTAGTTTTCTTTTTGTATTCTGTATTATTTTTACGTAAACTTTAATCCGGTATTTGACACCATCATCAATTGACGTACTTTTTATGAGCTGTCAAAACGCTATTCTCCAATAGACTTTGTATGCCAATACCAGCTTGTGACGTCACAAGCTAGCAACCCTATTGACTAACTATTTATTAATTTTAAAGCAATTAAAAATCCAATTTTACAGTAAATTAAAAACAAATCCGATGCTTAGGACTAATAAAAAGATAGGTTTTATAAAAAATATGTCTTAGATTTATCGGTTAATAGTGTCAAATACCGTATTTAACATGTTTGTTAGTTAGGAAGTTTGTTTGTGAAAACTTACACAGTTGTGTAGGCCGAGATGAAATGCTTTTATGACAATTTTTCTTTAAAATATAATACGACATCTAGTAATTTTTTCGAACAGATAACACTCAGCGATTAGAATAAATAAATGAATGCTCGCGTATATGGCTACACCGTATATCAAATATTACTAGCGATTTTTGATTTCTTTCGCGATAAGAACAATATTACTGAAATCACGGCATTGGCTACATGAACGTGCCAGCATAATGGAAGCGAATATAAGTCGGATTTTCGCTTTATATGTAGCCATGCATGTTTATCTGGATTCGCTTTTCCAGTCGCATCGCAAATCGCTGTCTACTGTAGCCTCAGCCTTAGGAACATTACTAGATAATAGTATAATTAATTTGTTTTGTTGCTATTAGAATAGCAAATTGGCTCTTTAATAATCTGATATCTGTATTCACCATAAACTGCATTATAAGCTGTAATATCAACAACAAGATTATAATAACTAGTTAAATCCACTTGCTTATCACTAAGTTATGTATTAATAATCATTAATAAAGCTCAGTATTTATTTCCCACGTTAACGCATGCATAGTAATTGATTGCTTATTATTGAATCACGTAATTATTTTATTACTTAATTGAGAATCATACCATAATAAAATTTATCATAATAATATCACGCCGCTTAAAGTTCAGGGGTTATTTTATTCCTTATTTCCTTATATTAAGTATTATCTTTAAATAAAAACTAAAAAGAAAGAAACAAGCCTAGTAGTTTACACAGTAAGGGGCCCAACAGGGCCAACGCCTGCCGGGGTTGCGGATGTTTATAATAGTTACCGTGACCCTGGAACATAAAGGGCAATCGAAGGAACATGAGTGGGTTTTAGTCAGTAAGAGTCTGACACGCCCTCCCGCCGCACCCAGGACGGGAGCAGTCATCGGATGATTTCCCACTCACCAAAAAAAAAAGCCTAGTAGTTTAGAATTCTGTTAAATAATAATAAATAACAACAATTGAAATAGTTTTATAATCGATACACACGTAAAACAAATCATAAATTCTAATGCAGAACAGAACGACTCACAGTCGGGGCCCGTTCAAATTTTACCAATCAAAGCTTCTCAAGACCAGACTATGTCGATGTCGTTCTGTTTTGCATTAGAATTTTAAAAAGATACGTGTGCGTTAAATTCCGCTGAACAGGAAATTTTAAATATGCAACGCGAAAGTTTAAAGTATAAACTTTTTTTACTCGGCGACTTGGCGATGAACAAAAGAAAATTTTTTACCAAAAATATTTGTTCTTCATGCTTTTTTACTGTTTTTTTTTTGTTTGTATATCGTTTATACTAGAAATAAAAACTTAAAGTAATAAGTAAGAAAATTAGCGAATGATTGTTTTGTTAAACAACTTTAAATCGTTATATATCCTAAACTATTATTTAAAATGAAAAATGATAACAGCTGGAACGTAAAGATGATTTTAAAATACCTATTCAACGACACCCCACTTGACATAGTTCATCGATTTTTTTTTATTTTCACAATATATGGCGTCTGGTTGTCGCTGTGGTGAATTTTGATTACTGACATGTCTTTAGTGACACTCGCAAGGGTAAGACGAATCGATTGACAAAAGAATTATCAAAATCAGCCTACGCATTTGGTCTCTAGAACGCCACATAGAAACAAACATACATTCATACATAGACTGATAATAAACACATTACCCTCCTTTGCGTCGTACAGTCGGGTAAAAAGGGATTCAATCTAGCTCCTTCTAAACGTATTACGTTTATTTTATGCAGAAGTTATTTATAAATTAATAAAAACTGCATAAACATGTAAACGTGTTTACGACATGTTTATGCCATAAATGCCGTAACCGTACCTGTGGGTAGCTACCGCAAATATTCCATTGAGTAATAGGTATGACATACATGGGAAAATCAAGTGTGACAGCCGTAAATAATTTTTGTTACTAGCAACTCACACTTTGCACGAATCTTAAAAAGCTTTGAGAATCACAGCTTTTTGCTACTATTTCATGTTTTATACACTTAAATATTCCTCTTGAATCACTCTTCCTATTTTAAAAAATTACGCATCAAAATCCGTTGTGGAATTTTAAATTCCAAACGTAAGTATATAGGTACCAACAGACAGCGGATTGGAACTTTGTTTTATACTAGGCGCCTTTACTAATAAACGCTGCATAAAGTTATGACAGGTTTATACGTCAAAAAATGTATGGTTACACAGGCTTTATTCATTGCATAACTTTACACGGTGATTATTAGTAAGGGCATAGGTATTTAGTGACTGCAATGATGGTGCAATAGTTAAGGCGTTCGTCTCTCACACATAATGGCAAATACCGATGTGAATACCCCCTGTATTTAAGAAATCATGTATCCCGTGTAATCAAATAAAAAAGATAATCACTTTCACTTTTCGATTGTTGAAGTGTGATAATCAGTCGTTCCATTTAAGGCTGCTGAACAGGCAGCCTTGAATGGAAGAAAACGAAGCAGAGGAGCGGTGAGCGAGTCAAAAATCCACCAATAAAATCTCGCGAGCCGACATTTTATACAACGCTATTGGTGGATTTTTGAACTCCGCTGCCTCGCTTGCTCCTATGGATACACACTAAAACACCGGTATCCAGCCGAATTCAGTTAGAATTGAAGCCATCTCTAACATAGTTGGAAAAAGGCTAGAGATGAAAAACATTTCTTGGAACGGTTCATAACACTAAAACCTGTTCCTGTACAATAAAAATAATTCGTAGAAGTATGAGTAACAACGAATATTGTTTTCAAGAAATATTTTTCATTTCTGTTTACTATGTTTAATTCCTTTGATTCTTTAATTCGCAGAATTTAAAAAAATGCGTCATTTCTTTTACGTAGCAACGTTTACTCAAATATGTAGGACAAAATCAGAATTCTCATTATCGTGTTACACTAACTAAAGTAGTTAACCAAACAATGTCGATCGGCCTTCGTTCATTTAAGATTTTCAGAGCAAATATTTTTTTAAGATTATAAGCCTCATTAAATTTCCCTTGCTCGTAACATGAACATTTTAAAATGCGTTATTCACAGTTGAATTTTCACGCTGACTCATACAATCGCTGTGTCCTTATCTTGATTATTTGATATTATGAAATAAACAATAATAAATAAAATATTGTATTTTCCACTAGGTACCTATTTATTGTCGGTCTGATAGTAAAGGCAAACATGCTAGAAAAAATAGGTAGTCAGGAATTGCGACTAACATTTAATTTCTGCTGTTTGTATTAGGCTCATTTAATTTTACATTGCTCATAACATAAACATCATAAATTATTCAAGCCTGAGTTTTCACGGTGACTCAAACGGCTATTTTATGTTATAAAATGTATGGAAAAGTACGAGTACAATGCTTGATTTCTTACGTCGATGTCGCACATCGGTCAAGTCTACGAATAAACATGTTGTATGGGGCACTGCAGCGACGCGCAACGCTGACGTCGACTAACGTCGCGTCGATCGAGTTTGGCATAAAAAAATCTATCCCTCACGTCAGCGTCGCAGTGTCCCATAGAACATGTTTTATTCCTCCACTCGACCGATGTACGCGACTGACGTCAGCTTAGGAGGAAATCAATCCTAACTCTCACCCTTCCGGTAAGGGAAATATCATGAAAAATAATTCACGGAAATTGCGACCCGTATTGCAATCGGATTGCGTTTTCTCCACGCGAGTCGTGTTTTCCGAAAATTGGTTTTTTTAAGAGGCGTTTGTGCAAACATGTTCTCTATTTCCGAAAAGTAACAGAGCTCAAAAATATGTATAAAAAATACTTGTTTTTTTATGATTTCTTCGTAAAAATAACATAGTCACCGCACAAAAATAAATTTCTGACAATTCGTTATTTTTATATCGAATATTAGGTATATTCATAGTTTTATTTCGTATTTTACTTGCAACTAGGAGAATCTAAATTTCCTAGACTACAATAAATTAAAGTTTTTATGAGCTTTATCCCTGTCACTTTCACACAACAGTCTAACTATTTATGCAAGATAGAGATTGTATACATCTTCGCCAAACATGTTAAGTGACATTTAAGTATTTACCTTGACCTTATATTATTCTTAAGCACGTGCTAATAGTATAAAAATAAACACACGTGTCTCAGCAACGCTTGACACAAAATTATTTTCGCAAGACATAAAATATTTCAAATAATTCCAGTACGATTATTATCAGTTGAGTTTCCAAAGTGACCTTTAATTTCCTATAGCCAAACGATCAGTAATACAAAGAGAAAACTCCGAACAAAGATTTGATCTCATTCTGCTTGATTTAGACTGAAACGATTTCCTCTACAATAAAAAGTAATCAAGGGAAATTGAACTGTAACAACTACAGAGCACCGTGAGTGAAATAAAAAGTTCGATTGGACGAAATGAGTGTTATTTTCCAATTAATGTTAACGTACTTTGTTGCACTAGCAATATGTAATGATCTAGTTCCCTGTGGTCTCACTTACGTCTTCGTTTACTGCTCCGCTCATGTAGGTTGTAGCGTTCAGTTATATAACCTATCCTATCTATCCATACTAATATTATAAATGGGAAAGTGTGTCTGTCTGTCTCTCTGTATGTTTGCCTTTCTTTCACGGCAAAACGGAGCGACGAATTGACGTGATTTTTTAAGTAGAGATAGTTGAAGGGATGCAGAGTAACATAGGCTACTTTTTGTCTCTTTCTAACGCGAGCGAAGCCGCGGGCTAAAGCTAGTATTTAATATTTATAGAAAGGTAAACTGACTGACTGATTGGGTGATAAATCAACGCACAGCTCAAACCGCTGGACTAGAGACATGAAACTTGGAAAGCGTGTTCTTTGTGAAGAATAGAAGAAATAATAATAATTATAATGTTCTTTCAAACACTAAAAATTGTTTTTTTGGAAATTCTTACCCTAAAGAGAAAAAATAGGGGATGCGAAGCCGCAGGCGAAAGCTAGTGAGGAATAAAATTGGCAAAACATTATAGAGTTTTGGAATTGTTATTTTTATTTGTAGGTAGACGTAGAGGTCGTTTAAAAAAACTCTTTAGCTTTGATTATAATTATGTATTAGTATTTTTAAACTCTGCAGTGATTTACTTGTGCAGCTATTTCTAAAGGTAAAACCATTTATACCAAGGGATTATAGAAAAGTGTGAACCTTGATACATTTCGCGAAATTACTATAAAAATGCGCGAGATTATCATTTAATTGTGTGATTGTAAAAACAATTATGAATGAAACAGAAGAACAATCCCAACCTTCAAGTTTTATGAATGAAATTGTACCACTTACTTATAAAATATTTCCAATAGGTTATTGTTTGTAGTTTAAATTGCAATGCTTTGCAATGCATTCATTTATAAATTAAATAAGTTTTATAAATAATAAAGTTTTTTTTAATTAACCTGAAAGGTAGACAACCAACCGACAGCCAGCTGTCGGGCAGTTAATGTATTTCTATTGTGTCTCAAATTACGTGTGTTTGATAGTTTAAAGGACACGTTGTACTGGTTGGTAGATTTATAATTAGAAGTTGTCGCATCAGCCTGTATAGGTAATTAATTAATTTTATTATTAATATTACCAAGTCGTAAAAACATAAATGCGCATTTTTCAACCAGGTGTAAATAAAACGATTAGACATTTTTTTAATTAGGTATCTTGTTTTGCAAATATTTTTATTACAGGTAGTAAAATAAAATTAATATACAATAGCCGCTTCCTTATTTTGCTTTGTATCACTTATATTAACTAAATATTTTAACTTCTAACTTTTTGCAAATAACGTAATAGTCAGAGAGCCTGACTCGAATCATGTGAAAGAGAGGCAGTAAATTAATATTTTGACAATATTACTATTTGTCTAAGAACTACCTAATATTTCATTCTTCTACTCATTTTATAAATTATGCCAAGAATGAAATGTGAGAAAAAAATTACACAAATTGCAACGATAACAATTTATGCAGTTTATTTAAAAAAAAATGGAAAATCACAGAAAAATCAAACCAACTTTTAGTATCGTAATAAATTATCAACAACCAAACATTTAGCTTGTATTGTTTCATCGAACCGTTACATACTGCGGGTATTTTCTATTTACTTACTGTGTGTACCTATTTACAAATATAGACTTCCCTTGAAACATTGAATGGGACACCTGTCATGTAATTAAGATAAAAACTAACGTAGTATGACTATTATTATTTACCTTGGGACACTGCGCTACTATCGCGTCGTGTTTTGTTTATTGATTGCGTATGCGGAGTTTCTCGTACAAATTATGCAGATAAAGGAAAACGGTGTTATGTAGGATTTTTCCTACTTAAAATATTACTTTACATCCGGAGGAAATTATCATTAAATTAAATTTCTTATCAAATTGTAAATGTTTGGTAAAAGTAACCATTGGATTTTTTTATCAGGTTTGCTATTATCGTTCATTTATGATATCATAGATTTCATGTAAATTTGTGTTGCTACCAAAGTTATTGCGACGAAAGAAATTTTCTTCTGGTGGTGAATTATATAAAAAGATGTTTGGTGGTAATCAAGGGACAGGAAATACTCCTTGTACAGTAGTTTCTATTATGAATTAAAAATGTGCTACCCCTAACGAGGTAAAATATAAGCAAAGCCGCAAGTAACAGCCATTATTAACATAACAAATAACAAAACAATGTGTTTGAATATTTTATTACTTTACCATATTTTTGTTTGTGGCTTGATAATGTTGCCACTGCCATTTAGTATTTGATTTAGATTAGGAAATGCTTGTTTTTTTTTGTGTGTGTAGAGGGGTGACGATAGGGCTTTAAAATATATACATATATTTATGCCTCTAAGTTGGCAATACATCTGAAAAACTACATTGTTAAAAAAATAAACCGTTGGTATTTCAATAAAGATACTTAGGAAATAATTCTGTCGACAGCTGATTACACTAAACATTCCCACCATCTCTTTGGCAAAACAATGTAAATACTATATTAGGTAATAGTAATAGACTTCAGAAATATTCAGAATGTCATTGACTTTGCTATTTGTTTTTATTATAATAGTCTGTATATATTCTATATTATTAATATAAAATGTTTATACTGACTGAAGAGTAAGTATCCACTAAGAAAATATTTTTGGAAATTCTAATCTTATAATGGAGATGGGATGGGAGTTGTACACTCACGCGGGCAAAGCCGCGGGCGAAAGCTAGTCCTATTTTTAATTTTAGTGCATATATTGATTTCGTAAAAGAGACCTAAAGCTTGACCTTTTACTGGGAGCATTGGGCTTTAATCCTTCAAACACACGTGATTTAAGACACAATAGAAAGACAATAGCAATCCACAGCCGTCTGTCGGTTGGTCGGGTTCAGTTATTAGCATTTTTTACAACTACCTTTTGCCTGCTAAATGTTTATACGGTACGTTAAATACTGTTGCCGTATAGGTAGGAAAACTAAGTTATGATTAATACACAGTATCAATCATTTTTAATTATACAGGAATCAAATTTATCCGGCATGATATAACTATCGGCTTCAGATGACACTGGTCTGCTAATTATAGGTAACAATTTATTGCCATGATCCCTCTAGAACACATGTAAATTATAATAGGTATAATATAATGATACTGCAACATAATTGCACAATTAGTTATAATATTTTTGAATAACGTTACAAAGATAATTATAAGTATTATATTTATTCATTATTGTCACAATATCTTGCATAACGTCGTCCATTGGCATTGAAAAAATATTAATGAATCAAACATTTTTATTACAATCAGTTTTAAATGTTATTTACGTTTTTAATTAATTAAAATAAAAATAAATTAATAAAAAACATATTATAAAATAGACCCGATAAGATAAAAACTTATACATATAAATGTGCCAATAATTATAATTAGGGTGTCTACACAAAATTATGTTTTAATATTGAATACAATAGATAATCTGTTAATTAATAGTATAATTATAAAATAAAATTGTCAATTAAGGATAAATTGCACTAAATATAATAATTACTTAAATTTCCCGATATTATCTTCTAATCGATGTTAATCGCTTTATTAACCTTAGTGTCGGTATTTTTTAAATGGCAACACTTGAGGTGCAATTATTGTTCGACTTCCATTGTTTCACCGTTTACAAACAATAAAGTTGTGTTTTTTTGGTTTTTTGTATCCGGTGGCTCTAAATAATTAATGAGTTTTATTGAACAAATGGCAAAAAGATAAGATTGACAATTAAGTGTGACATTGTGACAATATTGTTGATCAAAGAAGTCTATCCTTGGATTGGCGTCGATAGTATATATTGTTGGAAGTAGGTACACGTCGCCGTCGTTGTTCTTAATACAAATTTTCCTAAACTTTCTTACTATTATAAATGTAAGTGCGAATGTGCGAATCGCCAATCCAATCACCAATTTTTACCTTTTTTTGTGGGTGGAAAATCACCATATGACGCCTCCTGGACCTCCTGAACCTGGACGCTTTGGGAGGAGCGGAAGGGAGTGTCAGACTTCTATTGTCCGGTAACCACCCATATCCGGGTGTCCGGGGCTGCGGTGTCTCTTTCAAATACTTAACCCGCAGCCCCGGCGATCGCCAATCATTCTTGAGTAAGCTTGGTGATCAATGCTAGTGCCATCTCTGTGTGAAAAGACAGTAGATAATATACTGATATTTAATATTAAAGTAAAGCCACGACATGGGACCAGTGCAAAATAAACGGATCATTAGATATATCGTTTAAAAATCGTCGGTATTTCTATCTGAAATAAGGGTCATTTTATCATAACTACAAAGAATAACAGTTGAAGAAACATCAGATTAAATATACTTATAAGTAGAATAAATAATTGGTGTGATACCCCCGACCCCGCTAAAATGATACTCCTGAAAAATAATAAAACTTGTATGTGTGATAAAAAAAATAAACTCAATAGATAACAAGGTTGTTAACGATGTTTAGGCGCTAGGCAACCACACCGATAAACTAAAGTGCGCCATTCTTAAATTTTTTGGGACAGGCTGTGACGCGCGGTTTCGCTTGCGCTTTTTCTTCGAAAATAACGGAATACCAAACAACCGCATATTTCTTAAGGGAGATCTTAGAAAAACTTATTAAATTTTCGAAAATATTGGTGACTATAACATAAATTTATCGACTGTCAAAATTACAAATAAAAGTTTAGCGTTGATGAATCAGTCATGTATAGGTACAACGATATTTATTAAAAAGAAGTGTGTACAGCCTATAGCAGTAACAGCACCCTTAGACAAGTGGCATTGTAGAATAGATGTCAGAATAGAATAGAATGTTAAATGTATCGGATTGACATCAGCTTACGCTAAATAATTTGACATCTCCATAGATTCAACAATCTATTCTATTCTACAATCTATTCTAGATTGCCGCTTGTCTAGGAGGCCAGTACCTCTACCATGAGTTTGCATCGATAAATTCGCTAACGTCTCCGTAAATAAATTGTATAAAATGTTGCACAGCGCCCCTAGCGGTCACAGATAAAATTGACAGTGACATATTGGGAATCAAAATTAAACAACCACTAAATCCCTAAAGTAGTTCACTAACAGCCAACCTTTTTATTTAGTCGGATTATTGGTTGTGTGTGTGTTATTTTTACGCTACGAGAAAATATAGAATATTTAGATCACTGCAAACCGTTGTTTAAAGCATTAAAGATACTGCCACTTCCCTGCCTTTACATTTTTGAAATTTGTTTATTTGTTAAAAGATACTCTTACCTGTTCCCCGTGTATGAACACAAGTCCAAAAGAGTTGAAAGCAGAAATCCAGGACAATTACTTGTACCTAGTCAGAGACTGCATTTGTATAGCAGAAATGCGAATTGTATGGCAATCAAAATCTATACATATAATAAATCTGTAGAAAAGTCATTTTTGTACATTGAAGAAATTGAAACAAAAAATAGCCAGCGTGTGAAAAGATAAGTAACAGAACCCATTTCCATCATTTTTGAAATTTTTGTCTGTTTGTCTGTTTGTTTGTGCGCACATCACGTAAAATCTACGAATTCAATGCTGACAATGTTTATATACAAAAATTATACGCAACTTGAGGTTTAACTTAGTTTTTGTTTCATCGAAATCGGTTCACTCTATCAAAAGATATGATTAATTTAGTGAGTTCAAGAAGTAAAATATTACGTTACGCAATTAAGTATAGTACTTGCAACGACATCTTAAGACTAAAAATAGAACTAATGTTGATAGTTGAAATCTAAATCCGATAGATGGCGTTGTGCAAATGACGTCATTTTCTGAATCGCGGTGTTAAGATTTTCCGCGCTAGGATGACGTCCACCGTGTTTACTAGGCAAATTGGGTTTCGTTAGGTGTCTTAAAAGTTCTTGCGTGTGTCGTAAAAGTTCTTTGGTTGCTTGGTTTATCGATTTTCTAAGAACTAACTATGGCTGGGGAAAATGGGTATCCGCAATACCGGCGAAGATCACCGTCACAAGGTGGTTTCACAGCTACTGTCAGATTCCGTGGACAAGAAATAATTCTAAATAATAGTTGGGTGGTACCGTATTCTCCAGTTTTGTCAAACGCTTTTCAAGCACACATTAATGTTGAAATTTGTAATAGCGTCGAATCTATAAAATATATATGTAAATATGTCAATAAAGGTAGTGATCAAGCCATGATAGCACTAAGAAATAACAACCAATTTGATGAAGTGACAAGGTATCAATCTGGCCGATACATAAACTCTTCGGAGGCAGTTTGGCGCATTTTGAGTTTCCCTATTCATGAAAGGTATCCGCCAGTCATCCATCTTGACGTGCACCTGGAAGGCGGGCAGCGAGTTTACTTTCAGCCAGAAAATGTGGCAGAAAGAATGAACAACCCAAGACAAACCACCTTGCTCGCATTCTTTCGCCTTTGCGAAAGAGACAATTTCGCTAAGTCTCTGTTGTACAATGAAGTGCCACATTATTATACTTATAACAAGCAGCAAGGTGTTTTTAATCGCAGGAGACGTGGAACTGCTGTAGAAGGCGAGTCCGGCATTTTTAAAGAACACGTGATTGGAAGAGTATACACGGTGCACCCAAATAATGCAGAGTGTTATTATTTACGCCTTCTTCTTCACACAGTGCGAGGACCTACTTCTTTTGCTGAGCTCCGCAAAGTGGACGATATAGAATATCCCACATTTCAAGCTGCTTGCCGCGCACGGCATTTATTAGATGGCGATCAGCATTGGGATGATGCTTTAGCCGAAGCATGCGTCAGTGATAGTCCACATCGTTTGCGCCATTTATTTGCCATTTTGTTGACATTTTGTGGCCTATCGGACGCTGGGCAGTTGTGGCAAAAATATAAAGACGCGTTTGCCGAAGATTTTTTGAGACAGCAAAATATAAATAGTGAAACTTCTGACCAAGTACGTGAAAGCTGCCATAATAGGGCTTTGCTGGCTATACAAGATATAGTTACAAGTATAGGAGGGAACCCCCTCAGTCACTACGGCTTGCCGACACCGACAGTTGGTGGGGAACGAATTAATAGGGAGTATACATCTGAAATAAATTACAACCCCGAAGAGTTAGCAGAAATATTGCGAAATGGCTGTTCAAATTTGACGTCAGAACAACGTCAAATCTTTGATAGAGTATGCTGTAGTGTAGAACATTCATTAGGAGAAATGCTGTTTTTAGATGCACCTGGTGGAACAGGTAAAACTTTCCTCACTAAAGTTATCTTGGCTCAAATAAGGAGCCAAAACAAAATTGCCCTTGCCGTCGCTTCCTCAGGAATAGCTGCCACTTTATTACCAGGAGGAAAAACTGCACATACAACATTTAAAATACCAATTGACTTGGACCGCACAGAAAACCCTGTTTGCAACGTGTCTCGCAATAGTGATAAAGCAAGGGTTTTACGCGATTGCGCCCTTATCGTTTGGGACGAGTGTACGATGGCAAATCGTAAAGCTGTGGAAGCTGTAGATAGAACGTTGCGAGATATAAGACAAAATGACCGACCGATGGGAGGCTTAACGGTGCTATTCTGTGGAGACTTCAGGCAGACACTCCCTATAATACCCAGAGGAACGAGGGCCGATGAAATAGGTGCCTGTTTAAAGAGCTCTATTTTATGGCGTAGTGTCATATTAACTAATTTGAGCTTTAATATGCGAGCATATTTGGGAGGTGACGCAAACGCGCAGGTTTTCTCAAATTTACTACTTCAAATTGGTAACGGCACATACCCGACTCAAGAAGGAGGTAAAGTAACTTTAGTCGAAAGCCTGTGTTCTTCTGTTGCCTCACAGCAGGAACTCATTTCCTCTGTATACGGAGATCCATCAGAGATCTCGAACCATGACGCTGCTTGGCTATGCCAACGAGCTATTTTGGCACCTCGCAACGACCAAGCAGCAGCAATAAATTCTCAAATATTGGTACATGTTTCTGGAGAAAGTAGGGAATATTTATCTATTAACACGGTTTTAGAAGAAGGAGATGCCACCCACTATCCAGTAGAGTTTTTAGACTCTCTAAATACACCAGGTCTTCCAGCACACAAAATTTATTTAAAAGTCGGAGTACCAATCATTCTACTCAGAAATTTAAGCCCACCAAAACTATGCAATGGAACTCGGTTGAGAGTAACAAATCTCCAACGAAATGTCATCGAAGCCGAAATCTTAACAGGTTGCGGCTCCGGTGATGTTGTTTTCATTCCCAGGATACCCATTATCCCCAATAATTTTCCGTTTACTTTCAAACGTGTGCAATTTCCTGTAAGCCTCTGTTACGCTATGACTATTAATAAAGCCCAAGGCCAGACGTTATCCGTTGCGGGTGTAGACCTTACTTTTGATTGTTTTTCACACGGCCAACTCTATGTTTCTCTATCACGTGTTAGCAACCCAAACAACCTTTTTGTATATGCTCCGGGTAATCCCACCGCTAACATAGTATATAGAGAAGCATTAACGTAATCAACTATACCAAAGTCAGGACTCTTATCTAAATCATCAAAAAGGTGATATACCTACTCTTATCTAAACGAAGTTGTTTTGTTCTCGACAACCACGCGAACGAAGTCGCGGGCACAGCTAGTATTTAATAAATTACCGCCTCGAATAAGAACTCTGCCCATTTACAGATTTAAGAAAACCGTATTTGATTGGCTTTTATACAAAGGCTTCTACTCAGTTGCTGATTTTTTTAATTGTAAATTGTGACATTATTTTTTTTTGACTATAGTATAGTAATAAAGCATAGATTTTCATTAAACTGTTGACATTTTGGTATAGTAATTTAATAGGCAATGTATAGCTCTTTGTTTTTAAATTCAACTGAACATTTCTACACCGGCAACGGTAGTATATGTGAAACTGTTTTATATTAAGACCTGAATGTAATTACCATATACTAAGAAATAAATGCTATTCTATTCTATTCTATTCTATTCTACGGGTAGCTAGTAAGTTTTCGATAACAACTCATGGTAGGGGTTAAATCTATCATGTTACGTAGGTACGTTAAATACGTCCTAGAAGCGTTATTACACAAGCCAAGCCAAAGTTCGCATGATACGAATACAAGAATTAAAAGAAACTGCGTATAACAATTATACTAATATTTTACAATATTACTAGACAAGGAAGAGATAAGAATATATATTTTTAATAGATAAAGGGCAAAGGGTGGAGGTTGAGCGGATAATTACTGAGGCGCACAATAAGGGCTTTACGTAAAGATTTAACAATAATTACTCGTTATTTTCAGATAACCCTCACTTCATAGAAATGTATCAAACTTATAATTATGTAAATCAGCCGTAATAAGCCTGCATGTTCAGCAATATGGTGCAATGCTAAACTAGAAACATATATTAAGCTTATAACTATTTTTATCACATATGATATGCTAATATTGAAATAAATAATGCACCTAAACTTCTTGAACTCTCAAGAACTTTGGTAGAATTGATAAGTAATTAAAATCCTGGAATCATTAATCATACGTCGTGCGACCGTTGATTTGAGTGTACTGTGTCAAAACCAGTCCATAAAATTAAGTGAAATAAGTGGTAATTTGCTGCTAATCTCGGCAAATTTTTATTGTGACATATACAGTGACTCTTGTGGAATCCAAATATATATGGTTATCATCAATTAAATTCAGTTTAATACTAGTATTTGCTAAAATGCTTAAAAACTTTAACGATTCTGAGTGTTCAAGGTGACCTTGTTTGTGACTTTGAGAACAAAGGACCTCATTACGGTCATTCTCCGATTCGGCGTTATTTGCCTAATTACCGTAACCGTAAAAATAAACAATTATTTCGTGAGTGTCGAGACGCTGCCAAACAACACAATTATAGATTTGTTTGGGTTAAGCATGGAACAATCCTTGTCCGTGAAAAGGAGGGGGGGGACAAGGTCTTTTGCAATTCGGAACGCGCACGACATCACTAAAATCAAACCTAGCTACGCAGCACCGATTGACAACCAACGCGCTGTATCCATCGAAAAATAATTCTACAGTGAATAATCCGTCAATCTTCGGTTTGCTACATAATCGTTGCGCACAGCTTTGGACTTTTTTAATAGTTAGTTTATTACTGACTTTAGTTGAACACTGCATAATATGCGGCCTTGTAAGTTGTTTGTTAATGTTAATCCATTTCTCTAAGTACTATGTTATGTTTCTTGTATTTTCTTCGCATTTTTTTAACGTCCTATTGTACAATAATGCCTTGCTTGTTGCTGTTGCGTTAGTAACGGTAAATGCATTTATGACCATATCCTATAAAGTTTTACGCTATAATGACAGATAACCTAGTTATATATTACCAAAATTGCAGGGGATTCCGCACTAAATTAAATATCTTATATATGAATATTCTAGCCAATTGTTATGATGTAATAATTTTGACTGAGACCTGGCTGACACCCGAGATATCATATAACGAGTTTATAGATGAGCGCTATGTGGTACATCGGTACGATCGCGACCGTATTGCCACCAATAAAAAAGACGGAGGCGGTGTTCTCGTGGCTGTACTGAAGAGTCTGCATTCAGTTAGATTAGTTCCGCAAATCGCAACTCATGCCAGCGTTGAGCACATCTTAGTGCAATTGCCAAGCTCAAGTGGAGGTAAGTGCCGAATTATTGCTGCAGTATACTTACATACCACCAAAAACGCCAGAGCTTGCGTATGCTGAATATTTTGAACTTTTGCAAGCACTGATTGGTGGCACAAACATTGATAATTTCTATGTGGTAGGAGACTTTAACCTTCCAGAAATCGACTGGATCACTTGTACAGATAGTACTTCATTATCGGCTCATGTTTGTAGAGGTAACTCCCCCGTTTGTGATAATATGAGTGCACTTTTGTCATTCCTCAACGCTCATCAATACAATACAATACGGAATACGGGTGGGAAAATATTGGATTTGGTTATTAGTAACGGTGAATGCAATGTTTCTAGAGCCACAGACTGTTTACTGCAGCTTGACAGCCACCATCCACCACTTAATGTTTTTATTTCTCTTAGTGTACCATACGATTCGATGGCCCGCAAGGTGATTAAAAAATATAATTATTACAAGGCAAATTATGATGACATAAATGCGGATTTAAAAGACATTAATTGGGAGGAATTATTAGTTAACGAAACCATTGACGATACCTTGAACACGTTTTATGACGTTGTTTTCAGCATTATTAAGAAACACGTTCCATTCAATAACTGTAGATCGTTAAAATTTCCGGTTTGGTTCACAAAATCGCTTATTCATATTTACAAAAATAAAGCCAAAGCTTGGGTAAAATGGAAGATGTATCAAAATATCTCAGACTACGAGCAGTTTTCCATTTACCGCTCCAGATTCCAAGTTGAGAGCAAAAATTGTTACAGAAAGTACATTGCTTCTGTAGAAGAAGGCATCCGGATTAATGTTAAGCACTTTTGGACGTTCATTTCTTCCCGCAAATCCTCTACAAGCTTCCCTTCTATCATGCACTATAGCAATCATTCAGCCAACAACCCTGAAGACATCTGTAATTTGTTCTCAAGCTTTTTCAATTCGGTATATGAGCCGTCCACTTCGAGTCACAGTGATTCATCGCAGTACGGAGATTACTCTGAAACCTGCTCTCTCCTTAGTGGCATTCAGTTTACTGCCGATGAAATATTAAGTGCGCTAAAAGCATTAGATCAGTCAAAAGGCCCGGGACCAGATGGCTTACCAGGCGTGTTCATTAAAAAGACTGCTGTTAATCTATGTGTGCCATTACAAATTATTTTTAATTTATCTATTTCAAAAAGAGTCTTTCCCCAAGCTTGGAAACTCGCCAATATAACTCCTGTTCACAAGTCGGGACCTAAACAGGATATCGAAAATTATCGTCCTATTTCGATATTATCGGTATTTTCCAAGTTATTTGAGAGACTTGTTCATGATAAGGTTTATCCTCTACTACATAATAACATAATTCCACAACAACATGGATTTGTCAAAAAAAGATCAACTACCACTAACCTGATAACTTTTGTTGACTATTTATTTAATAGTATGGACTCTCGTATTCAAGTTGACACTATATACACGGACTTCCAAAAGGCGTTTGACAAAGTGGACCATCAACTGCTTTTGAGTAAAATTGCCTTTAATGGCGTACGTGGCGACCTACTGAGATGGTTCTCTTCTTACGTTTTTAACAGATCTCAGAGAGTTGTGATAAACGGTTTTAATTCTGCGACCCTAAATGTCACTTCCGGTGTTCCTCAGGGCTCTATACTTGGTCCTCTTTTGTTTGTTATGTTTATTAATGATATAAGTACGTGTTTTCTAAATTCTAAATTATTATTATACGCAGATGATTTAAAAATTTTTAGACCGATTATTAATTTACGTGACTGTTTATTGCTGCAGGAAGACCTTAATAGATTCTCTGCATATTGTGTAAAAAATAAACTAAAATTGAGCATATCCAAATGCCATTGCATTAGTTTTACTAAAAATAAAAACTTAATAAAACATGCATATACTTTGCACAATACAGATCTGGCAAGAGAAACAGTGGTTCGTGATCTTGGTGTTTTGCTAGATGACAAATTCCATCTAGATGCTCACATTACTAAAATTGTGAACAATGCTTTTCGTATGTACGGGTTTGTAATGAGATCGGCTCAGGAAATCTGGGCTTCTCCCAGTTGTGATTGCCCCTTTGTGCCTATTGGCCTAGTTCTGTTCTGTCTCCTGCTTGTTATGGAGGGAAGTGGAAATATTTATTTTTCTTACTCCTCCGCAGTTCTTTCTGATTAATTTCGTTGCGGGATCCAAGACAGTTGAATCGTTTCTCCGGGACTCGTCGAGCTTCATTGCTTCGGCGCTTTTCTGGCGGACTCCACTGTTGATTCTGGCTTTCAGGAGTTGCAGTGGTTGGGAATAGTGTGGTGGGATTGTCCCAAAAAAAAAAAAAAAAAAAAGATCGGCTCAGGAATTTAGGCGTCCTAGTACTTACTTACACCTATATAAAACTCTGGTTAGGTCTCAGTTGGAGTACTGGGTTCCGGTGTGGAATCCCTTCTATGAAAAATATTCTAATATGATAGAAAAAGTACAACGCAAATTTGTAAAGGCCATGCATTACCGTTGTTTTCGCAAGTATGCATCTTATAGCGACTTACTAAATAAATTTAAACTTCAAGATCTTAAATCTAGACGTATAATGTTAGAATCGATGTTTCTGTTTGATTTATGTAACAATAAATTCGATTGTATAGACATAAGCAATAGAATAAGTTATGTAGTACCCAGAACAACTATATGTCGGGGTGTGCGCGCGCGCCCGCTGTTTGCTGTAACCTCTTGTCGATCAAACGCAGGCTCGCGAGCACCCCTACGACGTCTTACCACTCAGTTCAATAAAATTTTCCAGGATATTGAGTTCTTTGCTGTTTCGGCTGGGAAATTTAGAAGTATTGCTCTTAATACCATAGCAGAATTAAGTACATAACAATTTGAAACCATAATTTAATTCTTTCTCTTTTTTTTTTGCATGTATAACTTTCAGTTTAGTTTTATTTTAACATTTATTCATACTTTATAGTCTATGTACTTTATATCGCACGATGTTCATGTTAGTTTAACTTTTTTATATTATGTGGAAAATGTTGTTGGTTATACATTTATATTACCATTTTAGTTTTAAGTTCTTAACCATATTGTAATGTGTAACCGTTTATTTTCCCAAATAAAATAAAATAAAAAATAAAAATTAATAAATATGTCCATTAAGTCCCGGTAATACTGAAATTGCAATTTTTTTACTTATAAAGCTGACGGGCCTGTTGGTCTAGTAGTCAGTGAACATGACTGCTAAGCCAGAGGTAGTGGGTTCGATTCCCACCCAGGACAAACTTACAGGTAAATATGCTCTACCTATTGTTATCTTTGATAGAGACCTCGGATGCATACATACATGTTAAACGTCAATGAACTTTAATACTTCTAACAACTCCAGTTGATGATCATACTTTCGGGTTAATCGTTTGAATCAGGAATTCAATTATTTTAACTATAAAGAGATTTGATCGTTTGTCAGTTTGCGTAGAGCAGGCTCCGTAATTACTGCATCGATTTGAAAAATTCGCTAAAAAAATTAAAAGTATTGTCCGAAACACTCTTAAAAATAATTAATAAAATTAAAATTCCCGTTTCGACCGGAGCGTGCGAAACACAACAGCCAAATCACCTGCTAAATCAATTTAAACGATCAAGCGACAGCCGGCTGTCGGGCTGCTATTGTCTTTCTATTGTGTCTCTAATCACGTGTGTTTGAAGGTTTAACAACGCTGTCATTCGATCATCATTCGTTCAACTTTGTTATTGTTCCGCTTGACCTGCCCTATTATAAATTATCGTTAAATTACGAATAACAGTTTTTGTTCGCCTAATCTTCAACTCACGATAACCCCCTGGTGGAATTATTTCCAAATATTATTGGGTTAGTTTATTTAAACTACGTAAAAATAGAAGACGTTAAATCTTTATTAATTGGGACAATCCCACCACACTATTCCCAACCACTGCAACTGC
This sequence comes from Athetis lepigone, assembly GCA_033675125.1. NCBI lineage: Eukaryota > Metazoa > Arthropoda > Insecta > Lepidoptera > Noctuidae > Athetis > Athetis lepigone. Next base: position 10,434,464 of record CM066230.1, read on the forward strand.
TGAAAGCCAGAATCAACAGTGGAGTCCGCCAGAAGAGCGCCGAGCAATGCAGCTCGACGAGTCCCGGAGAAACGATTCAACTGTCTTGGATCCCGCAACGAAATTAATCAGAAAAGAACAGCGGAGGAGTAAGAAAAATATATTTTTTCTTTATAAGGAAGCTAGTACGGGGAAGTAGTATCAACAAAGATACGTATTAACGTCGAAAAGCAGTGCTTGTGTTTTGGTTTGTAGAGTCATAGGTACCGATGTAATTACCGGCACGTGGAGCAGTTTTTCTTACTCCTCCACTGTTCTTTTCTGATTAATTTCGTTGCCGGATTCAGTCAAGACAGTACATTCGTTTCTCTGAGACTCGTCGAGCTTCGTTGCTCGGCGCTTTTCTGGCGGACTCCACTGTTGATTCTGGCTTTCAGGAGTTGCAGTAGTTAGGAATAGTGTGCCGGAATTGTCCTAAAAAGGCACGTGAAACATATCATCTTTGCATCTGTAAGGTCTGCCAAAAATTTATTATCAGTTGCAAATTTGGAAGGCTTGCTGCGCGGTGTTACGCGTTTTATCTTTGGTTACTAGTTTGCTTCCGTAAGTCGTTCGTGTAACCTTTCTTGATAAAAGGTCTATCCAACACATTTTTCTTTCGATTCTAGTACTCATCTAATATGTAAAGAACATAAGCAATATTGTTGCATACTAACAACAAAGTATTTTGAAGCAAAATGAATGAACAAATTTTTGGTGTCGGGCAACTGTACGAATTTTTAAATGACGGACATATTGTCTGCTTACAAGTTGTATCAAGACAATTGGGTATTCCATTAAAAAAATTACGTCAATTCGTCGCTCCGTTTTGCCGTGAAAGACTGACAAACAAACACCACACACTTTCCCATTTATAACATTAGTTTGAATAGCAATACTCACTACTACTGCAGTCATCTACAACTACCATTTTTCTTTATGTTCCAGGCAAAACAAGCTCTCTAATAAGCATATCCGAGGCCCTGGTGCCTGTGATCTACTCGCCTGTATACAGCAAGGTCTACCTCTCCACTTTGTCTACCATGCCCGGCGCTTTCTACCTCATCAGCGCTGCACTCGCCGTTCCTGCCATAGCCCTATTGATGTAAGTATCTTGTTGCGGAATGTTTATAATAGTTACCGTGACCCTGGAACATAAAGGGCAATCGAAGGAACATGAGTGGGTTTTAGTCAGTAAGAGTCTGACACGCCCTCCCGTCGCACCCAGGACTGGAGCAGTCATTGGATGATTTCCCACTCACCAAAAAAAAAAAAAAATGTAAGTATCTTAGAACTGTTACTTACTTACTGCCCCCTGCGGTATCATCCGCGTTTTTTGGTAATTCTTTTGTTTTTGTAGGTCATAGCGTAATGTTACTACTCTATAAGGGTTATATTTAGGTTTGTGGTTGGTGCTCTGCGGGTGGGTCAGATCGTAATGTTATACAGTCTATAGACTTCCTTAATAAATGCTCTATTTAACACAAAACATCAAAACATCTTAGGGTTGCTTATCTTCGCTCCCATTGGTCGTAGCGTAATGTTACATAGCCTATAACTCTTATCGATAAATAGTTTAATCAACACAAAAAAAAACCAGACTAGTAGTTTTTGAGATTAGCACGTTCTACCACACAATCAAACTCTTCAGCTTAATTATATTCTTACTAGCTTTTGCCCGCGGCTTCGCTCGCGTTAGAAAGAGACAAAAAATAGCCTATGTTACTCTTCATCCCTTCAACTATCTCCACTTAAATAATCACGTCAATTCGTCGCTCCGTTTTGCCGTGAAAGAAAGACAGACATACAGACAGACAGACACACTTTCCCATTTATAATATTAGTATGGATTTAGCTTGATTATAATTTATGGATGTAGGTTATTCTTTCATGTTCACAACTTAAAGTCACACATTACAATTATGTTGCTCATACATAGAACACTTAAATAATATATACTTACGCTTTATCACATCACCATACTTTAGCCTGCAGGAACACAGCAGGTAAGCAATCATATTCTCGGAAGCAGCTCTGTCTGTTTGTTACATGTTCACGACAAAGCGCCAAAGATATAGGTTAGTCATGCAGAATGCTTGAGTTACGCGAAAAATTCAATGCAAAAATAATAATCTGGCAAAGTAATTAACAACAGTTTCAATTGCAAATTAGAGAGAGTAGATTGGTTGCAGCTCACATGATTCTCAACCTGACACATAAATTTTCCGTTCGAATCAGTAATCGATTTTCAAATCTCACGTTTGCAAAAGCCAATCAAATTATTCTACATGAGGTGAAGTTCAGTCCCCAAGCTTTTTCTTAATGTATTTTTCATGTCTCCCCTTAGAAGTGGCTCGGTGGAGAAGTTAGTAACCTCTCAGTGAACTTTTATCCTTAGTACCATTTAGAAAGATACTCGTCGACTGTTCATTTATCTAAATTAGTTTTGAAGCACGAGCTTGGTGTACTGAACGTCAGTCTGTAAAGCGAAAGATGGGTTAGACTGTGTACTCAAATAGTGTTATTCTAAAGAACTAAATTAGATACAAAATGCTGATAAATTTATAACAGTCTACGTATACAGGGAGAAATAAATAACACTAAAAACTTACCAACAACTTAACTATAACCAATAACTTTTATATGGAAAAATAACAGTCAAAATAGAGGAAAATCAAACGCTTGCAGAGTCTGTGTGTACAACATACAAAACAGAGATCTAAAAAGTGCTGAAAGAGAAAAATAACAAAGGAGTATATTTGAAAAAAGAAATTGTTTTGCCAATAGGACAAAAGTTGTTTACGATTTTACGTTGATAGCAATATACTCCTACAAGACATTTTTTCAAATAGCCGGTTTATCTAAACCTTTCTACGGAAACAGGAACACAAAATCACATTCAAAGATTTTTTTACCAAGAAACAAGCGCATAGCAACACGTAGCCACGTCTATGCAACCAATAAAACATTTCAACATTTACACAAAAAACGACCTTGTGGTCAGCTCGAGAGTTCGCCCTTACTGTAATTTTGTCATCTGAGACCAATGAACGATTTCTAATCACAATATCACTGTAAGCCTTGAACCGTTATCTATTTTCTATTTCTGTACCTTTTAAATTGACCTTAAAGCCCTACGAAACATTAATTTTCTAAACACTATTTTCGCTTGGAGTTTTTGAACCTTGAATTGTACTTGTACATTCTTGCGAGATATTATTAGAATACTTATACTCTAATTTGTAAAATTTCGTGGTCTAATTTGCTTTTTTTATTAACCATGACTGTTGTACCGTAAAATAAAGGTAATGGCTGATTCTAATCGAATGGTAATAACACTTTTTATTCTCATTTTAGAAATGTCCTTTAAGGTTATCCATTTCCTTTGTTATTTATATAAATCGAAAAGTTTTGCTTAGTCACTGGATCGATAATTATTTTATTTTTAGTCCCATAGTGAAACGGGGTTTTCCGTCTCGTATCTTGTATAACGAACACGGCAGCCTCCCACAGCAGGCTGATGAAAATGTATCTGCATACCGTATCATAAGATGGGATTCTATTCTCAAATGTAAAAATAAAAACATAATGCGAAATAAATGTCTATGGCTGGTACCTTCTGAAGCTTAGTGAGATATATGATTTGAATTATTTAAGACGTGTAGAACAGTATAAATAATTAACTGTGCTTCGCAGTTTCACCCGCGCTACGTTAAGTTTTTGGTTACTGCCCCGATTCTGTGGTAACCCACAGAATCGGGGCAGTAGCGTGATTTTGTATAGTCTCCCTTGATATATGGGCTACCAAAAAGATTTTTTTTTAAATCGTTCGTTTCAGTGACTACTCCCAAAAAATAAATAAACCAACGAACTTTACATATTTATAAAATTAGTGTAGATAACAGGGTGGCCATTAAATATAACAATAGTTAAAACTAGATTAGAATTCTGATTAAATATTACTTATTACTTTGTATTCCTCGTGTCCCAAAGTCAATATCATCTGCTGATATTGGGTTTTTGCAATAAATCGTCGTGATCAAAAGCGCATCTGGGGAGTATAGTCCAGGGTACGGCACAAAAAGGTCGGGCAAAAAGTTATATTAGGTTTTTTTGACGGGAATTTCCCAGTTAGTCTAGATTTTAGAAATTGGTGGTATGACACCGTTAACTATACATATATGTGCGCCTGTGTTTGGAGGCTTATTTCACTTTTTTATCATAAAATTATTTTAGGGGAAAAAAGTGGAATCACACTTGTGCACTATGAAATCTATGTACGTCAGCAAAGTAGATAGGTATGCAGGGCCGTCATCTACAATTGAGGTTTTCTTGAATACAATGAATGTATTCAAATGAAATTTAACCCAATATAAGAACTAGTTATTTTTTACATTTTTATTAGAAAATATCCGTGGGTTTTTGAGAAAACTTAAATTGTATCTGACGGCCCTGCATACTTATCTGCTTTGCTGTCCGTACTTGACTAATCTCAAATACGATTAGACGCCGTCACGGAAACTCTTTCTGAAGAGTTCTGAAACAAATAACAATTCATAAACATGTGTACTTACCTAAAAAAAAAATAAGTGGGTACTTACAGCCAATAGTGTCTATACTTTTATCGCCCTGAAAAAACCTTTTGTCTCCACAAAGAAGTTTTATGCAAAATTATTATTATCACGTAAATAGCACACAATAGAACGATTAATTAGTGACTATAAAGTTGATAGCGAAAGTCTTGGGTTATCATTCAAATTACTGTTTCGTTAGTAGTTGACAGGAGACGATAAAACAAAGGGAATACCTACTTAATTAAATGTGAATATTTTGTTATGTTTTCCTAGAACTGGTTGATATTATGAGTATAGAAAACGAGAATTTAAAAGGGTGGGTGGTCTATGATCCTAGTACATTCCTATTTAAATAATATTGCAAAACTTTTTAAAATATTAATGTAAAAGTTAACCTTAAAAAAATGGTTAAAGCTACAAATAAATATAGGTAACTTAACCATGAAATAAAGGGTACAATTTTTAAAATTTTTATTAAAAGAAGTAAATAAAGCTCTTTGAAAAGTCGTTTTTTTTTATAATTTATTATCAGAGCTATGAACATATAATTAAATAAATTGTAATCATCCGCTACACGGATGAATAATATTATGCTAACTTTAGATATTTAAATAATACATAAATATCCTGGGACATCGTACACATCGGCCATCCGATCCCAAGTTAAGCAGAGCTTGTGTTATGGACATTGTGTTATCAGACAACTGATAAACATACTTATATAATTTTTAAATACATACACATTATAGATAAATAACACCCAGACACAGAACAAACAATTATGCTATCACACAAAGTTTGTCGTGGGTGGGAATCGAACCCACGACCTCTGGCTTAGCGGGCTTAGCCGTCAGTCATATTTATTAGGTACTTGGAAATATTTCTAGTAGTAGTCTTGGCGCTCTATAGTTTCAGGGTACTCATGTAGAAGGCAGAGTTTATATAGATAGCAAACTGCTACCAAATCTTGTAATGATATGATACGAGTGACGAGCAAATACCTAGAAAAAACTGCTTATATTTTTTACCATATTTCTCGGAATACCAACTCAATCTAATTAACAATCTAACAAGGAAGCCTGTTTTGTTAACATTTAAGCGGAGCCATTTATAACTGTTCAGTAACCATTCATAAATATTTATAATTCGGTGTTTTACATTAAAAATCATTATTTCCATTATAAAAAGTTGTTTTAAAACAGGCTCGACCCAAAAAATATTACAATTAATTTCATTGGTGCGGCTGCGTAGCCTTCTAGCTACATAAAAATACCAAAAAAAACTGGAAATATATTATACTGTAAAATTTACGTACCCACTTGTGTCGTAAGAAGTAGCTTATGCACAAGTACTATTTATTATATAGAAGGTGCATTTTTGTAAATGCAAAACTTTTTCAGGACTTTGTTATACTCGTAAATCTATATATATAAAAGAAAGTCGTGTTAGTTACACATTTTATAACTCAAGAACGGCAGAACCGATTTCGCTCAAAATTGGTGGGGAGGTAGCTACCGTACCGTACGTACCGTACGTACATAGAATACTTTTTATCTTCTTTTTATAGTTACCAAAAATCTGATATAACGCGGGTGAAACCGCGGGGGATAGCTAGTAATCGTATAAAGATACGAGACCTGATCAACAATCAATTAAATTTATACTTTTTTGTCAATTTTTCAGAATGAGTCTCATATAAACTAATAAAATTTAAAAATAGCCTATTTACTATTATGTATTACTAAAAGAGTAACAGACATTTTACGTACTTTTACATTTACAATATTAGTATTACAGCCGGCATTCATGACTAAATAATTGTTGCACTGTAAATTTTCCAATTCCATTGAAAGCCACTATTGTCTTGTTTTAAAAGTAATAACGTATATGAGTAAAAAGACAGAAATAGAACAAAAAAGATTTTATTTTCCATTTTTAAAATAACAAACAAGGCACATATCTTCTTGCCCCAAATAGCAACGTTTATAAGTATTTGAAACAATTGTGTTTTATTTATGGAAGACTGGTAAAAATAACTTTTTGTTTTAGATACAATAATTAAATACTACAACAGGCTAACTAAGACTTATTTAGAATCATTTTCCTTAATCCATTCAATTAACGCTATGGCGGCCATCCTAGACTTATTGAAGTGCCAATTTTCATTCAGTGAATCAACAGAAAATCAGTCTTTAATTAGAAGTACTGTGAAGCCCAAGGTTAATTCGTGTTCTTTAGGATTTTATCATAAATGGCGGATTAGAAATTCTAATCCCTTTCTAGGAATTATTGATAAGATAACCCTTGTTATAATAAAAAATAGAAGCTTTTGTAACGGTATCACGATATCCGATATCACGGTTAGCCGAATGCTTCGCGATCCCGAAAGCTTTTGAACGAAGGAATCAAATTCATTCGGTACTGTTATATATGAACAATTTTCTTTTCCGTGTTTTATCTCAACGAATTATCCAGCCATTTCATTATTTGGAAGATAATACGTTTTTTGCGGATTTGCTTGCGTGAATATACTTTGAAAATGGCGGACTTTAATAATACGGTTCAGGTCGCATTTGTGTGTACATCTATGGGTAAAATAGCTAAAAATAATTCTTAGCATAAAAGGAATCCATCCTTATTCATTCCGGAAAAATTATTTAAAAATTGGATAGTAAATTCATGTATTAATATAAAATGTATTTTGTCTAAAAAACTTGTATACTCGTTTATCACGTTTTTATTTCATATCGATCGTACATGCTTCGATATAGCTCGTAAAGGTGATAGGAAAATAGGAAACGATATAACATCAAATATGGAAAGATTGAAAGTGGAAAACGAATCGAATCCTGTTTCAATCTTGTCTGGCTTACGTACGTACAGTCTCTAACATCTAAACAACACTGTTTGGATAAGAGAAGGAGTATTCTTACAATGATAGAAAAATAATTAAAACACATTAATAAAAGAATTGTACGTATTGGAACAGATTGCTTTAATATACGCGTTCATTCATTGAAACAGACAGACACACACACATAGCGGTCAAACTACCCCTTTTTTCGGGGTTGAAAACCCACCTGACTATCCTGAAGACAATCTATGTATTTAGTCACTATTGAAATGAAATATAATTATTCCTTTTGTGTTTAAAATTATATAACCACAGATAGGTATACAGTACACAATATCGCCATAACTCCGAGTAATCTTCAACAGTGTTAATTAAGTAGTTAGGGTGTTATCATCGTTATTTAAGTTGACTTTGCCAAAATATTTAAGTCGATAAATGAACGATACTATCTAGTAATATTACGGTGACATTAATATTGCTTAGCTGACCTGCCTACTACGTATTTAGGTACCTACGCCTTAACTAAATCATTAAAAGAGTCAAGCTTTTGGGACCTTATGAGTCAAGACTTTAGAGTAAATGTATTGACTTATAGTCATCAGTTTTATTAGAAAAATAATTAAGTCTTAATTTGACTGTCCTACTTAGAACTTAAAACAAAATATGTACCTATGTATAAGGCACAAAGTAGAATGAATTGTGCACTTCGTATCACGTTGAAAGGGGACTGTACCGACAAAAGTAGCTTTATCATGTTTCGGTCAATTAGTATTTAAACGGATGTTAATGATCTTAAAATCTTATGTAAGGTATGGTTCAACAGATAATAATTGAGCCGTAATCAACATAAACCCTGTCGAAAGTATCTTTTTTTTTATTAAGACTCTCTGTATTATAAATAGGTGGAGCTATTTTAGAAAAGAAATATGTAATATATAAGATGTAAACGCAACACTAGGATCGAGATACACAATACATAAGTAATTAACAAGTCTAACCATGTTTTTCTTCTTCCACAGATCAATTTTCATTCTCCGAAAAAATGATGAGCGTGAACTCAAAGAAGCGCCCGAAGCCAAACCGAAGGAGAACGAAGTCACTTGTTTTTGATAAATATTTATTATTGTTAAGTGTCTAAAAGAATTGTGATTTCTTATGCAAAATTTAGATTTGTTACGGAACTATAAAATAATGACTAATTAGGTAATTAATTTTTGTTGTTAAGAAACTCGATAGTGTAATAGTGTTGTTCGTTTTTAATTAAGTATTTCTGAAGATCAGAATATAAGATCCTGTCTTTATTTTAAATAACGAAGAGTATGCGAAAAATCTCAATAAATATTAAGATTTATATAGAATCGTGTGTATTTTAATTGTTCATCCATGAATACCTAACGGCTAAAGATATGTACTTACCAAGTTCAAAAAAACATGTCATCTCTAAACAAATTTTAATGCCCACATCGATAGGTAGGTACTTACTTATTCTTTTGTTATCTTCGCTTTTAAAAATAACCAAATTCTTGGGTACTTACGTACCATGAACATTTTAACAAACCAAAGTTCACTGTTACGACAGAAACGAGTATTAGTAGGTACCTACTCAATTAAAATAATACTAATAAATTTAATTAGCCACACAAACTGAGAAGCAGTTTATCACTGTTTATAATAGTGGCTTATTGAAGATAAAGCAAGACTCGATTGTCAACAGTTCATTGCCATTTGGTTTTGTCTGAGACCCTTGTCTCTACGTGTTTCGACAAAGAGTAGATGTGGGTACGGCAGTCAATGTCGCCTTGCCAATTGGGAAAATTCAAGTATAGGGACTACGCACACTTGTTCAGCTCTTTTCGCTGAAAGATTTTGTATGAAGACGCACGAGTTCGTACCACAAGCCCTTATAAGCAGTATTACTTTGATATTACTTTCAGTGGGAAAGAGACGACGCTAGACAACGTGTCTAACGCTATCACTTGCACACTCCTGAACAGGAATAAAACAATCTTACTTTAAACGTCATGGTAAGGGGGCAGCTCTCTGTATCCGTTCAGCTTCCGTACAAGACGGCTGATAGAAGCCGATCTATATAAATGTGACCAAAACCAGTTTCTTGGGGACCCTATACGCAGTCATAACCCGGACGCAGTGTTTTTGCTATACACTGTTTTGGGGTCTACAGCATAAATATAAAAACTGCTTTAAAGTAACGCAGTGTAGACAAAATATACAAAGAACAGTTCGATAATAATGCCGCAATTAATTCGTCTGCGTGGCGAAAGGTTTAGAAGCTCTTGACAAATTTAAAGGGACTATAAATTGATGTATTTAGTTGAAAAAGTATATTTGAACCTTTGATTATATAATGCCTAGATGAAGCGTCGCCCTACAATCATAACAAAGAAAACGAGTCAACAATTTCATGTATGTGTGCGTGCAGGCGTCGTTTTACACTGTGCATCTACGTCTCTGTGTGCGTAAATAATGATACCAGCTACTACAATACTATAAATCGCATTAAAATTATTTAGCGCTCATAATACGTAGTGACAGTAAAGCGGCACGATCTGTACTGATCGGCGGGTAAGCACTTGTCAGCCAATAAGGCTGACACGTTTGCGTGCACTTGACGCTCCATCTAGTCATAAGTATATATTCAAAGATTTGGACCTATATAAAAATGGAAGAGGTTCTTAATGCAATGCGAACTTAAGATTTTTATTGCATCGTTTCTATACTTACTAGTTAGTTACTTACAATATGGTCCTAAATGTTTTAGTTTCACGATGTCACGAGCCAAACAGACACCTATTCCGGCAATTTTCATGTCTTAACATCCTATTGTTACCGTAGATTGTCAAAATCGGGTCAGCATTGTTAATTTCATCAAATGTTTTTGAGAATCCTGAACCGATTGCGACGACTCGATATAGTATGTAACGTGAATAAGAATTGTAATTATAATCAACAACCAGAAACTGTCAAGTAGCAGTGAACAAATGATCACTGTCACTTTCGCGTTTCATGAAAGAACCAGGTTCCAAGATCTGGCCCGTCAGATCTTAGAACCCGGTCCTTTCATGAAATGTTTTATTATAACTTAACTTATTCTGGGCTGTCGGCAACAAATCGACACCATTGGCTATTGGCTTATAAAACAGCTGCCGCGTTATGATTTGTGGGTTAAATTTTGCACTACTATTCAGGTCTCTGGGTATGGTTGTTTATGAATCTGAGCTTCGACGTTACAAGAAAAATCCCTGCGTGAGGGCTGCGTTTTGTACTTATAAAGTAAAACTTAGTTCGAATCGACAGTCAAAAAGAGGAAAGTAGCAGTGAACAAATGATCACTGTCACTTTCGCGTTTCATGAAAGAACCAGGTTCCAAGATCTGGCCCGTCAGATCTTAGAACCCGGTCCTTTCATGAAATGTTTTATTATAACTTAACTTATTCTGGGCTGTCGGCAACAAATCGACACCATTGGCTATTGGCTTATAAAACAGCTGCCGCGTTATGATTTGCGGGTTCAATTTTGCACTACTATTCAGGTCTCTGGGTACCTATGGTTGTTTTTGAATCTGAGCTTCGACGATACAAGAGAAATCCCTGAGTGAGGGCTGCTTTTTGTACTTATAAAGTAAAATATAGTCCGAATCGACAGTCAAAAAGAGGAAGGTAAGTTTGAAAGGATGATCAGAGAATTCCGGAGGATTTAGGCCGTGCTCCGTCGCGGACGCCCACGACGGTCTCCCGCTTCTCGCAGCGCCGCGCCGCGCCGCCAGTACAATTTTGAACGCGCGGGTGTACTGATTTCCTAGAAACATCTCCGCTCACGTGCTCCGCCTCCGTCACGGACACCCGCAGCCCGCGCCGCGTGCGACGGGCGACCCGCTGCACGCAGCGCTGATCTTGAGATTAGGTACATCAAACAGCACGCCACGCGGGCGCCCGCGTGCGCACGCCTAACGCAGCGCACGGCCTTACGATCCAAACTTCATAGTACGTCCATCACTGCACTGCAGCGGTCTTGCTGTATCGCGCGGAGTTAAAATTCGAGAGGAGTTTCGAATCAAAAATATAATGCTAACAATATAATAAAAGAAACATCTGTGTGTTAAAGCTTTCACGGCTAAACCACTAAGGAGATTTTGATGTACAAAGTAAATATGAACCCAAGAAAAGACTATACCTACGTAAACTTTCATCTTACTTCGAATGGTATTCCGAAATACCGCTCACCGAAAGGGCGGTTTTCCGAAAACACTCTACTCCGACGGTTAGTTGAACGAAAAAATAGTTGGCTGATGAAACGTTTCGCCGAAAATTTTATTTACCGACGGTTGGTAGTCCGAATGAATCCTTCGCCGATGTAACGGTTCACCGAAAACACTCTTCAACGACGGTTGGTTAAACGAACGAATCTTTCGCCGATAGCATTCAGTTTACGCTAGCTTTCGCATAGGTACCTACATTCATTTACGGACAATTTTGCTAGAGCTTTAACTATAGCTTTTGCTTTTATTCGATTTGTCTCCTTTGGATTGAAATTACGCCGACATAATAACACTTCCAAATCAATCATTGGTGCCTATAAGTAGGTAAGTAAGAAGGTAGGTCCCATATCACGTTATGATGTATTATGTTCAAATATTTGCACGCTCACCTAACCACAACAACTCTGATTTAAACAAAGAGCTATCTATCTAAATTTATGTGGATTAGATACTATTATTTAAATAATGACGGGTATAATTAGAGCGTTTAAACATAAACAAATACCATTAATTTGGGTTATTATCAGAGGTTTGTGAACGTCATTAGCATTTTGTATTATTGACACTTTTTTCATTTGTTTTAAGATTAAGCCCTTGATGGACTAACGGACTGTAGTGATGCAATTCACTACAATTCACACAGACTAGAGGTTGAAATATTGGTGCAGATTTTTCCCTTGGTCACAAACTAGACTAATTTTAAGTTAAATGCATCTTTCTCTTTCCATTTCTTAAAGAAAAGGACAGAAGATACAATTTAGTTTAATCCTGTCAAATTAGACAGCGCCGGAAGAAAATTGACGTATATTTAGACGCCATGTTTTTAAAACGCGTCTAAATTATCTATGGAGTGTCTAAATTTGACAGGACTTAACTAATATTTTATCTTCTGTCCTTTCCTTAATTAAATGGAAAGAGAAAGATGCACTTAACTTAAATTTACGTTAGTTTGTGAACAAGAGAATCGGCACCATTGTCGTCTACTAACTAGAAAAAAAGCTATTAAATTTTAGAGAAAATTGCAAAAAACATAGTCATGGAATAGCATTTCTGTCACTTACCAAGGATAACAAGGATTTTGTCACTGAAACTATTTGCAATAGGTATCGTCAACGACCAGGCGGCAGCCGGATGTCGGGCTGCTATTGTCTTTCTATTGTGTTTCGAATTACGTGTGTTTGAAGGATTGATTACAAACAATAAATATAGTTAGGTATATATAAGTTCATCAAATTGTTTAGAAATATGAAATAGGAACCCAGGCGAAGACGTCGAGAGTCGCAAGACGACTACCGGCCACCGTAGGCGCGGTTCTGCGGATGGCGAGCGATGGGTAGTAGGCCAGTCATCTAAGACATGTTAGGTCGCAATAAATTGCAAGGTTCTGATTTTTTGTGATGTTGTTAGGATAGATACCAATGGTGTAAATCTAGATTTGCAACCTCGAAAGACCTGTGCTAACTTCGTGGTGCTCGAAAAACCTCGAAATTTTCGAACTTTTTTCAGTTTTTGGCTTACAACTTCTAAAATATGCATTTTATTTTATTTTATTTTATTTTATTTTATTTTATTTTATTTTATTTTATTTTATTTTATTTTATTTTATTTTATTTTATTTTATTTTATTTTATTTTATTTTATTTTATTTTATTTTATTTTATTTTATTTTATTTTATTTTATTTTATTTTATTTTATTTTATTTTATTTTATTTTATTTTATTTTATTTTATTTTATTTTATTTTATTTTATTTTATTTTATTTTATTTTATTTTATTTTATTTTATTTTATTTTATTTTATTTTATTTTATTTTATTTTATTTTATGTTATTTTATTTTATTTTATTTTATTTTATTTTATTTTATTTTATTTTAGTTTATTTTATTTTATTTTATTTTATTTTAGTTTATTTTATTTTATTTTATTTTATTTTTTATTATTTTATTTTAATTTTATTTATTTTTATTTTTTTTTTTTTATTTTATTTTTTTTTATTTTATTTTATTTTATTTTATTTTATTTTATTTTATTTTATTTTATTTTATTTTATTTTATTTTATTTTATTTTATTTTATTTTATTTTATTTTATTTCATTTTATTTTATTTTATTTTATTTTATTTTATTTTATTTTATTTTATTTTATTTTATTTTGAACAACAAACAATTACATAATAGAAAATACAATCAAAGAGACTTAAAACAAAGAAAAAAAAACAATTATGTAATCCACAGCGTTATTCACAGAATACAGGCACAAAAATTAATAATAATAATAATAATTTAATAATTTTGCAGCAAAGTCATCTATGAAACTTTTTAATAAGACAAAATAAGCAACCAAATAAGTGTAATCCCAGCTCTGTATGTTTAATATATCTCAAGATATGACATTTCGAAAATAAGCAATTTTTCCCAAATTTTATCAAATTTGTAGTTGGCTAGACTTTAGATCGAAATACTGTCTAAAATACTCATCCTACAAGGAAAGTCAATGAAGTTAACCAGTTTTGCGTGCTTCGTGCCCAATGAGCTGGTGCAGAATCTTGTCAGAGTATCCAATGTCTGTTTTTGAACAGTTTGAGAAAGAGGTTCCACTATATTCGATAGGACGGTATTTTGGTACACAACGGCACTGGTTTTCACATCTTTTTCACAGAAAATACACCTCAGTTAAGCCTGAATATGAGACTCCAAGCCAAACCATGAGTGAGGAAGAATAATGCCCACGCTAGACCCTCGGAATACCCCCTGCTGTGGGCATACACCTTATCATTTTGTTTGTTATAACTTTCTTTAAAAGTATTTTTTTTTCATCTGAAAATAAAATTTTGCGATGTTTTTTTCCCGCGTACCGCCGTAACAAAGCGCGGGATCTTTCCAGCCAAATTTTTTTTCAAACGCTCGTTCAAATAATGTCCTGCTTTTTACGATAAGCTCGTAGTCCCAGGTCTTCGTTTATCACTCTTCTAACCGTGGTTCTGCTTAGCCCCATGTGAAGAGCTAAGATTTTTTGTTTACGCGAGGGATTTCGTTGAATTCGCGCGTTCACTGCTTTGATGACCGCTGGTGTCCTAACTGTGCGAGGTCAGCCGCTCCTCTCACGATCTTTGAAGCTTGATCTTCAATGTATCGTTTGATAGTGCGATAAACAAACAAACCGTAGTATTATTTTCAACTTTTGCAGAATTTTGAAAATTTCTATTGGCGCGTAACCATAGCGGTGCAACGCGATAACCGCGACTCTATCTTCCTTCTTCGACCACTCTATATTTAATATTTTCTTTTTTATTTTCGGCAAGTACAAATGTTCTATTTTTAAAATTAGTCAAAGTATATCTGGCCAGAACTCGAAAGTTAAAATGACAAGGTTTTGACAGAACTTATGACGCCATCAATCATACTTATATACCTATACTAAAGAGAAAAGATTTGCTTATTTGTTTGTTTTGTAATGGATAAACTCAAAAACTACGGGACTGATTTTAAAAATTCTTTCCCCGTTGGATAGTTATGTTATCCGTGAGTGACATAGGCTATGTATGTACCACGGATGAAGCCGGGGCGGACTGCTAGTATTGTAAATTCCATTCAACAATGTATAAGAAAAAATAACTATTTCTTGCGAAATTCGATCCTTGTTTTTTTTTATTATTACATAATATGGGCTTGCTCTTGGTCCCAGACTACCCCGAGGGCATAGACGGGGCCTACGATGGAGCGAGCTCACCCAAAAGATGCCTATGCACTTATTATTACTTTTTACCTCATAATATGAGAACTATTGGTCCTGAACAGTTCCTTTTACACTTAAATGAAAGCTAAATAACTGCTCTACAACTTAACTTCTATTGACTTTCCTTGTAGGATGAGTATTTTAGACAGTATTTCGATCTAAAGTCTAGCCAACTACAAATTTGATAAAGTTTGGGAAAAATTGCCCATTTTCGAAATGTCATATCTTGAGATCTATTAAACATACAGAGCTGGGATGACACTCATTTTGTTGCTTATTTTATCTTATTCAAAAGTTTCATAGATGACTTTGCTGCAAAATGCATATTTTAGAAGTTGTAAGCCAAAAACTGAAAAAAGTTTGAAAATTTCGAGGTTTTTCGAGCACCACGAAGTTAGCACAGGTCTTTCGAGGTTGCAAATCTAGATTTACACCATTGGTATCTATCTTAACAACATCACAAAAAATCAGGACCTTGCAATTTATTGCGACCTAACGCGATTTTTATGTCTTAGATGACTGGCCTCGCCGCCCGGCTAGAACCAGGACCGCGTCGACGGCGCGTTAGTGTTCCACGCGCGCCTCAAAGAGAAGTCAGCACAGGAAGGAGCCCAACAGGGCCAACGCCTGCCGGGGTTGCGGAATGTTTATAATAGTTACCTACCGTGACCCTGGAACATAAAGGGCAATCGAAGGAACATAAGTGTGTTTTAGTCAGTAAAAGTCTGACACGCTCTCCCGCCGCACCCAGGACGGGAGCAGTCATTTGATGATTTCCCACTCACACAAAAAAAAATATGAAATATTGTAAACAATTTTGTAAAAATTTGTAAACAAGTGTGATACCTAAAATCCAATAAATAAGTATTGGTATTTTCAAATCCCGGGTTTAAAATATCACTATCATCATTCCGGGATTTCAAATAAGATGTCATCCATTCGAACTTCTCTACCTATCCCGATCTCTGCTTATAATTTTCGACTTCACCTAAGGCATAATAATTATAATAGAATGAGTTGTTAGGATATTTGTTTATTTTATTAATTATAATTTATAGTAAGTATTCTTATAAAGTTTTCTAGTTCGACGATTTTCCTTATCTAGTCTCGTCATCATCAGACAACAGTCTTGGAAACACGTATCTAGCAAATACTAGAGGGTAGGCATGGTAGTTTTATTTTACGACTACCCACATTTTCTCTAGGTATTCAATTTAGGTGAAATAATTCGGCAGGTAGTTTAACACTTTATCTAAATAACATCAGTGTTGTGTAGTAGAGTGCCTTAATTTATTGTAACGTTTTTGTAGTCTGCTAAACGAAGTGCCGTATTCGATTAAGTTTTACATGCCGTTTCCACGAAGCTTCAATTTTATTTTAGTGCTCATAGGTAATTGTTTTATACCGGTCCTTAAACCTACTCCAATTTATTACGGGACATAGCATTGGGTTGCAGTGTAGCCGGATGCAGCTGAATACCAATGTTTTTGATGGACAACTATCTAGCCTCTACAGCCTGCCCTACTGGATACTCTGGGTAAGTAAGACTAATTTTAATCTGACTTTTTGTAAAGTATTATATTATTTACTTACACGAATTTGTATTACAATATAACATATACAAAGGAAAGACCTACTTGAAGCCATTGTTTAATTCCTGCAGAAAAGCCTGCAATTCTTATATTATAGCACGTACTTTCACTCAGATATTCGCCTTCTGTATCTTGGGACCGTAGTTTCACAGATGGTTACAATAATATTGTTAATCGAAAGATCATCGAAAGCAACGGTTTTTGTCTTAATCTGCGAAATTAAATTATTGATGGAAAAGTCCAATTGCACTAGCACCGTGCTTTACTCAGGAACCGACAGTCCAGGCAGTCTAGTATACAACAGGACGAACAATTCATACTAATATTATAAATGCGAAAGTAACTCTGTCTGTCTCTTCTTCCCGCCTAAACCACTGAACCGATTTTAACGAAATTTGGTACAGATATAGTTTGGGACCCTAGAAAGGACATAGGATAGTTTTCACCCCGGAAATCCCCTGGGAACGGGAACTATTATACCACGCGGACGAAGTTGCGGGCAGAAGCTAGTAAAACATAATTAAGTAATACACTAATCATAATTTATTTTACAAAAGTCACTATTTACACACTGCTACAAAAACTGTACAAAAATGCTAAAACTTAAGCTTGAAGTCTTTTGAAGTTGTCTTCGTCGTTTGGGCTCTTGGCCATTGCTTTTTATCATCAATCAGCATCTTTATATACCTCCCCTGTTGATCTGAAGGCAGGTTCACGCCAAGAGCCTCGCAATTTCTTATAATCTCTGAACAACCGCGAATATCTCGATTTCTTACTGTAACAAAAAATATTCACATCATAAATCATTGTAAGAATGTAGAAAAGTCATAGAAATTAGTATGCTTTAGTATTTAGACCAGGATTAAAACTTAGATCGTATTTTGGATAGCTTTTTATCCGTTTCCCTCGTATTATCATAGTTTGACAGTTGTGCAACTCTCCATGATTACGTAGCATAATATTTTAACATCATAATTTATTGTGTAAAAGAGCGTTCGACTTTAGAGGTCTAAATTCTACAGAATTTTAGAGCGATATAAGTACCTTACTTAGCACAAACTTTGGCTTTAGCTACTCCCTGTATCGCTATCGTACCACGGCAGTCTGACATTTGTGCGACGGTGACAGTAATACACAGATTATGCCTGGAGCACACCTCCACTGCGAAACAAGGGCGAAACCGCAGTAGTTTCGCTGTGAGTTGTGAGTTCTTTGGCGGCAAAACAGGAGCGAAATTCGCTGCTCTAACGTAAAAAACTGACTATGATGTTGTCTCTTTCTAACACGATTTCGCTCATTTGCTCAAGCGCCGTCTACATCTCCGCCCGTTGACCGCCATTTTGTGTAGTACCTACCTACTGTTGTACTACACAGCGAAACTCGCGCAGCGGTTTCGCGGTTGTTGTTTCGCAGCGGAGGTGTGCTACAGACAGGCATCAATACTTTATCATCGAAAGTGCGTAGAAGGCCAAGATAAATACCTTTAATAGTCATAGTATTTTATTGGTAAGGGATTTTTACAAGTCATATTCAAATTAAAAAAATATTAAAAACATAATACATAAATAAACACATGTCAAATATCAATAGTTTTGTGTCAATAAATATTTTATTATTTATTATTATTAATAGTTGTCAAATAAATAACAGTCAAATCACGCATACAAAATAATAAAGTCAAAAGAAAAAGTCACAATAAAATTAAAATGAAACATGTCAAAGTTTAAATCATCTTTCGTCAAAGGAATAAAAAGCTTGCTCAATATGCCATTTTCAAGCGAGCTTTGAAGCTGCCTATATCTTAGCCATTCTTCATCTCTTTCTTACCATAGCTGTTTGTCATTTGTGTGCGACGATGACAGCAATAATGCTTAGCTAAAACACATGCTAAGTCACGTTCATTTATCTCGGCTTTAGTAAGAAAGGTTATGGCCTTTTAGGGTGGGACTATGTATTGATAACTTCTTTGTTTATCTATCGTGTCCACTAAAATTAGGCAAAAACAATAGATTATATTTGTGTCACGTTCGTGTCAACGCGTATGACTGAAATACCCGTCGATTGTAACATTGGATAAAAACGTGCGTATGTATCCAAGGTTCTAACTAAAGGGTCTATTATCTCTCTACATACATATTGATTATTATATAACATAATAAAATCGTTAGGAAGCTGAAACTGTACCTACACCATGGAATATTTTTAGAAAAGAATGCCGTATATTCAAGAACCGTTTGAATTTTTCAGAATTTTTGTATGTTTGTTCGGGATAAACTCAAAAAGTACGGCATCGATTTCATTCAAATTTTGCATGAATATTACCAAGAGGTTGGGTCAACACATATGCCATATATTATAACGCTATCACCTTTGTGGGATGAACAAAACTGTTATGTAGGCATAGTATTTTCGCTGCTGCACTAGTGTTTCTACATAATAAAAATAGCTGGGAGTACCTTGAAGGTTTACTTCGAGATATTAACGATCAATTATACCCAGACACAGAACAAACTATCATGACCATCACACAAAGTT
This sequence comes from Athetis lepigone, assembly GCA_033675125.1. Lineage (NCBI taxonomy): Eukaryota > Metazoa > Arthropoda > Insecta > Lepidoptera > Noctuidae > Athetis > Athetis lepigone. The sequence continues at coordinate 10,454,049 of CM066230.1, forward strand.
TGTCCTGGGTGGGAATCGAACCCACAGCCTCCGGCTTAACAGGTAGCGTCACTAACCATTAGACCAATAGGCCCCTCAACAGGTGTATAGCAACTAGCAAGCCACACATCTACGCTCTATTCAATTAACCTCAAGGAGACGCAATTTACACGAAAGCTATTCAGGCAAAAGCATTGAAAGATGTTATCATTCCTATTTCTTATTTAAGGGCTGTCTTAAGTGGATGGTTAAAGCTACATATTATATTCTAATGGTTTTACCCCACCCTTACTGTTTCGGCTCAGCTTAACGACTAATTGGAACAAAAAACCTTCATAATAATCAAGAATGGATGTCTACTGTAATTACTTAAAGACATTGACACATCCAGGGTTATCAAAAGTTCGGCTTTGTAATATAAAGCCGTAATTTCAATAACTGAGTACTTAAAAAAACGGCCATTGTACTCATTTATTATGCTATGAAGTAAAATGTCAGGTTTCGTTCCGTTTTTTAGACTTTACTTAAACTGTTTGCAACTTTAGTTGAAATAAGATTTTGAAGTGAATTGGCAGTGGGCTGTTTATCTATGTGTAATCGCTGGAGTACTACTCCAACGATAATCTGTTGCGTGACTGAGGTTTACTGACAAGAAACTGACTTCAGGATATTTCAGTTTTGTAGCTGAAAAAAAATTTCAGCGTGTTCTATAAACACTGCAGACATAGTTAGGCAAGCGTAGTGTGGGTCTCCTTTCGACCAGATGAAGCTACAATTGGCGAAAAGACTGGCAGGAACTGGATGCAATTAGCCAAAGGTTAGGCTCAGTGGTGCGCCGAGGAAGAGCTATAGACAACGTGTCTAGGTTCGTCCTTAGGCGCATTAGGCCGTATGCAGAAAGAAAGCTGGAAACTTATAAGCGCTAACCGGCGCTTGACAGCGCTGGTCCTTTCTACACAAAGGAAGCAGGTTGAAGCAGACCAAGCAAAATATTGGACTCATCGGACGATGATTTGGTTGCAGTTGTCCCAGCGCTGACCAGATCGGCACCGTTCAGTGCTTATCAGCGCGCGTTCATATATTTTCCTTCGCGGGTTACCAGCGCTGTCAAGCGCCGGTAAGCGCTAATAAGTTTCCAGCTTTCTTACGTTGCAACGGGCGGATGTTGGTGACGTTGAGTGATAATGTTGATAATTATAAACTCATAATCCAGACTGCTGTAATGTAACAAACATCCAATGCGACGGAATTCCCATTCCGTGGCGGATTGCAAGCACGAACCGAGCACGCTACGCGCACGAACAGAGTGTCAATGTAGACAGAAAATTGTTTCGGTGCGTGTTACATTTTATGTTACATTACAACACCTTTTTTATTCAAAATCATCGATTGACTCGCTCTGGTCAGAAAAGAAGGGAATGTCAGACTTTTACAGACTAAAACCCATCCATGTTCCTTAGCCTTTTGTGTCCGGAGCCGTGATATCTCTTTCGAACTGTGGGTAGTTCGAAAGAGATTCAACAAAATTTACCTACTTACTTTTACAAACGTCAAGCCTTCCAAGGTATTTATAATCACTTTTCGCGTTAATACCCGTTGTGATATGTATTTACCTACTTATTGTACCGGACGACAACAGTCCTTATTTCGCTAAATGCAACCACGTTTTCTAGGTATGATAAGGTCGACAAACAGATCAAGTTATTATTGTTCTAAGTTCATGAGGGCAGTTGATTAATTATTCAAACAAACGTAATAGAATGAGATACGACTGTTTAAATTGTATAGGGAAGATAGATTCACAGATATTTTTGAATTATTTTAGACGATTTTAATTTTTTATTTAATTTATATTCAAGCTTACAGGCAACAAAAAAACATTTAACAATTATATTAAATCAATGCATAACTAGAAGTTATGATGACATACTACCACAGATTAATAAATAGTTACTACGTAACAGATACTTCACTCCAATACAAAAACCAAAATACCTACGCTATAATAGCCTACAAAATCATAATAATAATACCAGTTGTTTGCAGCAAGGAGAAATGTGCCATAAGTACGCACAAAGAGAGTTGAGATTCTTTTGCCCGCCGCGCGACTAACGTGTGTGCGTGTCGTCCAGCAAATCTGCTAGGGTTATACGTATGATGACAATAGTAATAAAACGAATGTTTTAGAAAAACAATTATTATTTTATTTGTTGATCGAATATTTTTAAGTTTGATAAATTGACTGATGCATATTTTTCGTTCCTTGAATTCCCGACTAATATATTTTAGTGTCAAAAATATCCAAAACCGCGTGAATAATTTTAATAAATAATCAAAAGGGAAACAAGAGAATTGGGAAACAGGGGAATTGCACAATAATCAGGCAATAATTACGTGGTTTCGGCATTTTGATAGTCAGCGCTGTACCCGTGACGCGCGAGCACTCAGCCGGGCGCGCGACAGCCCGGTGTTCGTTGTATCGTCGACGATACGCGAAGCGGTAGGCATAAAACGCGTGGCCTTGAGCGAGTGACGGACGCCTGATACTACTAAAACAATAAGTGGCAAGCCCTACATTGTAATAGATTTATTATAATGTATCATTATAGGACGCCGGGATCACAGACCTAACATAAACTAGAGTATACTGATAACACTATTGTCAGGGAAGTAAGACGAAATAATTAATGTGTAGAAAACTGACCTATTTACAAATGGGCTATCCTATCAGGTTGTCGTAAATAGCTCAAAGATGGGTGGTCCTTGGTGGATGATAAGGTAAAAAGATATTTTCTCAACTATATTAGCGTTGGCATTCAATCTAACCAGATTTAACTAAGTACCAATATTTAAGTCTATGTATTGACGACAGACTATCTCACCTCAACATCCCATTTATTGGGTAACGCCATACTATTTGGCAGGACTGGTTGTCATTGATTCTGGCCGTCAAACGTCGTTCAAACGTTTGTTAAAGATTTACAAATGACCACCGGGAACAACGGTAATACGAGTTTTCCTACGATGGATTTTGTCAGTGAAGAACTTAAAAAGAACACTTGAATTGAAAAAGTCACATTAGTATTCTCGCCTGAATTTTAATTGCTTGGAGTTCATCTGGATTCCTACGGCCTACGGTTCTAGAGGTCTAGAGGTGTCAACCCTTCGGCTGAGGCTACACTAGGCTGCCACGCGAACTGCGTCGCACGAGCGATTGAAACAAATACATGGATTCTCACTAAAAGGCTACACCGTTCATCAAATGTTACTAGCGATCTTTGATTATTTCTGCGACAGGAACTACATTACTGTAATCGCGGCACCGGCTACATCGACGTATCAGCGAAATTGAATCGAATAAACGCCAGATTTTCGGTTATAATGTAGCCATTCCATGTTTATCTCGTTTCGCTCTTCCAGTCGCATCGCAAATCGCTGCCTACTGTAGCCTCAGCCTTCAAGATGTAAACTCTGAGCTTCTGCTGAGCAATTCTTAATGGTTCTCCATTACTTTCCACCCAATAACACTTTCTTCGACAAAAAATTCTCAGCGGTTGAGCTAACAACTGCGAGGTTGATGGTGAAGACAATGGTCTTCAAAATTATTTGTCAAGCAAGCTCTGATTGGTTAGGTAACTGAATTATCAAGAACCAAATAACAATATGTGAAAGCACTGGCCTATTTACCACATTAATGTTCGTTTGACAAATGGTTCCTTAATCTTAGTTTGTTTATGTATTAGTTACTGGGTAGCTGTCGGGATGTGTGATAGGCAGTTGCAGGTGATTTTTTAAATGTCGCTTGAATGGAAGCTATCCGAACTTAATTACTGTTACTGTCACAAAAACTGTCTAACAACAAGGCAGATATAGCTAAGCCAAAGTTCAAGCCATGAAACATATTTATTTTAGTCTTTACTTTTTCCTTCTTGTGTCAATTAAATGATTCTTGTTTATGGATAAAATCAAATCTAATCTAATCTTACATTGAGTCTGGCATATTTTTAGACTAAGGTAAAACAAAAGGAACCAATTAAAAAATAAATCAGCCAGAAAGCCCTGTGTAATGGTGTAATAACTACGCTATTTCGAAAGTTAGAATTATTCCAAAAATAATATCAATAGTCCTCTCACTTTTACTGTACCAAAGAGAACCAAGAGTTACAGTATTTCATCCCTTAGGTGTATTAGGAAGTATAAAGTTCTTCATCCTCCATTAAAATGCTTAAATGCTCCATTCAATATTAATATGCTTTTTTTGTGGTTGGGTAATCATGAAATGACTTGTAGGGCGGGAGGGAGAGTTAGACTTTTACTGACTAAAACCTACCCATGTTCCTTTGGTTGCCTTTTATGTTCCCGGGCCGCGGTAATTATTAGAACTATTTCGCAATCCCGGCAGGCATTGACCCTAGTGGGCTCCTTCACATGCTGACTGCTCTTTGAGGCTTATAATATGCTAATGCCGCGTCAAACTCTTACATCGCGATATAAGGTGTCCGTTGTAGTTTACATGTTAGGCGATAGATGTCGCCACAAACCATAACTTACATTTATAATTGAACAACACCTGCAGAACTGCAACATACTCCATCATCATGTCGTACTTCAGTAGGGTCTGCAGTAATCTGACCACTGCATCTTCATTGAAGTCCTTCAGAGCCATTATACTGAATGCAGTAGCCCTGGAAACAGCAACATAGAGTTTTTTAAGCAGTTGGTCAGACATTTTACCATTGCATTGTACAGATGCCAGCACAATTACAACTTTGTCAGTGCTGCATTAGGTTCAAGTTGGATTGGGAAAAAATTATAATCTGTACTTAGCTCTATAAGAAGACATTATTGTAAGTATAATGTTATATTCATATTTTTATTTGTCAGTTACATACCATATTTAACTGGACCTTTATATTAAAAAACGGAAAGATTATAATTGTTAACTAAAAATTTTTGTGATAAATTCACAAGAATTTCTATTATTAATAAATTGAAGTTAAGCCTAGCCTATTTGAACTAAAGTTAAAAAAAAACCATTATAATAATTTAGGTTTTTTTTAGATTCGTTTGATTCTAAAATTGCAGGGTTTTGCACACTATTTATTTAAAAGTACAATTTATTATCTTTAAAATGTATAATATTTCAGTCTTACAAAATATAAAGGTAAGTACATAATAACTTACCTTTATATTTTATCTACAGTAAATATACTGTAGATATAATTTAAAACAAATATGAATACTTACTTTTCTCCAACTATATCCAATAGAATTTCTGACTTTTCAAGAAGCTCATTGGCCAACACTTGATCAGAAAACCATGAGCTTGCCCAGCAAATATGCCAAAAACAGACCAGTGGATAATGGTCTGACCACTCTTCACTAAACTCTTTTACATACTTCCTAAAAATTACTAATGACGCTTCTGATCTATTTAATACTGAATCTTGTATTAATTCTCTGAATATTATTCTATAAAAACTCCTTAGACTCTCATACTTCTTATAACAACTTGTAAGTATTGCCAGCCCTTTGTCAGAGTTACCCTTGATACATTCAGCTTTTGCGAGATAGTGTAAAAACTCCCCATTTCTTTTGTATGAGATCGGATCAACTTTTAAACAATAATTTTGTATTACAGCTACCATCTCAGGTTTTCCATGCATGCTGTAATGTCTAAAGAGCTTCTTTACTGTAGCGTAAGTCAGTAATTTCTTACAATCTCGACATTTTATGACTAGATCTTCAACCTTTTTGTGATTCTTTTGCGCAAGCAGTTCTGAAAATATGTTTTCCAAGTCTGTATTGGTCATCGTAGATACGTTATTTGTGTCACTTGTGTACGTGCAGTGTTGTATACTCTTCTCCGGTAGGTCATTTCTTTGAATTCTTAAATTTCTGTTCCTTTCGAATATTTCACTGGTAAATGCATCAATAGTCAATGTCGAGTAATAACCGCTGCATGGAGCCAATTTTTGTATAGTTTGCACACTTTTTATAAGTCTTGCGTAGTTCAGAAGCTGCTTTGTCATGTGCAATCTAGTTATGTACATTGTTTACCACAAAAATCAATGATCTTAAGCCCAATGACCAATTTGGAATTTACTGAAGTCTTATATGTACAAATTTGAACTTATCTGGCATTAATTCGTGTCGTGTGTAACATTTTCTTGATAAATTTTCCTTAATCCTAAAAAAATAAGTTGATTACACTGGTAAAATTATAAAATTTGAAAACCTGTAAACAGGTTAATTTTATCATCACAAAACCTAGTTGACAACAAATTGTGACAGATGACGTGCCTGACAACTTTGACTTTGGCATTTGAGTTGTCATTGTCAATATTTGACACTAACTGAAAGTTTCTGGAGCTAGCCTTTATACAATAATAAAAATAATTATACCTCTTGATTCAGATTAAAAATTATGATGATAATGAAAAATTATTTAAACGGCTAATCAAATTCTTGCTATGAAACAAAAAGAGCAAAAATCATATGAATATGTTTTCTAAAATAATTTAATTTAGTGCGGCCATCTTGTGTGGAATAGCCAGACTAGTTTAACGAAAGACACGCCATCTCTTTAAACAGTTCTTCTACTTGCCCACAGATGTCGCTGCATGGTTCACGTAACATTTTGCTTTTTATAATGTACTTTCAAACATTATTTATCAATGCATTAGATGCACGCCTTGAACTCTTTCTATCGTATCCCGAATAAGTATACAATACTAGCGACCCGCCCCAGCTTCGCACGGGAGTTACAAATCTTTAAAAATCCCGGCTTTTCTCTACTATAATAAGCATGGATTATAGTACACAAGCTTTTGCCCGCGGCTTCGCTCGCGTTAGAAAGAGACAAAAAGTAGCCTATGTTACTCTTCATCCCTTCAACTATCTCCACTTAAAAAATCACGTCAATTTGTCGCTCCGTTTTGCCGTAAAAGAAAGACAAACATACAGGCACACTTTCCCATTTATAATATTAGTATGGATATAAGCCTTCCTTAATCACTTTATCTATTAAAAAAACCGCATCAAAATCCGTTGCGTTGTTTTAAAGATCTAAGCATACATAGGGACAGACGGCGGATATCGACTTTGTTTTATACTACTTTGCTTATGTAGTGATTTATAAACGCAGGTAGTTGACGTGCTTCTGGTTTTGGAATATTTAGCATAACTGAAATAGGTACTCCAATCATCAATATTATAATTTAGATGGTTAGCCTTTATTGATGATTTTGATTACAAAACTGACACAAAAAAAGACAAGCCAATAACAATCGTGTTATGTCTATCCATCGATATTCAATACGTGGAACGGATTACGAATTTTATCTTTTAAGATATCGTATGACGCTCTAGTTTTTTTATTTTCCGAAGTGATTGCCGACAATGATCGGCTGTCGATTAACATACATCTATTAGTTGTTAATGCCAAGAGCTCAGCAGGGGTCTACGAAGGACGCTAGTTCAAACTTACACGCCACGCTTCGTGTTCAAAGCCAATTTTTTGAAGACATAAATTAGTCGGCTGTTTTGTTAACTGAGAGTGGGGACGACACGTGCCTTATTATTATTAAATTATAGTATTATACGTTTAGGTTGGTAATGTGTTTGATCGTTGAGTTATTACTTTAAACACGATATTTTCCGAAAATGTTAACCAATTTCTTTGTCTGTAAAGTTCGTGTTTCATGTGCTTTTGATAACTTCACTTAATAGAGATTGGGCTTCCTACCAGACCGACGTATCTCTGAAAGCAAAAATAATATGACAAGTAAATTTTTTGAACAAATTAGGTGACTGTAAAAGCTAAATAAAACCTGCGCGGTTTACTTTTTAACCAGCGATGGATTTTAAAATAGTGACAAAATGTAAAATACACACACACAATCAATTTCCAAACACCGTGTATTCACTGATAAATGGAGAAACGGTATTGAGCCCTATTCCTCAAGCTTTAAGGCCGCGTTTTCGACCACTAGACCAATGTGCTGTAAAAATCCCAATTAGGCATGTTTTTATTGTAAGTACCTAACACATGACACTACCGATAAGGCTTTTATATAAGTCACGCATGAAATACTTCAATCAATTTATTGATTGTCTAAAATATAATCATTGATGGATTGATCACGCACACATAAAACTAGATAGCGGCAGGCAGTAGCTTTAATAGATGATCTTTCACCTTCTGATCCGCAAAATGATACCTAAGTATACGTAAAAAAGTTTTCGAAATGAATACTGTAGAGATTCTGGCTACTTAAGCCGTTGCAAAGGTGATGATTTGAAGAAAATTTGACAAGCCGTTAGGCGATCGAGCAAATGCGTAAATACTTTTTTTATTGAAGAAGTTGATAGCACTAAATTTTTGGGTATATGGATTGATAATGATATGAAATGGCAAACACACATTGATACAACATGTAAAAAAATAAACCAATATTCATATGCCTTGTACAAATTAGCAAAAGTAGTAGATCAATCAGCTGTACTGACAGCATACCATGCATATGTGGCATCAACTCTTAAATATGGTATACTAGCTTTTGCCCGCGGCTTCGCTCGCGTAAAATTTGGTCTGCCACATTAAGTTGCGTGATATTTTTTTAATTTCTTATATTTTTAATGTAACTTCACATCGTACATCCTAAATTTCTAACTTCAAAATTAGTTTATATACAATCTTTGAAATCCGTTTGAAAGTCGTGATGGCACGGTGGATAAGGCGCCCGCCTCTCGTGTAAGAGGTTGTGGGTTAGAATCCGGGCAAGTACCAATGTGACTTTTCCAACTCATATGTATTTTCTAAAGTTTATCTTGTGCCTCGTACTGACATCCTGTGCCTCGGAAAGCACGTAAAGCCGTTGGTCTCGGTTGTCATGCGTAGAACTTTGACAGTCGTTACTGTTTAGCCAGAAACTCTGACCAGTCTAACCAAGAGGTATCGTATCGCCCAGTTACTGGGTTGTGGAGGTCAGATAGGCAGTCGCTCCACGTAAAACACCGGTATCCAGCTGAATCCGGTTAGGCTGGCAGCCGACCCCAAACACAGTTGGGAAAAGGCTGGGGAGATGATGATGACAATCTTTGAAATCCTATACCTAATATTTAGAGGGAATCTCTTGAGGGTGGAATTATCTGAATTCCTTTTTAAGTGCTCAATATTTTAAGCTATAATGGAACTCTGCAAATTTCAAAATGCTAAGACCAGTGGTTTCTTTACCTGTATGGTGTGCTTATTAAAAGTAGCCCTATGTCCTACCCCAGGCTTGAGATTATCCTATCCAGCACAAACGGATTACTAAACACTGACTAATAAACAGGTCGGACCAATGTTACTTGCATTTAATCACTACATAGTATAATACAAAGTAGCTTTCTTTGGCTTAAATTTTTAAAACTACGGAATGGATTTTGATGCAGTTTTGTTAATAGATTTTGTAATAAGTAAAGAATTAATATGTATGTAATTGGAATAGGTTAACATCTGTGTTAAATTATCTGTGTTTTTACTGCAATATACTCCCGTATACTATGTTATTTGTTTTTTTTTTATTCAGCGAAAATATGTAGATTTTGGGATTTAGATACATGTGAGCATGGAAAAAACAGGGCGTGCCTAAATGTATCCCCGCTATCTTCAAAGTTTGCCTTTGCGATTTATGAATAGTTATAGAAAATGCAACTTTAAGTAGGAACTGTAAACATTTGAAATTAAAGGGTAAGTTATTGGGTATTATTGGAATGCGTGGAGTAAGAACATTTTCACCCTTAGCTTCTCCAGTTACAATTGGTGCCTAGTTCAATGACTCGCAATCTAGTGCCATTACATAGTCTCGGGGCGTCCAAGTTGCGCATTAACAAAACGGGTATACCGACTTTTAATCCTTCGAACACACGTGATTTGAGACACAATAGAAAGACAATAGCAGCCCGACAGCCGGCTGTCGGTCGGTCGTTGAAAGGTTAATTTGAGCTTATGTGATGGCACCCCGAATAGCTCCAAAGAGTTAAGAACTCCCCGGGGTAGCTTGTACAGTCTTCAGATGACATGACTGTGTCGATGGATGGAGTTGGGTTGTTGCATCGCTGGTTACTTGGCCCAAGATAATTTTATTGATTTTCGCAACTGTCTCATTTTTTGGTGCTAGTATAGTTCTTTCACATAGCCAACTTTCATCGTGGATGTTTTGTTGCCGTTTGGCGCTCCGTTCAAGTCAATCATATCGTGATAACTTTTAAACTATTCTGCCAAATTACTTAGTGTGAAAGACAAAGTTTATCTTCATTATATACTTAATGCGAGAAATGTATTCATTTTGGTAAGAGTTTAATAATTATATACTAATATGTGCATTGTAAAATAGTACCAAATTTAATTAAATTTATGGTTCACAATTATGGTCGTACTGGCTTGCACATAAGAGGTAGATATATGCTATCGCGGACTTTTATTTAGATCTATTTAAGACAAACAATCCTGTGGTACATCATCTTTATTTAACTCCATTGGTTTAGGCAGCGCACGCGAAGATAGCTCTCAGATGGAGATTTTTTTCCGACTTAATTGACACTTGTCGTTTTATTATGATCAAAATTACATAAAATCATTATAAATTGTAGCCTATGTGTTACTCTGATAAATAACCTAAATTACTGTAAAGTTTCATCCAAATCGGTCCAGTAGTTTTTTCGTGAAAGAGTAACAAACATACATACATACACACACACATACATCCATCCTCACAAACTTTCGCATTTATAATATTATTATATTATATTATATATTATAAGTAGGATAAGCAACTACCTTGTTAACTTACCTATGACCACAAATAAAAGATTTTGAGTTTTGAGTTTTTTTTTTGAGTTTTGAGTTTTATTATAAGAAACATACGTGTAATAATATTACAGAACTTATTAAGCTCTAGCTCGAAAGTGTTTTCATCTCTACAAGGTATTGTTATTTGTTTATAAAACCTTCGAACCCACGTGATTCGAAACACAATAGAATGACAATAGCAGCGCGACAGCCGGCTGTTGGTTGGTCGTTGAAAGATAGGTAATCACAGCACGAGGGAAAAGTAAAGTAAAAACAAATGTTTTAAAGTATTTTTTTGTTTTCGAGATATGTTATACAGACATGGTGTACTCAAGTCTCAAGTGATGAATAGTTACTCTACATATAAAGACCACGGTACCTAAGTACTGAACAATAAGTAGAATAATCAACAACGTAAATTATATTTGATGCAAATTTTGCACCAACTCTCTATAACTTTGTAAACATATCTAAGTAAATAAAAACAGTGTTGCCCTACAAAAGGCGCTCTAGAACGCGACTTAAACGAACAGCTGATTCAACCGCAACGTTTACCCACGAATCGCCCAATAAATAAAGTCGAGCAACCAGCCCACATTGTGGTAACAACATTTAGAATTTACGGCATTTATATGGTAATTCGAAAGGGGCGCACACCACACTTATTTGGTCAATTAAACTATGTTAATAAATGCAGTTTATTAATTATTTTACAACTATGTATGATAAACCGTGGCAATTTAACGACTGGTGAGTGTGAACTTTGTTGTTTATTTTTATGGGCTTGAGTATTAGGCAAGTGATTGATGTCTATTTATTGAAAAAAAAAACAGTGTTCAACGTCGATGTTTCAAAAAAAGGCAATAAATGTGCTTCTATTAAAATTGCTTACTTTTTGTTTAAAAGAAAACACTGAGCTAAAAAAAACTTATATCTGAATCATAAGTTTGCAGTCTCTTGAAGCTGTGAAAAATGTAACTTGTAAGTCAACGTAATCAAAAGATACGAATGTTTATGTTTTATTTTTTCACCTATAGAACGAGTTATTCCGGTCAGATCCCCTGATCTGATCCCCTGTTGTTTATTATAGTATTTTAATTCCTGTCTGATCCACTATTAACTTTGTCATTCCGGTCTGATCCCGTTACTCTTTTTTGACAGGTAAGTACAGTCAAGAGAAAAGCAGTTGTTCATGTAAAAATATTTGTTTTATTTGTTTAAAATCATTACAGGCAATCAGAAAATTAGTCTTTTTATTTAGACAACTACACCTTAACTATAAAAAATATTTGACCATATTAATTAAATAACAAAAACAGAACTTAAAATTACTATATAAAATAGTATTTTTACTTGGACAATCCTTAATATTAATAAAAGATTTTGACCATCTTAATTAAATAACAAAAATAAAACTTAAAATTAGTATTTAAAATCATCACAGATAATCAGACATTTGGTCTTTCTATTTGGACAAACCTTAATAATTTAAAAGGATTTTGACCATCTTAATTAAATAACAAAACAGAACTTAAAATTACGATATAAAATCATCACAGACAATCAGAATTTTGGTCTTTCTATTTGGATAGATAACAAAAACATAAACACAAGTTCTAGAGCTTAATCAAATTTGAGAGTTAAATGAATGACATGACAAATTAAATAAAAGTAATCGTTTTTAAATAATAAAAGATTTCGACTAGATAAATCGAATACCAAAAAAACATAATTGTGTCTTTTAATTTGGACCAATCACTTACAGTCTTAACTTAACTATGCCTATATGTTATGGTTCTTTGTTTTTATTCAGATGAAGAAAAAAAAGTTTAAACAGGATTGACGACTAAAGCCCCGTATTCATAGTAAACATTTTGTTTAGCAACATGGTTGCATAAACATGTTGACGAGTTGCTGTCATCATATTACGGGCAACACTTGTGTTGCGGTGTTGATCACGCCATACTGCAGAGTTGACGCCCGGCGAGCGACAACATCAGTTGATCAACAGTTGCTAAACAAATGTTTACTATGAATACGGGGCTATCTTACAGTACAAGTACGAAAACAAACAATTATTGAGCAGTGAGGATACCCGTACTTAACCCTCGATACTCAAGTCCGACACGCCTTAGCCGGTTTTATTTTATATAAAACGTTGCATCATACCAGGAATTTCTCTAAAATCATGGGTGCGTTTAACACATACATATACGTAAACAACCAGACCCGGAACAACAGCTAGTAGGCCATTTGGCTATCGGTTTTGTGTGGGAATCGAACACGCGACACTCTGCGAAGTTGTAAATTGCTCAACCACTGCGCTATTCTTATTATGGCTGATTTTTAATAGGTAATCTTGGTCCTATATAACATTGACACTGTTACACATTCCTGCAATACGAAATATTTGAGCTAGTTGCTTCATGTAAAACACAAGTAGCTGAATCCAGTTAGAATAAATAAATATAAATAAATAAATATCCTGGGGCATTACACACACGGTCATCTGATTCCAAACTAAGCCGAGCTTGTACTATGATTACCAGACAACTATAATATATAATTTAATAGCTTCTGCCCGCGGCTTCGCTCGCGTTAGAAAGAGACAAAAAGTAGCCTATGTTACTCTCCATCCCTTCAACTATCTCCACTTAAAAAATCACGTCAATCCGTCGCTCCGTTTTGCCGTGAAAGAAAGACAAACAGACAGACAGACAGACAGACTTTCCCATTTATAATATTAGTATGGATAAATACATACATACTATAGATAAATTACACCTACACACAGGACAAACAATCATGCTCATCACACAAAGTTTGTCCTGGGTGGGAATCGAACCCACGACCTCCAGCTTAGCAGTCAGGGTCACTAACCACTAGACCAACAGGCCCGTCAAGAATAGAAGCTGACCCCAACAAGGTTGAGAAAAGACATGATTATGACAAAATATTTTAGCTCTTTGTACACTTGGCCGTAAATCTCTAAATAAATCTTTGTATTGCGAAAATGCTTAGAAACAAAAAGCAAAAATATTACACATGAGTATGTAAGTTTATCGATTTATTGATACTTAATACCTACGTACTTACATTACTGATGTAATTGAAGTTTAATAGTCAAGTTACAAAATGATAAGAGGGAAAGTTCAAATATAAGGTCACACACAAGCCCTTATCAATAAACTTTACTTCCGACATAATATGTTACATATTTAGTGCTGTTTTATGTGTAAATTTTATCAGTTTGTCATAAAGCTATTATGTAAGTGATGTTTAAGAAGTAGTCTTAGCCAAGAACATGACAGTCCTTTAGCTCTAGACAAGTGGGATTGTAAAATATATGGTAGAATAGAGTTCAATTTGAGATGTCAAACTTAGCGTAAACTTATGTCAATTCCGTACCTTTAAAAATATATTCCATTCTACCGTCTAATCTACAATGCCACTCCTCTAGAGGTGCTGATTAGAGCTGAAGACAAAAAAGTAGAAGGAGAACAAAAAGAAAATCCACGACTCAAGATGGTGTCTCGAGTTATCTCAAATGCGAACACGGCGTAGAATTATAAAATATGAGAACATTTTGCTTAGACTGTATGCAATATCCCAAAAAGGCAAGCAAATACAAAAATACTTAGAATTGATATTGACGACGAAGAACCTTTTAATAATAGAATCTGAATAAACGATAATTTGAAGCCAATCAACTGTCCATAGAACTTAAAAGCAAACCCGAGAACTTAATGCAAATTCACCTTTGCACCTACTGGCATAGAATTGCTACGAGAACAATTCATACAGTGAACAGTCCACAAATTGTCATTCTCGAACCCGAGGTATTAATTGCAGTTCTACCCACAGACATGCCCTTGTTTAGTAGTCACCGACAACTAGCACACAATTAGTCATATTAAAATAGGATTAACACTTTCTCGTCGTCACTAAGATCTGCTTAGTCGTCGCCGAAGATTAACATAACCAGTTTAATCAGAACCGTGAAATTGGGGACAGTGTTCATGGATTAGATGATGATAAACTTTTTTAAAGATCTTCGTAAATTGGTCGGGAATGTTCGTAGTGTTACAATTAACCCGACCCGCAGTCGGTAAACTCACAGTTTAATCGAATGAGTTATGCTTCGTTTCTTCCAGAATGCAGTTATCATTGTTAACGAGAGTTTCTGGGCAACCTTTATTAATGAAAATGTTTGGCGTCACCACCCCACTATTATGTTGTCCTATCCACGTTAAAACTCTAAATTGTCCGTTACGAATTGTAGAGTGTTTGGGAAACAATGGAGAAATTATGACGTTAAGCTGTAAGAAATGGATGGAGCGTAGCTTTTATTATAAACCCCGCTATGAAGTAAATTAAATTTATAATGTATGAGAAAGCTTTATAATGTTATTAAATAGAATCAACCAAGTGGGTACAGGAAATGAATGATGAAATTATAA
The DNA here is from genome assembly GCA_033675125.1 of Athetis lepigone. NCBI lineage: Eukaryota > Metazoa > Arthropoda > Insecta > Lepidoptera > Noctuidae > Athetis > Athetis lepigone. The sequence goes on from CM066230.1 coordinate 10,469,325, forward strand.
TAACAAAAGCCATGTTTGTTGCGACATACAGTTAGCCAGTATCTACAAAAATCACAAACATCAACGAAGAAAAGCAAGAAATGGTAGCGTGATTTAGGTTTTCTAAATTATTCAAAACAATCAAACAAACACATGATCTACAGCAATGATTACTACTTAAGCATCACAACCAGAAACAACAATGACATAACATTAAAACTTGAAACATAATACATTTCTTATTCACTTAGCTGGATCAAGTCTTAAATTAAGTTACAAAAGATAAAGCGGCAAGCGGTATCAACGTGAAATATTACGTTGTTACAATTTGATACTCATGGCGGTATCGTATCAGTAGTAACTTGTTCCTTTTGTTGATCTTTATCTAACGCAAGGATTTCTTGATGATTCAATAAATAAATAATTTTGGGATGCTCGTATTGTGTTTCTTCAATGATTTGTGCTTTAGTTATTTATGGTACACTCATTTGATTACATGTTGTTTTGTTATATTACTTCTCTATTTACTAGCCTAAATATTCGACTGGGCAGGTTTGGGACTTCCAATCTTCTAAATTTCTTCTACAAAGTTGGGACTTAAAAGCCACTAATAATATACATGAAAAAATATCTCTGTATATTTGTTTATTACCTCATTACGACTGAACTGCAAAATTAATAAAGACATTGACTTCGTTTTAAAAACTACAACTTAATCCATTTGGTATTATATTTGGTAGTCGCATGCAATAATTAGTTACTCATACAGATATACATCTAAACCGCACGCTGACCACTATTGCAATACAAATAGATTTTCAAGTTTAACTAGCAGTTAACCAGATTCACTATTGCATTATCTTTATCTACTTGCTTCCTACGTTCTAAGTTTAGCTTAGAAACAGTGTTCTAGTGTTTAGAAGTTCAATAAACGTTAATTTTAGCTGTCTACTTCAGTTTTACAATGTGTACACAACTAACACGCTCCTACATACGCGCGTGTATTTACATTATCTATTTGGATTTCTTTTATCGCTAAATTATGGTTCACTCGTTAAATTGAGCTTGTAAATCTTTTAAGATTTTTAGAATTCTTCTAGTGATGTGTGTGGAATAAATGTTTTGTATATACGGTCGTTACTTTTATGTATCTTTCATCGTTTCCGAAAAAATACAGGACGTCTAGTTTAAGCAGCAAATTTTTCAGCTTAAATTTACTGGGAATATTCTTATTTGTAACAATATTAATGGTGGTCACCGTAAATAAATTACATGCAGATATTTTACCTTTGTTAGATATATGTTCTCTATTTAAAACAAACTTGTTTGCCACCAAAACAGATAAAGCATTTTAGACGCCCATACAGCTATTAACCAGTATTAGAGGTAATATTTGATAAAAGATACTCATAGTTACTTAGATGTTATCTATTACACCAGTATCGAGTATCCTGATAAACAGAACCTCATTGAAATCGACGCCAACTTCAACATCAATCAATTTCAAATTCACAAGATTGCGCATGATCAGTAAAGATTGAAATAGCCAACCATTTATCTAGTAGACAACTATTAAGGCTGACTGTCACAACGCTTTACCCACAATAGCTTGTCGATGTAATCGCAATGGTTGAATATATATCGATTAAAGATCGCATGGTCCATGGTCCCCTTATTGTTCTGTCTTCACCCCTATCATAGGAGCCTGCTAAACTATGCCGCGTTGTAGATTGAAACAAAAGGTTCTGTAACATGCTTGTCTTCGGCGACATTATCCTATCTGGAGATTGTATTCAGATAAACGTATCGGTTTGCTTTATTTGGTATCGATCAAGCTTATATTGAATTGCATTTGACTGGTTGCTTGTTTACTCACGTGGGTTGATAGGAAATTTATACTTTCTGTAGCGAGTTTATGTCAAATCAGGGAAACGAGTAAAACACGATGTTTTATGTCAACAATCATAAATTAAATACTGACCAAAAGACAACTTAATTATTATGAAAACTAAACTAATTTCTTCGTATTTTGTACAGTTTCTTTATCATTCTTCCCAAAAAATACCTATTTGTGACAAAAGCGTATGTAGATGATGCATTTGAAATTAATTCATTAGCTTCCTTCCCAAACTTTACTACTGAATAGCAGTAGAGATGGAATAGTTTAGACCTATGGAATGTAATATATAATACTTTCCATAGGTATAGGACACGCATAGGGCAGAATCTAATGCCACCCATCAACCACTAACATTGAAATTTTTACACCTTCAATTCCCTTTGAGCTTGTATTTCCCTGCAACCAGCACCTGACTGCATGACCCATGATTTGTATGATTAGCCGATCGTATCACTGAGTGATTGTCGTGTGTCTGCCACGAGTCCAAGTCGTTAGTTATCGGCTTCGCGATCGTGAAGGGGAAACGGGACCTTTTTGAGCACGTATCATGTTCACGTTAATGCTAATTTGTAGTTATCTGTTGGCTGTTTGTCGAGTTTTGTAGTATTTATGTAGATTTTATAGTCTTCTTTGATTCTTTGTTTGGTTGGTCTGGCCTAGTCGTTAGTGACTGACTGTTAAGACGGAGGTCGTGGATTAGCTTCTCGCCCAGGTCTTTGTGTGATGAGCATCACGGTCTATTCTGTTTCTATAATTTATAGGATTTATATAGCAGTTGTCGGTTTATTATAGTATAGGCTCTCCCTAGTTTCAGACCAAATAGATTTCTGTGTGTGAATTGTCTCAAGATATTTATTTATACTTTGGTGCCGGAATAGTGTAAATAATATCTTTTCTAATGAACAATAGTACTAAACATTTACCTTATTGTATGTTTCTGTATTGATTACAGAAATTCCGTTTCTATATTTTTAGAATACACCTCTTTGTAAACTATCTAAATGTTATTAAATCAGAATAGTTGACGGGTGGAAGTTATCATCCGTTAATGGATACCGACCAATTTAATAATAGGGTGGCTAGTGGCTAGTTAAAACAATGAATGGGTTTATTTATAACATTTAATTATAACTTCCGTCTAGTCATTATAAGACTCAACTTACGATGATCACGTAGTACAATTAATGAGGAGAGAGTAGACTACTGTATTAAAATGCCAGATTAATTAAAAGTTTGAACTCAAAAGGTTTCGAACTTTTAATTAATCTGGTTAAAGTAACTGAAGTTGTTATTTGTAAAATACGTATTGTAACAACTATCGGTCACAAATTAACCTTTCAACGACCAAGTGACAGCCGGCTGTCGCGCTGCTATTGTCGTTATATTGTGTCTCGAATCACGCGTGTTCTAAAGTTTAAAGTAATTAATTAAGTTTATCTAGATGGGTTGTGGTAAATAGTTCTAATCCCTGCCTTATGCTCATGAACGGTCGCAGTTATTTCAAATTTGTCATCTCTTAATAACTTGTTGTTGTTCAATTCTTTATTGTTTTATGTTACGCTTTACTTTTATTTATTAAAAAAAAACAGCAGCAACACGAATAATACAACCAGGGTTTTGTAAAAACTTGATTGCAAGAGTATCAGTGGAGAGTGGAGAATCAGTAATACGACTACGGTATTTATCTCTTTCTATCTAAAATCAAAAAGTTGTTTTAGTTCATCAAGTTCCCATAATAGGCTAGTTTAATTGGTTCACAATAAATCCACGCTGTCTGGCCTGTATAAAGAATCACTAAATATTCCGACCTTGGCTCCTATCATATGGGGCATTATCTCCAAAGTACTTATTATAAATCTGTTTATCTGTCCATAAATCTTTTTAGTTTTTATCTCAGTCTACAATGTGTGATCTTTTTGCTTTATTAGTGTGATAATAATAACTGAACTGCCTTGTTTTTGGAGCGATAAATAGAGAAATATATCATGGCTCTCAACGGACGATTGAATGTGTTTTTAAATAAATTATTTGATTTTTGACCTATTGGACTGCTTTCTGTTATTTGCATATTCGACTTAATAGTTTCGTAGGTATGGTTTAAATTTGTGTGTATTGAATATTTGTTCGTTTTGTCCACTATAAATTGTTCGGTGATGTAAGTACAGGGTCCGGAAGTGCAGATGTGTGGACTTTTGTGTAAATTCAATGAATTGTGGACAATCGACCTGTGAGTATTAATTCAAATCTTTTGTTGACACTGTGCTACTCAGGACCACTTTATTTTGACTTTTCGCCATGTATTATGTCACTACGCTTAAAGGTATCAGTTATTTATTAGAATGCTTACATTGTTATTTTATCGTTCAATGGTATTTTGAAGTGTGCCTATTACTAATGTGTCTATAAATCAGGAAAATGTCTAAACAGTTCTGTCATCTTGCAATAAGGTAAGAGTCTACTTTTATTTTTTAACGCAAGCAACGTCTTTTTAAAGAGTTTTTTTTATAAGATGTCATAAATTTGGCAAGATGGCACCGCTCAAACATTTTAATTGATGCCGAGTTTTTGTGATACGTCCAACATTTTATTTACTTTTGTTATATTAGTTTTAAATATTCTCATGTAAGTGAATTGTAATTCTTATGGGAATAAATGGTCTCAAACCAGAAAGGAAATTGCCCAACACAGTATAGGACGCCGTTGCGCATCGAAAAAAATGATATCTTAGTGTAAATTGGATATAAAAGAGGGGAGAGGTCGTACTTTCCAAGGAAACAAAAAATATCTACTTATTTTGTGGGGTTTTAGTTGAATTTTGATTTATATGATCAAGTTTTGAGGTTAGTTTTGTATCATAACTTCTACCAAAAAAAGTACTAATTACAACAATATTAGGATTTATATTGTCATAAAACAAAACATAATAGTTATAACAAACCAATGAAAGTTCCCAAGTAAATGGTAATTAGGTCATACGAAACCAAAGTGGCTTATAGGCATAAAGAGTAGAAAATAAACAGACCATGCAGAGATTAGGGTTTTCTATCCACTTTCTATTTATTATTATGATATATTTTTAATATGATGTTTACTTATGAAATCGTCATTTTTGTACGAAGTTTTCGAAGTTCATTTTACAAGTAAGGTCTCTATAACTCCTGAAATAAAAAATTCTAAGCCGTTATAGTTTTCGTCCTAAGTTCATCATATTGACTTTGGTTTTTCGAGTCAGCCGTTTAGTTTGTCGGTGTGGTATACACCATATACCCATATTATGGAGTTTCTTTGAACACACGTGATTCGAGACACAGTAAAAAGACAATAGCAGTGCGACAGCCGGCTATTGCTTGGTCGTCGAAAGGATAACCGTAAAGCCCGGTTTCCACCGCGAGCGGAACGGACCCATTAATGACTTCGTTCGCAAGTGCGAACTGCAAATAACAAATAGTCAAACAAAAAAACAACAAATAGTCGAATAATAATTAATAATAAATGCATTAATAAACAATTATGTATTAAGAGTTTTGTTGGTGGAAATACAAGTATGCAGTTTGCGCTTGCGAACGAAGTCATTAATGGGGCCGTTCCGCTCGCGGTGGAAACCGGGTTTTAAGGTGGTAAGACGAGGACGGACGGATGGACGAATGGATAGGCGGTCCGAAATGACGAAACTATAAGGGTTCTTTTTGTAAAAACCATTCGTAACTAATTTATTATTGTCAACAGACAAAATCTGATTCTAGTCATCATTGCAATGCGTGTAATTAAGCATTTGTAATATTAATGTGTGGAAATAAAAATATTCAAAAGTCAAAGGCATTTATTTCACTTAAATTATTTACAAGCACTTCTGAATTGTCAAAGAGTAGACCGGTTATTCAGAATACTGATTTATTTCAACAGATCTTCAATTAATGCGTGCTACAAGCACACATTGTCCATAAGCTCGTTCAACACTCATTACACTTCGACAGTTTAGATACACACAGCATTTACAGCATCAGCCAGACTTTTATTTTGTCGCAAACACTAAGAGAAGAGGATGTTCTTCTGACATCTGAAAATAAATATAATAAATATTATTACATATTATTGATTGATCTTAGCATTAGATTAATAGAAAATTCGTCCGAGTGGGAGCCGAAAATGATTGTAACAGGATTTTTAATTAGTTTTTTACGTTATCTGCTGTTACATCAACTGTTCAACAAAATACAAATAGTGCTATTAACTTGGACCATCTTTGGTATTATCCATAATAACATATAACATTGTTGATAATATAACAATAATGCACTCATTTTCCCCTACACTAACGTCAAAAAAGCGTGTCTTGAGAAAAGCGGTACAAGATACAATAATAATAATAAAGCCTTTATTTCCATGCAATTTACCTAGTACATATAAAGAAAACAACAAAAAGAATTAAATCTAGTTAATACATATGCATGGCCCCGCTCCGGGTATAGGCCTCCTCCAACTTTTTCCATTTTTTCCGGTTTTTTGCCTTCATCATCCAGTCTTTTCCTGCAATTTTTTGGATGTCATCTATCCAGCGGTCTTTGGGTCTGCCTTTACTCCTTGTTCCGGTTGGACCCGGCCATTCAGTGACTCGTTTTGTCCATCTTTCGTCAGACATACGGGCGATGTGCCCCGCCCATCTCCATTTGAGTTGTTGTGCGTGTTGTCCCGCGTCTATTAGTTGCGTTTTCTTTCTAATATCTTCGCTCTTACATTTATCAGTAAGTTTTATGCCTAAGATGCTTCTTTCCATAGCTCGCTGACAGGTCCGTATTTTCTTTATGGTTTTCTTTTGGAAAATCCAGGTTTGTGCTCCATATGACATGCAGGGTAGTAAGCACGAATCTATAACCTTCTTCTTGAGCTTCAGCGGGAGTTTTGATTTTAAGATTTCCTTGAAGCTCCAGTACTTCTTCCATGTCATATTTATACGGCGCTCTAGTTCGTCTTCGTGCCTAGATTTCTTGAATGAAATTTCCTTCCCAAGATATATATAGTTTTCTACATACTCAATGGCTGTTCCGTTTACTATTATAGGTTTTTGTATGCTATTTGTTGCAACTTTACTTTTTGAAGTATTTAGTTGTAAGCCTATTTTGTTACTAGCGTTATTTAGTTCTCTTATCATTGTTTCCAGCTCATTGCATGATTTTGCAAATATGATAATATCATCTGCGAATCTTAGGTTGCTAAGGAATTTTGTACCTATTTTTATTCCTTTCCTACTCCAGTCCAGTTCTTTCATGACGTCTTGCAGCACGGCTATAAATAATTTTGGTGACAATGGGTCGCCTTGTTTCACTCCATTTTTTATAAAAAAAATTGGTCCAAGTCTGTCCAATTTCACCCTGCTTGTGCTGTTTTTTTATATGTTTATGATTATATTTATGTAAGTTTGTGAAACAGCTTGGTGTGTAAGCGCTTGCCATATGCTCTCGTGTGAAATTGAATCAAACGCTTTCGCGTAGTCAATGTATGCGAGGTAGAGTGGCTGATTGAATTCTAGGTGTTTTTCTACAATTTGGTCCAATGTATGGATGTGATCAATGGTAGAGTAGCCCGGACGGAATCCTGCTTGTTCCACTGGTTGGCTCGCCTCTATGCTTATCGCGATTCGCTTTTCTAGACACATGGCGAAAAGTTTGTACAATGATGGTAACAAGCTAATAGGTCTATAATTATTTATATCTGAAGGATCTCCTTTTTTATACAGATACAAGATACAATACTATAATATAATAAGATACTAACCGTTGCCGGAGTAATCCAGTATCGTAGAATTGTAACCATTGCATCAGTTACTTCGAATTCCCCCAGTTGATAATGGGGTAGAGGATGTTTCAGAGCAAGAGCACAGTCCACACAGCGTGTCATTTTTAACAAAATTGTTGGTACTGCACAAATAGAGAAAGGATCCGAAGTCGTAAAAACGTCGACGTTCGAAAGTTTTGAAAAGATAGCTTGATCGCGTAGGAATCGGAAAATTGATGGACACGAACTCAACGCAATGATTCGTTATCTAATAACGCAAAATAAACTCAATTTTTAATCAAAGCATTCGTCGCTTTGTTTGACTTCAAAATGTCAATTTTGACTGTTAACATTTGAATTTCTGTGACAGTGCTACCCACAGTTGATAAAAATCAACCATAAGTGATTACTTAGACACCTAAATACTTTTTGTTAGTAAAATAACATTATTTTAAAAATATTAAATAAAAATAAATTGTAATTATTTTAGACATCAACGTGCGCTCTTAAAAATATAATATGTAATATTATCAGTTAAGACTGATTATGGAAAAGTTTATGAAATTGGCAACACTGCTTTCACTTAAGTACGTCATTAAAGGAAGAATGCAACAAGTCGAATAAATAACTAATTAAATATAAAATATTAACCCCGCAAAAGATTTCCATAAAGTAATTTTAGGAAAGTTAAAATAAAATGTTATGATTTATGAGTATATTTTTGTGGCTATACCATCTTATTTCATAGCGATGCTAGATTTGATCATTCTCCTTTCTTTGTTTCTTCTTATTGGCATTTTGTAGCAAAAGAAGTGATTTTCTATGGGTAGTGTTTATTTCTTTTGAAATAAATCCTAATAACGTGAAGATTACAAGATGTAAGTTCATTTACTGCAATTTTCAAACCTCAACATTCATTCATTCATCAATCAAATCAAATTTCTAACACATCTTTCAATCCCAGACTTTCCTCTACCGTTTCCACAACCATAAAATTAACCCTAAACTATTCCTCACAATTCCAATAAACTTCCCACCTCATTACGCTATATCCACAAGCCTGTCTGTCCGTTGGAATGTACAACATTGTGTTGATCCACGACGGAGGGGTCAAACCGCGTCGCGTTGTGGTCGCGGCGAATCGGACGGGCTAATAATAGACAAGATAGGAATGAGGCGACAACCAATTGATTGGAAAACAGCGAAAATTATAAGTGTTGTAATGTTTGTTTGTTGCTTGGAGAAAACTTGTGGTGAAGACAATATAGGTAACTAGGTTCTACCTACTAAAGTAGATATCTAAACTATGCACTCTAAGTTGGTAAATATTTTTTTTAGACTCTTTATTATTTTATTAGTTCTCATGTGAATGACATTCTTCAAGTACATAGTTTGGGGAGACAGTAACAAATGCCGACTACCACTGTCTGGTAATAACCCACTAGATATAATACCCGTCTGGACAGAAGTGGAAATTATGATTTTTCTTCCTACTTCGCTGGTTTTTTCGTGATTTGTGATAAGTCAAGCCTTTTTGTCTGGACGCTTTTCTTTTGAAATGGTTGCAAATAGTGTAGCGGGATTATGTTCAAACCAAATAGTCCGATGGGATTTTTTTCTTGGATAATGATTGTTTTAGCTTTGCAAGACTTTGGCGTCCTGTCTAACCAGAAGCAACTAATGATATCCCATGATAACGACATTACCAATGAAATCTTGACGATTTATAATAGTAAGGTTAATCACTAGAATAAGACGAGAAATTAATAAGAAGTTCACCAAACTCTTTATGGATATAACAACAAGGCAGATAATAATAGTTCCTATTAATTGTAAGTTCCTATAGTAACAAGTCAGCATCAACTTGATTTATTAATCAACTAAATGAATTATGGCAGTGAAATCACGGGACAAAATCCCCATAAAAACATCTGTCTAATTATTTTTAATTACTGATATCGTGTCCTCATTTATATTCATGAAATTAATGGAGTTTGGTCAATAATACCCGAAAGGCGTCGCAGAGCGGTGCCATCTTGCCAATTTAGCGAATCAGTGTTCCGATCATCGTCGTAAATAGCATTTCTCAAATGTAGACAGGAGTAAATTAGCAACACCCGTTACTTATTAGTTATTAGGTAACATTAATAAGCAAATGAGGACGAACTTTAGTAACGCGCTGTAGATACTTATTTTGTCCATGATCATAGTGTTAGGCGCTCTACCACAGATTTTGGCAGTTTGTTTTTACCAAGCCTTATGGTCCAATCATTTTGTGGGATCAGCTTTCAGTAGCAGCATTTTTTAGGTGATTCGATTTAGGGACCTTTTAGAAAAGAGCTAACTTTGCTACCTTTAAAAGGTGTTTGTGGCGGCGATATTCACTGCAGAGTCGCCTGAAGTGAACATCACTTGCTAGTTTGTTATCCTTTCTCTATTTTTGTTTTGTATAAGGTCCGTATGCTTGTAACGTAGCATAGTAATAACAGAATGTGTACTGCACATTCAACAATTTCATCTTAGAATTCTTACTCAACATCAAAACTCGACATTAATAATTTCTGCAAAGATTGCACTCAAAAAGAAGAATTACCACCAAAAAGGTTATATTACCACCATAAATTGAACCTTGCCATGTTTGTTCCATTTATGTGGACTCTAAGGAAGCGAGTTGTAAAGTTTCTCAAAACAAAACTTTCCAGCCGTGCAAACTTCATGAAAAAGGGGCCGTTAGTTCTCTAGATTAGCGGCATCTTGCAGACGGACAGTATTTCACAGTGATTTGGTTAGCACGTCTTCTGATAGTCGCAAAGGCGCCGAACGCATAAATTGTTTGAGGAAACCGACCGCCCACTGCTTTGCAAATTCATTGCCATTAAAATGACGCTCATATAAACTGTTTGTACTGACCGATACTAAAGTTTTATTGTCGGTCCTTGAAAACTTTATGTCGCTGATGATTGGAAAACGAAATTGATTCGCGTGTTATAACACATTCGGTGTTGGTTATTTGAAACTGTAACGTTCTGAATGATGTAAAGGAGTTTTATAGCATCGAGGTCGGTTTTATTTTTGGATTTTGTTTTATCCATAAGTAATCGATTTTTTGGAAGATTTTCGTATCTGCCTGCGACTTTGAATGTTATGTTATTGCAAGGGAAAACAAAAAGACATAAAAATATGGTATGTATTTATCTAGAAATGATTAATAGTGACAGACTAATACTCGTAGATATAACTTGATTCATTTTGACTTTTTTCATCGACACAAACTTTTAGATTTTATCGCGACTTTCGTTTGCGTGGATCTGGGTTTCAAACAAAAAGCAAATTCAAAATTGCATATTATCTTTCATTGAAGTTCAGGCTTACTCCGTGCCAAATTTCATCAAACATAATGAAATTTCAGTGAATCGGTTCTGTAGTATCACCAAGTTACTTCACAATAAAATTATAGTACTTATGTGTTGTAGGATGACATTTTATTGAAATACTATATGAATTTCTCAAAAAGTTTCCCCAAGATTGTTATGCAAGTCTCGTAGACCAATTTTATGCACCCAACACCCAACGTAGGTCGAATACAGCAAGCAACACTATCGCAATTAATTTACCATATCAAACGATTGTGATTGCTACTGTCTGCTTTGTTTATGATGCGGCGCAATCAAAGACATCGATAAGATACCAGATCGAGTACTGAAATGAACTTAATTAATCGATTTCCACTTAAAACGAGATTACATTGAGAACTTTGGCATATTGCTTCACAATGATCGAGACTTATCGATCACTATCTGAGAATTCGCATTGATTTTCGATATAATCGATGTATTCATTGATGTTGTCGGATCAAATAAAAGATTGGACATTGGTAATTAATTACTTAGGAAACTGTTTGTGGATTAATGATGGTTGTTGTGAGTCACTGTTGAAAGTGAAATGGACTGTTTAGCTTATCTCTGCGCTCTCAGCTTATCAAAAATGTTGGTGTTCAAACTGTATTATTGATCAACAACCTATTCCAGTTGGATTGCTATAAATCAGAGTGTTACCCATGTTATGGGTATTTAAGCACATATTTCATTTACCCAACATTTGATTGGTAGGCCGGTTAACATTTAAAAGTAGAGACCGAAATCTTTTTAATTTACACATAGCCGGTAGACCAGCAGAATATACAATACCAAAGAATTTTATACAATCCCTAGGAGTAAATGTAATGGACAGTTATATTCATAATATTTTATACATTTCCTAGACGTCCCGGGTAGGTATTCTGTACAGTATAGTATAAAATACCTGAATTATGCAGACTGCCGGTAATATAATTATACATTTAAAAGATCAGAATGTTATGGCATTTCAGATGAGATTAGTTTATTTCAGTAGAAATAAATTAAATTATTAACACACATTACAATTACGTAAAATCAAAGTTTTTATTTATTTATGCTAAACTACCTACATCCACTGAGTTTATGTAAGGTATATTACATTCGCACAGCAGTATATCACACACATTATTATTTAAATTGCATTACAAATATAATACGCTATTAAACCTATCATTATTCGCATTATTTCATCTTCACAATCCACCTTCATCTTCGAATAAATGCACGTTCTTTGTCAACGAACCCGGGACCATCGATGGCTTGTAAAATATTATTTTAAAACATATCTAAATGTTTCTCCGAGTAGACAATGAACAATGTGCACGACCGCCCCAAGCGAACAGAACAATAGCCTGCCCTTAACTTTCATGCGATTGAGTTAGATCTACACAACGGGACAATTTATGTAGATTTCTAGATTTGGTTCTATATCAAGAATTGGAGACGGAGACCCATTGGTAAAGGCACTGATGTTAAATCTAAGTATTTTCCGTGAAGGGATTGGCAAACGCATATAGTGCCCACATTTTAATAAATAAATACAACAGCCTCATTTAGGATTACAAAAACAAACAAATCAATACTGTTTAATCTTGGTTCCCACCCGAAATAAACAGGTGGAAGTGCCCTTAAGGATAGGCTCATGATTGTGTTATAATTAAGCGCAGATAATTCTACATTAGCTCAGCGTTCGCAGTTACTGTGCGTAGACGCCTGTAAAATAAGTAAAGTTTAAGTAATCGTGCCTCGTTCAGTTTTGAATGAATAAACACTAGAGAGCTTTATTTTCTGCTATCGTTGCAGGAAAGAAATGAATCTGGTGAAGGTGTTCCGCTTCACCCTCACATAGTAAATGTTAGTGATTATGGCGACACTGGCTCCCGAGCTTAAGCAGCGTAGGGGCACTCTGCTGTTTTTCTATTCCGAGGGTGATTTACTGAACCAACTCCCTCTTTAGTGCAACTCAAAATCTCACAGAATCTATCGCGATCTCCCAATGAATCTCTCGATTCCTAAGTCATATTTTCGGAAGAGTTTTAACAGTTTTGACACCAATTTATAGCCGCTGTAAAAACCCTTCTGTAATGCTCTAAAGAATGATGTCAGTTACATCTTTCTGGCGAATAATTAATATACATATTATTTCAATTAATTACCTTCCAGGTCTTCAAATAAAGATTTATTTATTTATAGTTAATTAAAACGGCACAGGTCCAATTACATTAATAACATAGAATAATAAAATTTAAAACAATAACATAATCATACTAATAAAACATACAATAGAAAAAAAACAATAATATAAAATAAAAATAAATTCGAAGAAAAAAAAAGATATACTTATATTAATGATATTTATTTTTCTCAGAATCTATAAAGAAATTTAATGTCCGGACTTAGACACTGCAAACTGAAATCTTTTAATCCAAAAACACCACTTGTATGTAATAATTATGTATCTAACACAGACTTCCAATTAGTTTATGATCTTGAAAGATACTCGAAGCGACATTAATGTAGATCATGTTAATTGTATTAGCAAAGTTATCTTGGTGGAAATTCCCGACCGCCGAATACAAACAGACAAGAATTCTGCCGAATTGTGGTAAGAACTACCTCTTTCCAACCACATTTCATCAGTTTGACGATATTTTGCTAATGATGAAATTGATATAAGTTTAAGCAAAAGTTTTATGCTAACTTGCTAGGATAATTAAATTTAATATTATTGAAAACTCACTGGAAACTAACGAACTTACAGAATTTGAAAGTCATATTATCTGTGATATTAAATGATATTGTCTAGATACGATAAGTTTAGCGAAAGGTTACTGCTGAAAGTCAAAGTTTTATTGGAAGACGAAGCAAGTTAGTGTTTTTTTAACCGCGGACGAAGTCTCACGAGATACTAAAATGTTTTGCCCATTCTTGAACCAAATCTAATACCAAATCCTAATAAAATTATCAAATAGCATCTCTATTATTTTAACATTAATATTATTAAAAAATATATATAGATTTTACCAACAGTACACTTTTTTTACTCCTGGTGCTTTATTTTCTCTAAAAAATGTATGTTTATCATTACATCAAGAAGAAAGTACCCACCTGTATTAATAATTTTCAACGCAGACAAATTAAGTGCTCGCACCAGGTTACATATTTATAACCACCTCCTGGCTATTCATCTTTGTAACATATGGCAACCTTTACACCTCACTTCATACGTTAGGTTACACTATGTGTACATATATGGCACTAGTCAAGACATTATCTTATGTCAAACTTATATATTACTAGCTTTTGCCCGCGGCTTCGCTCGCGTTAAAAAGAGACAAAAAGTCTACTATCTCCACTTAAAAAATCACGTCAATTCGTCGCTCCGTTTTGCCGTGAAAGAAAGACAAACATACAGACAGACACACTTTCCCATTTATAATATTAGTATGGATGACTGGACATAGTTATAGAATGTCTGTTCATCATTTTGAAGAACTTTTATTTTGCAACCAACCTTGAATCCTAAAAAAAAGTGTAAATAAAACTTTAAAAATCACCGAAGTTAATAAGATCGTGATTTCAGCTAACAAAATAATTGAACTTCGAAACGGCTGAACCGATTTTATGAAACAGACTTATAAACCATTGCTAAGGTTACTACTTGAACCATTGCTAGATCAATGGTTCTTAGGCATGTTTACAAGTAGTAGCCTACTTTTAAATAAACAAGCGTATCTAAATCGGTTCATCCGTTTTAGAGCTACAGCACCATAAACATACAAACAGACAGACACAATCAATAAAAAATTTACTAAAAATATACAGTAAGCATGTAACTTAAATGTTAAATACATAATATACTAAAGTATATTATATTGCGCCTTAATTGTTTGGCTATCAAAAATACGGCCATCACAAATGTGTCTTTGTGCCTCAAATGTGTCAATCTGTCTGTGTGCGTGCCCGCGAACAGATATACGGGGGCGACAATTGTGCCGTGTTGCAAATGTGGCGCCACAGTTACCGAGATAGAATTGTATGCTCGATGTGCAGCCTGCGTAAAGCAAACATGTGTCGCGTTGCAAATGTGGCGCCACAGTTACCAGATACAAATGTATGCTCGAAGTGCAGTCTGCGTAAAGCAAAAATGTTTCGCGTTGCAAATGTGGCGCCACAATTACCTAGATACAAATGTAAGATATGCGGCCTGCTTAAAGCAAAACTGTTGTAAGTAGGATGGGCAGTACGTCAAGTTAACGGCTGTCTTATTACACCCGTGTATTATGCCTTGTAAGGTGTTTTATCACCATGGTAAAATATACTCCCATCAAACATTTACAGTACAGAGCTTAAAGAAAGACCTACAACGGTTTCCTATGCCATCAAAGCTTAAGATACAATATGAAATTTCGTAGTGCCTATTATGTACCGTTTTCCAAGGAATACATAATTATAGTGTACGTCAATCAGGCTGCACGTGACATTGCATGTGTCAATTTTATGCAGGATTATCGGTTTTCAGACTGAGGTAAGAATTCATTTGTGTGTGGGTTGGTACCTCTCAAGTGTAAAGGAAAATGGGCTATTTTTCGAGCCTAAGCACAGCTACTACAGTACGGTGCTCTATTAAGGGGTGCTAGGGCCTGGCTTTATTGCGCCATAACATTTTTTCACACTAGCGGTTTGAAATTTGCTGCCATAGAAGTATTAAAAGTATCTACACAAAAAACCTACCTTTTTAATGACATATAATTATCACATCGTTATTAATTCTTAGGCCAGCATCCATACATTTCTTCCCGTTCTCCGTTAAAATTTCAGAAACTGTTGCCCCTGAAATAATTAAGATCGCGACGTCAGCTAACAAAAGAGTTGATAACTCAGAAACGGTTGAACCGATTTCGATCAAGCATAATCCTTACTAATATTATAAATGCGAAAGTAACTCTGTCTGTCTGTCTGTCTTTCTGTCTGTCTGTCTGTCTCTTCTTCACGCCTAAACCACTGAACCGATTTGAATGAAATTTGGGTCACATATAGTCTGGGACCCGAGAAAGGACATAGGATAGTTTTTATCTCGGAAATCCCCCGGAAACGGGAACTATTATTCCACGCGGACGAAGTCGCGGGCAAAAGCTAGTTATCTAATAACCAAAGCTAGATAACCTACATTACCAAAGACAGACCAAGAAACAAACAGACACACACACAAAGTGGTCGAACTTATAACACCCCTCTTTATCCGTGGGGTGTTAAAAAAGGTTTATTCAAGTCTAAAGGTAGAATTTGGTAGCCGACTGCACGCAGCAGCAGCAGACGTCGTGTGAAATTTCCTTCGTAGTTAGCGACATGAAGCTAGCGACGCGTCGTCGAGCGGCAGACGGCAGTGTCGTCTGACCGCAGATCAGTAGTGCCGCTGACGACAATACGAGAGTATTGTCTTCAGCGGCATGTTGAATTCTTTCATATCACTTTCAAATGGTTTTCAAATCAGTAAGTATTGAATAAGTTCCCTCACTTGCTCTGCATTTACGTAGGACGTGTGGCTTCTCGTCTTTTTCTGTATAATAAAAACAATTCATCATCGTCTTCTTCCTCTTCTAATAAAATATATACAAAAATGCGATTACTATTCACATACATTAATTTGTGAATAATTTCGTTACGATAGAGGTACAGATTTTTTAGAGCTAGGTACAAAATAGTATGCTTTAGGTACATTTGTTTGGTAATTGGTAAAATTTAATTCGTTTTGGTACACCAGCCATTTTGACTCTCACGAAAATACCTAGTCCTTAGCAAAGTGCCTTAGCCATTTTTACATTAAAATAATAAATAAACTATTCAAATAAGGTAGAAAATAAATGTACCAATATATCAGCAAAGCTTTCGTGAAAATTTCCAGCCATTAAAAATCTGGTACGGAAATTGCTTTTTTGATTTGTCACACAAAATAATAAATAAATTATGTTGTGTTACAGTTCTGTCCTAAAAGTAGCGGATATATTAAAATGCTTTACAATAATGAAGCGATTAATAGGATAATTAATTTTATATTTATTGATACTTTTAGATATTTTACTGGTTTAGTTAAAAAGATATAAAATATTAATAGAGAAATAACTTTATCAATAGATAGGTACTGTTAAATATTAAGTATAGTAAACAAGACTTTTTTGTCAAATTAACTTTTTTTATGTATATAAAAAGGAAAACTTTTATGTCAGTCTGTCAGTCTGTAGAGTATATGTCATGAACTGTAAAAATGCAGAAATATAGCTCGCAGTTTCTCCGCAATTTGTCAGGTGTTTGATCACTGCTTTGCTCCCGTGGGACATAGCGTGATGTTATCACATGCTGATAATATAGCTTTAAATTCCATAAAGATTTTTTTAAATCGCTTCAGTAGTTTTAGAGTTTATCTATTACAAATAAAGAAACAATCAAATATTTAATAAATAAATAATAAATTATCAAATAAAGAAAGAAACAAAACAAAGAAGCATTTTTTATGACGCCAAGGTGCTATAAGAGGCAATTTTGAAAAATCAAATCCCCAATGGAATAAAATAAAGCACGGTGAAAATGGACAGGTGAAGTCACAGGAACCAGGTAGTTTTAACATTTGAATTTAATGACTAAACATTTCTGCGGCATTTTTCGTACTACAAACGAAACTATATAGCTATTTAGAAGTCGTGGAGATAACCCTTTACGAGTGTAAAATATTGCTTTTTAAGATCGCGAATTTGGACCAAACATTTTAATTTTAATGTCCAAAAGATAATTATTATCAAAAGTCAAATGTTAATTAGTAATTAGTATGATCATTTTGTATTTGAATACCTTTCTTTAAGAGCTTCTGTAGTTTTTATCAATACGCCAAAATGTTTTAAAAATAAATATTATCGGTTCGATTAATAATAAAACTTTTATGTTTCCTGTGGCAGACAAAGTATTTTTAATTATTTGTTTATTGATTTGGATCAGTTTTTTTGTTTGATTTGTCATCTATGTTACAGAAAGATTTCTTTCATAAATAATGGTGTTGTTGGAAAGCACTTCTCTGTTTCGCTTCTTAAATACTGATTTTATGGATGGGAAACCATCAAATGAATTTTCCTAACCTAAGTGTAACTTTTACTGGCAAACCTCACTCTTGAATATTTGATATTAGAACTATTCCGCAACCCTACTTAAATATCTATACAACATACTTTACTATACTTTGGTCTCGGGTCTTATAATTTTTATTGTTATGTTTGGTACTGGGAAAATTCTCAAAGAAATTCTATGGTTTAGAAAAGGTACTATGCCAGACTTTTATCGACACCAAATGGTATTTTAGTTGATAAGAGTCCGACGTAACCTTTCTGTAAACGGACGAAGGTTATTTGTAGAGATTTTAAGGCCGTGAGTAACCCCTTTTTAGCCCCCTCAAACAGGAAGATATCTAGATAGATTTTTAAGGTACAGGTTGGTAGCCGACTGCATGCATTAGCAGCAGACGACATGTCGTCGCTTCATGTCGTCACGACACGTCGTTGCGTCATGTCGCTGCAGTCATGATTTCGAACCCGACTGCAGACGGCAACAGCAGATGGCATCCAGTTGGTTCCGAGTGCTCCGTGAAACAAGATATCTGACGTGTTCGAGAATAGTAATCGCATTTTTGTATATATTTTATTAGAAGAGGAAGAAGACGATGATGAATTGTTTTTATTATACAGAAAAAGACGAGAAGCCACACGTCCTACGTAAATGCAGAGCAAGTGAGGGAACTTATTCAATACTTACTGATTTGAAAACCATTTGAAAGTGATATGAAAGAATTCAACATGCCGCTGAAGACAATACTCTCGTATTGTCGTCAGCGGCACTACTGATCTGCGGTCAGACGACACTGCCGTCTGCCGCTCGACGAAGCGTCGCTAGCTTCATGTCGCTAACTACGAA
The DNA here is from genome assembly GCA_033675125.1 of Athetis lepigone. Taxonomy (NCBI): domain Eukaryota; kingdom Metazoa; phylum Arthropoda; class Insecta; order Lepidoptera; family Noctuidae; genus Athetis; species Athetis lepigone. The sequence continues at coordinate 10,488,330 of CM066230.1, forward strand.
GGAAATTTCAGTGAGAGTCAAAATGGCTGGTGTACCATAACGAATTAAATTGTACCAATTACCAAACAAATGTACCTAAAGCATACTATTTTGTACCTAGCTCTAAAAAATCTGTACCTCTATCGTAACGAAATTATTCACAAATTAATGTACACCCGCCATATTGACATCAAGATGGCGGGTGTTTTATAATATTTTATTAATAAACCATTACTCATAAAATGTAATAACACTAAATTAATGTACTTAAAAAGTACCTCAAGTAAATAGAAACACACACTTGATCAGTGAGATAGTTCCTGAGAAATAAAACAACAAGGTCTCGTGTAAAGGAAAACTATTCAATTATTATTATTGTTACAAGCTGGGGTTCGGGATAAATAAAAATTACAGTTTTACTCGAAAAAACACGATTACTTCATTAAAATTCATGAACACAAACACACACTAACACTTCAACTACACAAAACACATACTTAGTATCGCAGTCGTAGTTCCGCTTCGCGGCGATGTTCGCGGTTTCGTTACCAAAACTGAACTGTGTCACGTGCCAGCCGATCTACATGAACAACTTTAGGCGCAGTCCTCGTACTCTTCCGTATCCAGTAGGTGACGTCGTTAATCTTGGTCACAATCTGGTATGGTCCATCCCATTTTGCCTGTAGTTTAGGTGACTTCCCTTTGCTACGCACTGGGTTATGCAACCACACCAATGAACCTTCATCAAATCCGCTATTGTTCATCTTCCGGTCATAGCGAGTTTTCATCCTCTCAGACATCTGCTGGCCTGACAGTCTGACATGCTCATATACGTCATTCATCTTGTTACGTAGGTCATTGGCATAATCTGTTATGCTGTTTGGTGAATCAGAGGGGATGCCAGTTATTAAATCTGCCGGTAACCGCAACTCTTTTCCAAAGTTTGCAATGGCTGGTGTCACAGTTGTGCTTTCGTGAACAGTACATCTGTATGACAGAAGAAACAGCTGTATGTGCTTGTCCCAATCCCGTTGTCTGCTCGCTACCACTTTGGCCAGATATCGTTCCAGTGTCTGATTAAATCTTTCCACCATTCCATCAGATTGTGGGTGATATGACGTGGTTTTCGTTTTCGCTATCTATTCTACAATGCCACTTGTCTAGGGGGGCAGAACCGCTGCAGATGTGTCAGGAGAGTCTTAGGTGGATCCACGGATTATTAATTTTAGGTTTTTAACAATTTTTATAAAAAAATATATATTTGTTTTTATGTTTTAAAAATAAAGTTAAGTAGAGTTTTTCCTCTTCTTATGAGTGTTTTTTTTTTAACTTTATCTAATAGTCTATTATCTGATTAGATAGGCTAGTAAACAAGGTTTATTTTATTGTGTAGGTGTCTTAACAAAAAGTTAATAGAATTTTAGTTATTTAGGTTTAATTGAAATATCCCTAGACCATGTTGATGTGTGTATGTTACGTAACAACTAGCTTTTGCCCGCGACTTAGTCCGCGTGGATTAATAGCTCCCGTTCCCGAAGGATTTCCGAGATGAAAACTATCCTGAGTCCTTTCTCGAGTCCCAGACTATATCGGTACCAAATTTCATTCAAACCGGTTCAGCGGTTTAGGCGTGAAGAAGAGACAGACAGACAAACAGACAGACTTACATTCGTATTTGTGGCCGAAGCCTCTTTTGAACTTTTTTATTTGCCATCTTTTGACCACAGCAATACAACTTTGTACACCATGTTATATTTTTAATATTACACTAAAAAGTCAAATGTTGTTCTTTGAAAAGTGACCGAAACAAACCGCTGCCGCTGCAGTCTTGTTTGCCTTACCTAGAGTGTAATTCATAGTATCTTTGTTTGCATGCTTCATACTTGGACCACTAAACACCACTTTTGTTCATAATCAACTGTTTCATAACGTGCTTAATTACTCGTAAATTAAAATAGTAATAATTAAACATTGGTATAAGTAATGAATGTTCGGAAACATAATACTTCGAAGAAATGTTATTTCGCCTAAGTGTAACTTCGGTTAAAAGTCTTTCGACCAAATGAAACGCCGGAGGAACAAAAAAATAGAATTGATAATAGGTCAACTGATACAGTGGCAGTCGTGGCTTCAATAAAGTGAACAAAAACGAAACAAGAAAAGTTGAAAAGTTTTAGGTGAAAAGAAATTCGGTCAATAAAATTCAAATACAAAATTTTTGGATTAATAGTTTTTGCAGTCCGGCGGCGATATTACAGACTTTGGTCATTATCGAGCTCATTGTCGTGATAATACTGAATGGAAATGTTTTGATGATCTTTATAATTTTATAACCAAAACTAGGAATTCACCTTCTAGGTACTAATCGCATTATATATGGACGAAAATAAAGAGGTACCCAATAACTTTCCCGCGTTATTAACATTTATTCATTCTTTAATGATTTATAATTTAACTATCCCTAAAATACATTTAAAAAAATGTACATTGATTAATAATTCATAATAGGGTATTACACTGTATAAGAGAAAAAATTTAAAAATATATTATTGAGGTAGCTTATGCAAAAAGCAGCCGAACAGTGTTAGTTTTAGTTCATATGCTAGAAAATATTTTTTTAGATTCAATTCAAAGTTTTCAGTTTTTTTATCTGTTCTTGAACACACCGAAATACAGACCACAGACAGTGACAGCTGTTGACTGTCAACAGTATCAACTAGACGTCACTATTTGTTTTATTTATAACCTCCTAATACGATCTTTATTATTAAAATTTACTTTTTCATGGAAGTTATTGTGAAAGATATTTTAGATGGCTAATGTACATAGGTACTTACATCAAAGTGATATTTACTAATGGAATACTCTTTCCACAACTTTTAACTAAGTTTTTCTTAAACTTGAATCAGTTAACACTAGAATTCACAATTATTCCGATGTTTTCACACTTGTGTTCTTGCATTCCGAAACGCACACCACGGTAAGTCGAACAGTAACTAATTTTTGAGATAAAAACAAGAATAATGATGTAAATTGTCACAGCGCATTTGTTTACTTACATGACGTAAGAACGTCATATCCCCAAAGCAAAACCACGCCCACGGCGTTTTCCGTTTTTGGAAATTTCTGCGTGAAATTTGAAAATAATTTTAAGCGTTTTTAGGGTACTTAGCGTTTAAATAAAAATTTAGTTTTTTTTTAGTGGTTTCTTAGTACTGTAGGAGTTATTTGAAATACTTAAAAAAAAAGAGTGTAATACCCTATTATAATAATAAACATAAGTTATCAAAACATGTTCGTTTTATATCTCAGGAACTATATCACTGATCAAGTGTGTGTTTCTATTTACTTGAGGTACTTTTTAGGTACATTAATTTAGTGTTAATACATTTTATGAGTAATGGTTAATAATAAAATATTATAATACACCCGCCATCTTGATGTCAATATGGCGGGTGTACATTAATTTGTGAATGATTTCGTTACGATAGAGGTACAGATTTTTTAGAGCTAGGTACAAAATAGTATGCTTTAGGTACATTTGTTTGGTAATTGGTACAATTTAATTCGTTATGGTACACCAGCCATTTTGACTCTCACGTATTTTCAACCGGCTCAAAGTTATTATTTTTCTTGTTTTCCTATTTTTACCACTAGTGGTATATATTTATTACACACGGAATTATTAATACAAATAAAAAACTTTCAAATTGAAAAATAAGGCATAACAGTCAGTCTAAGGGACTGAAAGTTGATAGGAAGTTTATTTCTCTAGAAATAATATTTTTCTGAAATCTTTTATCGCTGGAATGCGTTGTTAAATTCGTATACAGCTACCATGGGAATGATCATATGTCTCCTTAGTTTTCCCCTAATCATGGAAAAGCTTCCAGTCTAACTAGACCTAGAAGAATACCATTATTACAGAACCTCCACAACTCATATAAGACTGGCTCTTGACTACCTGTAACAACAGTAAAACACCTGGAACCAACAGTTTTATGTGCTGTAGTGTAGAGTAGTCAGTGATTTCCTGGAGAAACTTAGAAATCACATATGAATTGGAAATGCCACACTGGTATTTGTCTGGGTTCAAATCCGCCTTGTTCATGATAGGTATTGACCACTGGGCCATACCTGTCACACAGGGTCCAGTTGAAAACCAGCGTCAGGCATTTGCAGCCTGACATTTTGCTGAACTGGACCTTTTTGACACAGCTGCCGGGGGCACTAATATTAAGTAACTAGTTTTAAGCTGATATCCTTCTAAAAAGTCCATGTTATAAAAAAAAATACATTTATTTCAGACATTACAGACAGTCCATATCATGTTAGTAATCTTATTATTATGTAACATCATTTAAACCTTCATACCGGCACTACTGTGTGAAATAAATGTATTTTCTTTCTTTTTCTTTCTTTCCATAGCGAGACTCAAACCAATTGACAAGCTAAAATTAGATTGTATCCTCTTAAATTGAATAAATGTTTGCCTATCAATTTTCTTCATCTTTATTCGCAACGTTCATCCCATGCACGTCATATGGAAATGAAGGGAATGCATCATAGCGGGACTGTCTTCATGTTAATGTATGTGTCGTGAACAGTTTTATGGTCACCCTCGTTATAGGACAATTAGCTGTCATCACCGCTTCTCACTCCGCGGAGATCGGATCGAGAACCGAGAGGTGTGGAGCTGTTATTGTGCTAAACTTTTTGAAGTGACGTTCGAGGTTGTTTTTTTTTAAGAAAACGTTGGTACATAGTTAGCACATACAGTGAAACATATGAACTCAACTCACACACAAAACCTAGGTTATCATACGTATAATTGTCGCCTTGTCGCCTGTAAGACAATAGCGAGATTCAGCTAAACTGCCAATGCACCAAAACTACGCCAACCGTGTTGTCGTTGATTATATTTGATTTCTTGGTATCAACAAAATATTTACATATGACTTTTTTTTGAGCATACACCATTACGTATGAATAAACTGCAACATTATACGTAGGTAATTATTAAGTTTGTTTTAGTTTAGAGCAAAAAAAAAGCCGTGTGAAAAAATTTGCAATCAATATTTAGATTGCACTGTTTTAGATAATGACATTTGTGATATCCTGTGTTTTTTATTAAGACTAATGAGGTGACACGATCATCGACGACGATCGATCGACGATTTTATGTTTTTGAAAACATTGCCCATTTCCAAAAAAAAAAAATTAATCGATGAAATTGTCACAAAAGGTTACTAGACAACGAGCTTTAACTACAAACTTTAAAAAATTATAAAACCAATTAAAGTACTTAGTTAGAATTATTTTAATACTTCGAACACACGTGATTTGAGACACAATAGAAAGACATTAGCAGCCCGACAGCCGGCTGTCGGTTGGTCGTTGAAAGGTTAAACCTTCGAACACACGTGATTTGAGACAATAGAAAGACAATAGCAGTCCGACAGCCGGCTGTCGATTGGTCGTTGAAAGGTTAAGATACATTTATCGCATTGGGTTTGCCTGTAATAGTAAAAATAAATAAATAAATAAAAAAACTACAATAATAAAAAATGACAACCAAAGGCCCACTCCATCCCATTCCTATTCCCCGCACGGGCGGACCCGACGGGCTCGCTTCGGTGGCGTCATCGGCGGCTCCTCAGATGCTGTTAGTAGTAGTACCCGCGACACATCATGACAGGACACTTCCAGACGCCCTAACTAATGAACTTGTAAGGAGTTGGAGTTCATACGACAGTTCATATATTGTAGGTAGGGGCTGATGAGGACTTAGGTCGAGAGCTTTCGTATGATTAAGTATATGGTAATAGCTTTAATTAAGTACCTAAATCCGCTGTGGAATCGAAACATTTCCGCATTTAGGGTGACTCGCGATTTCGGCTTTGCTCGCATAATTAATATTATTTGTTATCATTAGCACAATCACGTGTTTAAGTATCGCACTCTAATTACCAGTCACCCTATATTTCTGCTATTCTGATACTACGTGCAAATACAACAAAAGATCTCTCGCAGTTGCTACATGACAGTATCACCACTATACTTGATTCTGACGCAAAGTGGCTGCGAGGGTTCTGATATTGTAGATATTGATGATATTGTGATAGGCGGTGATGACCACTTTACATCGGGTGGAAATAAGCAGACGTGCTTGTTTTCCATCCAATTGTATACCAAAAACAGATTTAATAATTCGGTTGTTTAGGTATACCGATTAGATTCATTGTATGTTGCTAACATAACCTTTTTTTCAAAAACCTAGAAAGGGGTCAGTATACTCATTTATTGTGGAGTATTTGACTATACGCAGACACCACCACTACGTCGACAGACTGAACGCCGACAAGATTTTACTCCATTGGGACTTAACGCCGACACGACTTTACGCCGACAAAACTCTTCGCTAACAAGGCTCATCAGCGACTTTATACTAAGTATATCTTAATTTTTTATGAATTGTATAATTACAAGAAAAGTATATATCGATTTCCTATATTTCATTTTGATGATCATGCTCATTTTAGATAAGTTGCGTATAATCGTTCCAGACATTTTATCCTGTCATAGAACAATAATTCAATAAGGACGATTCTGTTTTTTTAATTATATTTATATAATATTTAAAAAAAATTAAATGACCACTCCGAAACCCCCTCTCTAACGCATAATAGAGCCCATCCCTGAAGAACCATCCCCACCTACGATTAAAGTACCATGAACCTACTATGCACTCTGCACTACCCTTGGTTGACTTCCTTTGTAAAAGAAAGCCTACGGTAATAAGTCCGGCTATATTACCTACTAGCTTTTGCCCGCGACTTCGTCCGCGTGGAATAATAGTTCCCGTTCCTGAAAGATTTCCGGGATGAAAATTATCCTATGTCCTTTCTCGGGTCCCAGACTATATCTGTACCAAATTTCATTCAAAACGGTTCAGTGGCTTAGGTGTGAAGAAGAGACAGACAGACAGACAGAGTTACTTTCGCATTTTATAATATTAGTACGGATTTTTTTGTGTTAAACAAAAGCATACTAGCTCAGAGTTCAGCTTGAGTGATCCGCTATAATTGAAAGCTTTTGACCTATTTTACGTCTAACCTCATTCCCTTATCCCTTTGTCACAAACAATGGTGATTTGCAACGACTGTAAAACTTTCATCTCTACATTAATTAATTATAATTAAGGAGTTTGTAGGTTTAATAGGAGCAAAGAGTGATGTTATCATGTTGCAGTTCAATTAATTTCAAGACTTCATTTGACAGTATAATTAACATTGGGTGCAGAAGTGTAGTACTAATTAAATAGTCTTTATTAATTTAAATATGTCTTTGTTTCCTGAATTTTGTTCTTGCAAGATGCTGCTTATTTTTGAGATTGTCAAAAAGTTTAAAATAACTACATGATTGTAATGGCGAAATAAATAGACGTTACTAAGCACTGACTTTGGCTTAGCCATGTTCCGTCTCTATCGTGCACTTGACGTCTGACAGTTGTATAAATCAACTAAACAGTGACAGGTATAGTGCTTAACCAAAGTACGTGCTAAGTATCGTCTATTTATCTCGCCCTTAGAGTGGATTATAGTTGGATCCTGACTGCTAATGGATTTTATTTTTTAACCGACTTAACTCGGATCGGTTCTCAATTCGGATGTTTATATTTTTTAGGGTTCCGTAGTCAACTAGGAACCCTTATAGTTTCGCCATGTCTGTCCGTCCGTCCTCGCTTAATCTCTGTAACCGTTAGCACTAGAAAGCTGAAATTTGGTACCAATATGTATATCAATCACGCCGACAAAGTGCGAAAAAAAAATTGGAAAAAAACGTTTTATTAGGGTAGCCCCCCTATATGTAAATAGGGAAGTGGTTTTTTTTTTTAATTACAACCCTGACGTGTGATATATTGTTGGATAGGTATTTCAAAATGAATAGGGGTTTACTAAAATCATTTATTGATAATGTCAATAATTTCGGAAATAATCGCTCCAAAAGGAAAAATCAAAGCGTCCCCCCCCCCCCTCTAACTTTTGACCCGTAGGTTTAAAAAATATGAAAAAAATCTGGAAAGTTGAACTTTATAAGGACTTTCTAGGAAAATTATTTTGAACTTGATAGAAAGAACAGTTTTTGTACAAAAAAGACAAAAAGGTTATACAAAATAATTTTTGCGTACTTAGTATGTCAACGTAACAAATAGCTTTTTTTTTTAACTTATAAGTAGGTACACTTATTGTGACGGACGGGAAACTACGGAACCCTACATTGAGCGTGGCCCGACACGCTCTTGGCCGGTTTTTTTATGTTTGTTCGCGCAATTCTCCGTCGTTTACCAACCGATTTGAACAATTCTTTTTTTGTTTAAAAGGGTAGACTTCCCAAATGGTCCCATTGTCATCAGGTCCAGGATCTGATGATGGCATGATGGTATCATGCCGAAGTCGAGGGAAGTCGGTTTTTTTTTGCAAAAAAATATCTTGTAAACTAGACTTTTGTTTCTATCTACAACTGCAAAGTTCTTTTAGGTTTTAACTTTTTTCAGGTTATCTGTTTGGCTCTATGATAATTAAAAAGGAAAAAAAAAATGTAAATAATTAAATATCCTTTATAAATAATTGTTGTGACTAAGAATTATAAAGCTTTCATAATAATATGCATAAGCTAATGCCGTGCCGAACTTTGATTGCGCGATCTAGAAAACATCACATGAGGTTCAAAATTTCACATATTATAGGTCACCACAACATCGACTCGATACCTTGCTATCGATACTTTTTCAACACGACTAATCGGTAGCCCATCAAAACCCGTATCACTCCTCAAAACATTCCACCAAGACCGCAGCTAATGGTTATATTTAGCGATCAAAAGCACTAATAAGGTGTTGGAGAATTCGGTAACAAATGTGATAAATGATATCGCTCAGTGTTCGATTACCCGACGTGCTCGCGCCCTGGGGCGTGAGAAACAACACGTCTTTGGGCGATATCTCGTATTCAACCTACTCGTGTTGGGATTGGTGTGTTCTTTATAGGACTTTTGAATAGGTTTAGTTTTCATTTTGTTTGGCAGCGCTGTAAGTTGCTGCTGGTGGGTGTAAAGAAATTGCGCGTTTTGTTGTCTTTTCGTTGGCTCTCAGTTGTTAGCTCATGAGTAAGTTCGTAGGTGCCAAAGTCGACAATGCTTTTGACAATGTGCCACTGGCTACAATCAGTATGCACCAAGTAGCGTTGATCGCTGCTCGAATTTGAAAAGAAAAGTGAACCACCAATTTTTGTTTTGGGAAACCTTTTTTTTATGAGTATAAAAATCACGTGGTAAAGTGTCGGCCACCAAATATTAACTGTGTTATTTATAAAATGCACTAGGAATAGACCGTTTAAAAACTTCAATTTACTTGTTAGGCATTACCGCCAAATAAAAAGGACATACGATTGAGTCGATCTCAACAAATTAAAAACTTATTTTTCAAAATTTTTTGTACGGTGAGAAAAGCCATCGTCGTCTCGATAATTAGTTAATTCTTCAATTCTAAGAGACAAAGCATCGTATTATTTCGTGTTTAACAGTGTTTTTGATAGTTTGAGACTTTTATAGCTACAAGACTTAATATGACGTGGTATTGTCACGACTGACAATAACACATCACGTCAAATCAACGGTTCCAGGTGGCATAAACCTCTTTATCCACAGAAACGCTAGTGAGTCCACCGCTCACGTGTCGAGTGACGATCAATTATTGCGGCCAAGCAAAGCAGACTACAAACAACTTGAACAACAAAGGGATTAGCTTACCGAACAACTAATACGATCGAATCGACTGTTGACACACTGACCGGTGCAGTGGCAAGTTATTGGGTTTGTTTTTATTTTGAGCTGGTATTTGCACGTGAAATTCTGTCTTAACATTGTATTGGGTGTCTTGATGACCCGTTTAGGCGCCTGTTTTTTATATGAGGTGGGTGGGTACCAGTATGGCTTTACAATCCTCTAGCAGTCTCAGTGATCGATTAAAGAAAGCAACGTGAGAAATCTTGGACTAATAACAATGTGAGTCCGAAATCGCCAATCCGCTTTAAGCAAGCGTGGTGATCAATGCTTGTGCCGTCTCTGTTTGAAAAGGTGCCTTAGAGGTACTATACGAAGCTGGTACTAACATTATAGGTATTATATTAATCCTTCAAACACACGTGATTCGAAGGACAATAGCAGCCCGACAGCCGGCTGTCGCTTGGTCGTCAAAAGGTTAATTCGCACATAGGCATAACTAAACTGTTAGGGGTCTGTGGCATTCACATAAGGTAGGGCCTTGCTTCAATGAAGCTCTGAATTGCACCCCCAGCCTATCCCTAGCTAGGACCCTGGCTTACCTTTGTTCAGAGCTTCTTTTGTACGACTGCTGGTAGCATTTTGCTAGGATGGCAAAATGGTTGCCATCCTATTGTTAACCAGTAACATTCTACTGACTTAACGTTGACCAAAACAAGGGACGTAGTGCCCCTCGCATTTATTTGCGGTCGTTCGTATATTATCTTAAAGTAAAATAAAAATGAACAAATACGTGAAACAGGAAAACTTATTTATTTTCTTGTTTTTGTTACGAAACTTAACCTATAAAGTGTATTATGTTCATAGTTGCAAAGCGCGGAAATTGTGTGATAGAAATATTAGTTTTATAGATAGTGTTTTTATTTAAAAAAAATCATGATTTGCAGTTTCGAGCTCTTAAAAAGCTGCCTTGGCAGGTGCTTTATCTACTTCACCCCAAAATACGCCTGAGTAAAAGTTAAAGATAATTCTAATAACTTTTATGAACTACCTATACTATCGACGCACATAGAAATACATTTAAGGATGCAGTTAATAATACCACGCATTTAAAATAGTTATAATAATCAATCAATAATAAATTATACTTATCATTATAGTTAGCAATAACTGTGGGATAAACATGCTAATCAGAAATAAACGTATAATAAAAAAGTAGCTAATGCCGTTCGTAACTCTACACGTAGGTCATATAAAACATTTTGATCAATTTGAGTTCGATGGCAATCTCCCGAGCACAGAACGTACAACATAGAAGTCATTCAGGGTTTAGGGGCCCTGTCAAACCTAGCTACGCTACTGGCTTACATAGATTTCAGGACACTTTATAGCTGCCACTAACTTGTGAAATGGCCCTTCTGTACGGAGCCCGAAGCATAATGCCCGGCTTGCCTCCTTTCATTACGACAACGGGCTGATACATATATACTCGTAGTTTATGTTCATAAAATTCAACAAAATAAAAAATAACTGAATTCCGACACTCCGTACGTCCAAACAACAAATGGGACTTATATAGGATCTATTGTATGTCTCTCTGTCCGTCCCAATATCCCTCTTTTACCTTTGTTGTAAACTTATAAAAAAAAAGAAAACATTCAATAGTTCTTATAGCATCAATAATACAGGAAAACTGAAAAGACTGAACGAACGAAAAGAACACTGTCTGTGCGAGTCCGACTCTTACTAAGCTTAATTTAATATAACAATTATCACTGTCGTCCTTTACAGGTCTCAAGTGAACTATATGTATATAAGTCCTAAATTACCAGTCTTATGCAACCGTGATCATTGTTATCTAGTATTGATGATCACGCTTGCGCAAGGCTGGTAATTTCAGACTCATATACATAGACTTCGCTGTATGAGAAAAATCTTTTTTCCTGCAGTAAATTAAGTAAGTTTTTTTTGACGGGCCTGTTGGTCTAGTGGTTAGTGACCCTGACTGCTAAGCCGGAGGTCGTGGTTTCAATTCCCATCCAGGAAAACTTTGTGTGATGAGCACGATTGTTTGTTCTGTGTCTGGGTGTGATTTATCTATGTATTTATAAATTACATAAGTATGTATATCAGTTGTCTGGTTACCATAATACAATATCTGCTTAGTTTGGGATCAGATGACCGTGTGTGAGTTGTCCCAAGATATTTATTTAAGTATTTGAAACAAAAATATACCGGTCTTGTTAATAAAAAAAGCTGAATGAATCTATTTTTACCAAACCAGCAGGTACGATGTAGTCATAAAAATATTTGTAAGTTATTTAACATCTGATAAAATTTCGCATACACTCCTATTAATTTACTAGACAAGAAACGATACACAATCTTCAAAATGAGGTCAAAGTTCTTTCTCCTAGACTTTGTTCTATGAAATGAGTGCAATGACCCATATTTACAACGCCTTGTAAATTTGACACGGTTTTCGTAATAATAAAAGTAAATATTTTAAAGGTGAATGATTATGTGTTAAGGTGCCCTACGCAGTCCTGAAAATTGATGCGTGTATCCGGTTTCGTTTTCATGAAATGGGGCTTTTCTGTAGTTTATTTACCTACATAACTATTGGGAGTATAAACAGCAAATTCTTAATTTTCTAGGCCTTTATTCAGCGGTATCTATTTAATTTATTACTAAGGTTAAATGTGTTGTTGAAAGTGGTTTGTTAACCGACTTAAAAAAGTAGGTTCTTAGTTCGACCTGTATGTATGTTTGTCCGCGATTATCTCGCGTTTGGCTGAACCGATTTTGATACGGTTTTCAGCAAAGTGTTTGTTACATTCTGGGGAAGGTTTTAGTATATAGCACTAATGGATATCTCGTAACGTTGCCCGCATAGATCGCGTTTTGCTTTCTTGGATTGTAGATTTTCAAAGACGATTGTACGTTTGACCGCGATTATCTCGCGTTTAGCTATACCGATTTTAAAGCGGTTTTCAAAAAAATCTTTGTTACATTCTGTGGAAGGTTTAGTATATAACACTAAATGATATCACGTGACGTTGCGCGCATGGAGCCGTTTTCATTTTATAAAATTATAGGTAGTTTTATTTTGAAAGTTATTTTAAAACGTAGTCAGACATTGAGACTCTAACTAAAAAGTAAAAAATAAATAGCTTTTTCTAAAAAAAAGATAACCGACTTCAAAAACTAAGTATAAGCACAAAAATAACTATTTCGGAAGTCGGTGGCTTCCCTTCTGCCGGTCGATTTGTGTTGCCACAGACTTCTGAAATACCTAGTTATTTTTGTGCTTGTAGTTTTTGAAGTCGGTTATCTTTTTTTTGGAAAAAGCTTTTTATTACAAAAATGTAATATCTCTCTGGGGTCCGTTTTTCATGTTTGTAATTCTGAGTCCACTACACAGCATTATCCGGTGATTTGGTGTAAAAAAAAAACTCCAAAAAATAAAAATCTTAACATGTTTACAATAATATGTTTTTATGTTTTGGACTCTAATTACCGGTTATCGAACAGTTTTTTTTTTATGACATGAACTATAAAAAAGTCTTACTCAAAAAGAAATTATACCTTCCCCCCTAGACAAGTGGCATTTTAGAATAGATAGCGAAAACAAATAGATTGTCAAATGTATGGAGATGTCAAATTGTTTAGCGGAAGGTTATGTCAATTCCATGCATTTGACAATCTAAAATCTTCGTTTTCGTTTTCTATTCTACAATGCCACTTGTCTAGGCCCTCTTGTCATGAAATGTTGATGGGCATAAGGCAATAAAACAGGGTGTTGGCGCATGCCTGCCAGACCGAAGCAAAAATTACCGCCTCCTATATTACAACTCTTTCAGTGCAAAAAAAAAATTATCTCTTCCCCTGCTCATCAACTGAATTTCGGAGCTACTAGAAATGGCTACGGCACTACAATAAAGTTTTAAAAAATGACCCTCATTTGAATCCAATGCATATTATTTCCTACTGATTGACGTCTTAGTAGTTTTATTATATTCATCATTTTCGCTATTTCCCCGAAGAGACAGAGCATAGACTTTGCGAAGCTTCACACTAAGGGCGAGACAAATAGACGTTACTTAGCATATACTTTGGCTTAGCACTATACCTGTCACTGTTACACAACTGTCAAACGTCAAGTGTACGACAGAAGGAACATAGCAATATCTTGCCATTACACTCTTGAACACACGTGATTCGAGACACAATAGAAAGTCAATAGCAGCCCGACAGCCGGCTGTCGCTAGGTCATCGAAAGGTTAAAGTATAACCGATCAGGTGAACAGACTTAAACCTCTAGAGTTTACACAATGTTGTTTACGTGCATTAAATGTGTTTTTACAACAAAAGTACACAATAAAGTATAATTTATTACTAACCATAAATAAAACGGAAGAGCATAGCGATGAAAACCTCACGACGGTTATAAATTATAAAAGTTATAAATTGCCTCTTAATGTATCAATGAGTACTAAGTTTATTTACGCGCGTAACATCACACCTACGAATTGCTAAAGGTGTTTTTTGGCAAAATCTTCATTTGGATACGTAGTTGTTGCCTTATAGCTTTATTTCCTTTTTTGTCTTCTTTTAATTTATTTATTAATACTTTATGCACAACGGTACATAGGCGGACTTAATGCCACAGGCATTTTCTACCAGTCAACCTAGGGTGGTGAAGAGATAGCATGGTAGGTGCATTTATGATGCAAAAAACTAATATGATAGAAAAATGAAAATATTTTTTTTATATAAATTTAATTGTCTGTTCAATAAAAATATATTTTGTATATGTACTTTTGAACTAAATAAATAAATGGAATAATAATACCAATACTGTCCTACTGCAAAGCAAAGATCACAGTCATGTACAGAGAAGGCACGAGCATTGATCACCACGCTTGCTCTAGGCGGATGGACGATTTCGGGTTTTGAAATTATTTTAACGTGTAATTAAATGAAACTTTTCACAAATTTTACGTATCATAAGTTTTTCGGCCTTATTCAAGTTTTATTTAACTTAATAACGACGTCGGCCTTAAAGCTAAGTAAGTTAAATTATTTCATTTTTTTATAATGAGTATAAGCATGTTTTGTGTGTTTAGACTTCGGTTTCCAATTACCAGTTACCTTAAAAATTGGAGAGTGACAAATCTTTGGAAGTCACGGCTTTTCTTTACAATTATACACATGTATTGTACATAAAAACCTCCTTGAAACTCTATCTAAACCGTATCAAAATCCGTTGCGTAGTTTTAAAGATCTCTATTCATGCATGGGCACCGACAGACAGCGGACAGCGACTTTGTTTTTATACTATGTAGTGATATATCTCTGCGATGGCTGTTTATGGAATATAATATATTTGAAAAAAAAACTATTTACTCAATAGGTGTAAATTTGCATACTACAAATCAATGTTAATGTGTCATAACATTTACACCTGTACTTTCTTTCAATCAATTAAAAAGTGACCCGGAAGTTTTCCGACTTCCCGGAAGTCTTTCGACTTCCGTCGAAAAATTTCCGGCCTTTTTTAGTTAATTATAGTTCTATGTATCACTACACTAAAGTTTATCGAAACCGGGTAAGTAGTTTAATCTGGAAACTAAAACAGACAACCAAACAGGCAGACAGAGTTGCATGTGTATGTTCCGTACTTTAAAAAAAAAACCGGCCAAGAGCGTGTCGGGCCACGCTCAATGTAGGGTTCCGTAGTTTCCCGTCCGTCACAATAAGTGTTCCCACTTATAAGTTAAAAAAAAGGCTATTTGTTACGTTGACATACTAAGTACGCAGAAATTATTTTGTACAACCTTTTTGTCTTTTTTGTACAAAAACTGTTCTTTATATCAAGTTCAAAATAATTTTCCTAGAAAGTACTTATAAAGTTCTACTTTCCAGATTTTTTTCATATTTTTTAAACCTACGGGTCAAAAGTTAGAGGGGGGGGGGACGCTTTAATTTTTCCTTTTGGAGAGATTATTTCCGATAATTATTGATACTATCAAAAACTGATTTTAGTTAACCCCTTTTCATTTTTAAATACCTATCCAACAATATATCACACGTGGAGGGTTGAAATTAAAAAAAAATCACTTCCCTCTTTACATATAGGGGGGCTACCCTAATAAAACATTTTTTTCCAATTTTGATTTTACCTCTTTGTCAGCGTGATTGATATACATATTGGTACCTAGCTTTCTAGTGCTAACAGTCACAGAGATTAAGCGAGGACGGACGGACAGACAGACAGACATGGCGAAACTATAAGGGTTCCTAGTTGACTACGGAACCCTTAAAACGAAACCCTTATAGGATCACTTTGTTTTTTATCAAACATCTTTTAATAAGGTATTTATGCTGACAAATTCCTGAGAGCGTCATTTACAGCACGTGTCCATGTGTGAAAGTTATAGCATGTGTAACAATCGTGTACTATTAATTGACACGTGTGTTTACGCTTCTGGAGGTGTTAAGGAAAAGTATTCGTTAGAGCACCTATTGTGCTTTGGTCATTGACGGGAGCTCCTTAATTAGGCTTTTAATATTTATTGCTCTTTTGAATTGGTTTTGATTTTCTCGTAATTAAGGGGAGTTTTTATTGACGATTTTTTAATTAATTTAAGGTATATATAAAAGGTATGACTTTCTGTTTTGGCTGTTACCTTGAATGTTGTGACTTGTAATTATGACCCAAAAGTAGAGCTTGTCTATGTAGAAATTACGTGCCGCACTAGTCCGCACTACAACATTTTATTTTATTTACATTTTTCACAAGTAAAAACTTAGGGATAAGGAAGTAGCGTTTTAAATTCAACAAGCTTTACAAAATTATACCCAAACAAGAAAAAAAGGATTTTTAGCGCCTATTTTATTACTTTCAAACTGTTCAATTATTTTATCGAACTTGATTACTGGTTAAGTTTGATTTTCTATAATAAGGTATACCTACGACAACGAAAAATATTTTTAAGATTTCAATGTTTAAAGCGTTACCAAAGTCTTCAAATATTAGAAAGAAAAGAAAATTAATCCATAATTAAAACGAAAATGATTTTTGAGAGGAAATTTATGAAGACAGTGACAGATTGACGGGAAACGAAATACTCGACGCGACACGACTAGACACTAGTAAATTGCGAAACGAGTCTATATTGGCAAGAGTTTAATGAATATGAGTGGAATATTGAATTTCAGTTGTTCCGACTATTACATTGTCATTGCCAATGACAATAACAGTTGAATGATCTACAAAAAACCAAAGAAGTACCAATTGACTTTTTTTTATTTATATGACTTTAGAAAGTATTCCTTAGTTTATCTTGGACACTTGGACTTACTGAATATGAGTCCGGAATCGCCAATTTGCATTAAGCAAGCGTGGTGATCAATGTTCGTACCTTCTCTGTATGAGAAGAGCCCTTTTCCCTACCAACTATTGTTATTAATGACAATAACCATTGAAAGGAAATTTAGATCTTCAAAAAATAAGATGTTCAAAAAATAATAAAAGTTAAGCGTAAACTTAGGAAATATCACGAACGATGACATTCATGAGACGAATTCATTTCCATTTTAAAACGGAAATAGTTGAATTATGCATATTTTACATTAGGAATTTCGTCGGTAGGTACTAGGGTAACATAGGTGTGCGTCGCGTACCGAAGTAAAATTCTAGTAGAATTTATGCCGGTTCATACGAGAAGCGGTCATAGTCGACGACAAGGCGCGTTAGTGTTAGGACGCGCCGCTCGACGACCCGACGCGAAGAACACGCGGAAGCCTACTTGCACGCATTCGATCTAGTGATAATCATAACAATCCCAAAATAACATTAAAAACTATACCGTTTTTTTTTTGTTTTTGCTTGACGCGACAATCTGTCTGTTTTTTTTAGTTTGTGAATGAAATAGTGAATGATTTTTCCAGTGACCCGTAATTGAAAGGTTAGTATGTTTTTCCATAAATTAACTTTGTTCTAAAAAGTACGCCGTTGAAAATTATCAATGGAAATGCGTTTCCGATCGCTAGCTATGTGCAGAGTTCAACGTTTAACCTTAACCCTCTAACGAACACAATACATGGCCGGAGAATGTATTTACATTTTCTCGTAGTTATGAATTAAAATTAATTGACAACTGACATTTTTAGTAGCGAATTTTACTGATCATAGAATAGTGATGGCTCTAATTAAAATCTCTCGGGTTCTGGCGTGTAATTGGCATTGATAATAATAATTTAGAAACTGACCCGTAGCGTGGAGACGATTAAAAGTGATCATATTTATTTAATTAATAAGAGCCATTCATTAAAATGCAAATTTATTCAAACGACTTATCATCAAATTGACATGTGAGTATCGATATTTCCAATCGATAGTTTTTATCGGTTCTTTTTTTATCGATCAGCTGTGATCGATAATGTTTACGTCAATTTCCCTTGGTATAATTTTTATTATAGTATCGGTGATTTTTTTTACGGTCATTTACCTATTAGTGGTTTCTGTTGGTCCCTAATGACTGATCACTTGGTTTTTTGCACTTTTTGTCGCCATAAATGAGATGTCATGACTTTATACGTCTAAATTGATATAGTTATCACTGACGTTGTCATTTTTGATGACTTGAAGTATTTCTGGTTAGACCAGGACAATGACCATTCACGATTTCGGTCGAAAAAAAAAGTACTCAACGAACAATTATTTTTCGTTTAGTTATTTATTAGATAACAATAATGGGTATGTGACGTATGTATTGTGTTTTGGTATTTCATTCAATTCGAATTTCAAAATATGTACGCTGTGTGTACTTCGTAGTTAGTAACCATTTAGTTTTTTTTCTCAAGTTTTTTTTATACATGAGCGCAGTCATGTCATGCGGTGATCTGAATGAGTTGACTAAATTGAAAGGCCGTATTTTTTACGCGTACCTACCTGATTTTATGACATCAGCAAATGGGTAACGAAGTAACGGTTATTGCTAGGCAATGGACAGTCAATTTGGTTGCTAGGAAGACAGCGATATGTACTTTGTATATTACCAACGTAGTAAATTGCCAAATCTTACAGAAGCTAGAGTAGTTACCTCATCATTTCCCTAGTATTTTTCAGACTTCATTGAGGTCGGCTTCTAGCTTAACCCATTTCAGCTGGATACCAGTGTATTACATGAAGCGACTGCCTATCAGACCTCCACAACCCAGTGACAGGGAGACACGAAACCTATTGGTTAGACTGGTCCGACTTTCTGGCTTCTGAATATCCGTAGCGACAGTCAAAGTTCTACGGATAAAAATCGGGACCAACGGCTTTACGTGCTTTCCGAGGCACGGGATGTCAGTGATGTCCAAGATATACTTTAGAAAGTACATAATATGAAATCAAAAAGTCACATTGGTACTTGCCCGGATTCGAACCCGATTACGACATTCTTAAACATTCCCTTTGGATACAAACTAGAGTAGTAACCTATTTCAGTTTATTAGGTACCCCTTTGTGAAGAATCTAGTCTGGAGAAGTACTACCACTATTTCTGCCGTAAAGCAAAGTTGCTGTGTTCTACTTTGAGGAGTGTGGCTGGCGTTGTAATTACAGGCATATGAATCATATCATCTTCGTATCTGGGATGGTAACGCAAATGCGAGATCTCTGGTATTGCAGATATCTATGAGTGTTGGTGACCATTTAACATCAGGCTGGCCGTTAGCTTGTTTGCGGTTTAACCTTTCGTCGACCAAGCGACAGCCGGCTGTCGGGCTGCTGTTGTCTTTCTTTTTTTTGTCTCGAATCATATATGTAGGTATGACATTATATTAAAAATTGGCTTTCACCCGTGACTACCGGCGAGCTCGTCGAAACTACACACATCAAAAGTGTCTAGGGATATTTTAATTAAACCTAAATAACTAAAATTCTATTAACTTTTTGTTAAGACACCTACACTTTAAAATAAACCTTGTTTAATTGCCTATCTAATCTGATAATAAACTTTTAGATAAAGTTAAATTTAAAAAAACCTTAGAAGAAGAGGAAAAACTCAACAAAATTTCAATTTAACTTTATTTTTGAAATTTCAAAACCTAAACAACAAAACAATTTTTTTTTAATAAAAATTGTTGAAAACTTAAAATTAATAATTCGTGGATCCACCTAAGACTCTCCTGACACATCTGGAGCGGTTCTGCATACTCAAAACAAGGGTGTCAATATCCTGTTGTGGAGTACTGTCCCAAATCCTGCTAAGATGCAAGAAAAGCTGGTTTTGATGCACAATATCAACAGGGAAATTCCTACGAGCTCTTCTCTGAAGCATATTCCAGGCATGCTCAATAGGATTTAAGTCAGAGGATTGTGCAGGCCGGTCTAAAGCTTGGATAACATGCTGTTGTAACCAACTTGTAACGATACGCGCCGTATGTGGACGGGCATTGTCGTGCATTAGCTGGAAATTTTGTCCCATTTGCTGTTTGTGGGGCAAGATTACAGGCTCTAGCACCACATCTCGGTATTTTCGAGCAGTCATATTGCCTTGTATCCAAACGAGGTCCGTTCTACCGCCGAGACGAATTCCTGCCCAAACCATAATCGTGCCACCTTAATATGCATGAACTTGTTGTGGGTGCTGCAGTCGATTCCAACGTCCAGGTTTTCTCCAAACGCGTACTCTTCGCGAATCAGGATGAAATCCAAACCTAGATTCATCAGTGAAAAGCACAAGTGACCATTGAGAATGGTTCCAGTTTTCGTATGCAATAGCCCATTGTAATCTTCTTCCTCGATTACCTCTCCTTAGTGCTGATACCCAAAATGGCCTACGAGCACGTAGATTGACTTCATGCAGTCGCCTTCTCAAAGTTTGACCGCTTACCAGCAAACCATACTCTCTCTGTAGCCTTTGAACCAATTGCATCGGCGCTGCATTTAGTTGACTTCGTGCAGCATTTACTATGAATCGGTCCTGTACATGTGTTGTAATGCATTGAGGTCCTCGGTGCCGTTCCACCACTTCCTCCGTGACACGATAACATGACCAAAGCCTGGATATAACGCTCTCACTGGTCTTCATGGCTTCAGAAACGGCAATTATGGGACAGTATTCCACAACAGGATATTGACACCCTTGTTTTGAGTATGCAGAACCGCTGCAGATGTGTCAGGAGAGTCTTAGGTGGATCCACGGAATATTAATTTTAAGTTTTCAAGAATTTTTATAAAAAAAATTGTTGTTTTGTTTAAGTTTTGATGTTTCAAAAAATAAAGTTAAGATTGATATTTTGTTTGAGTTTTTCCTCTTCTTCTAAGTTTTTTTTTAATTTAACTTTATCTAAAAGTTTATTATCAGATTAAATAGTCTATTAAACAAGGTTTATTTTAATGTGTACATGTTTTAATAAAAAGTTAATAGAATTTTAGTAATTTAGGTTTAATTGAAATATCCCTAGACACTTTTGATGTGTGTAAGTTGCCCTGCTGCTATTTTCCCTTTTTTGGGGTTGGAATCGCCAAAACACTTTCCTTAGTAGATTCTCTTGGTACTCTTTACAAAGACACACGAAAGGTTCATGTCTCTAGGATCATCGGTTTGGGTTGTGCGTTGATATATCACCCATTTAGTCAGTTACCATTCAGTCAGTTTATCATTTTATATATACGTAGATAAGAAAATTTTGGTAATAAATTAGAGACATAATAGGTAAATAAATAAATAACGCC
Source organism: Athetis lepigone (assembly GCA_033675125.1). Lineage (NCBI taxonomy): Eukaryota > Metazoa > Arthropoda > Insecta > Lepidoptera > Noctuidae > Athetis > Athetis lepigone. The sequence goes on from CM066230.1 coordinate 10,509,829, forward strand.
AGCCATATTGTCCCACCGCAGACACCTCTTATGCAAAGATGGCATAAACATAGATCACCACGCTTTCTCAAGACAGATTGGCGATTCCAGGCTTTTAATCATAAGATTTTCAAAGTTACATAAGAATTTAATGAACATTTCCGTAATAAAACATTAAGTTTACAATAACATAAATACTTATGCACAGCACTTAACCATAAAATGTTATTATGTTACATTTCCTCGAACAACGTTTTATGTTAGTACAGTTGTAATATTAGTATTAACGTAAACAAACACTTGTGTGTATTTTCTTTTCATTTCCACTACTACTTACGCACTTGTTAAATAATTTCTTGGCTCTCACAATTAACACTGTATGACGTCACTTGCTACCATTACCCATTATGAATCATAAACGTAAGCATTTCTGCTTATTAACATACTTCGATAAAACTCCAGTGAAATAAACAACTTACATGAGTTTTTAGTAATCCTAATGAAGTTATTAAAACTAAGTTTTACGAACCATTGTAGGTCGTCTAAAATAGGCCGTGGTTGTAAATTATTTAGATAATCTTTACTAGTACTATAAAGTAGAAGCGTTTGTTTGTTGTTTTTTGTTTGAACGAACTAATCTCCGGAACTACTGATCCGATTCTGAAAAATCTTTCCTTAATCAGTCAGGTTAGTGCCATTGACCTTATTTACTGTAGTTTATCATACAGCCTAAGGCACTGAGGAGACCTGAGTTGTCAGAAGAACACTAGTAAGAAAGATTTTATGTGGGTGTGTAAAATATTTTTTCCGTACCGATTGACCAGTATCAGTTTCAGACTGTTTACACAAATAATAAACAATACAAATCTGTTCAGTTTGTTTTTACAGCAGATTCTTATAATATTTGTAATACCTACTTCAATTCTTTGATGGAGCAGGCAGACTATTATGAAGTACCCTTAATATTTACTTTTTTGCCATTACTCTCTTATCTCTAATTCCAGCACTATTATTTAATGTCACTGCCGATTTACGGAAGCCAAAATAATCTAATTCAGTAAATATTTCCCCTACCAAATTGTCAGTAACTTACGTTAGAAGGGATGTGAATGAAGTATCACGTTTGCAGGAGTTCGAAACAAATGTTTTCGATTCGTCAGCGTTCGTGCAGCAGGCGAACCTCCTGGCGCTGTATGCAATTACATTTATTTTGTTTCCGAACACAATTCTGCAGTGTGTGTGTGGATGGATTCGTTGTTCTTTATTTATTTGCTAAATTTTTTTAGTAGGAGATTCTAGTTTTTTTTTTCGGTGGTCCGTTGCATTTTAAAGAAAGGAGGAAAACATAGTGGAAAAATAGGTATTCTTTAGAATAATGTCTTAATTCAAAAGTTAAAAAAAAAAAATTATAAGGTTAGGAAATTCAGAAAAAATTAAATAGTTGATTCAAAGGTAAACAAAAAGTGTTGCTTTGAGAAAAACCCATTTATCTAAATAAACCATTTTTGTTTTTTTTTTCAAATCGACCTTGACTTGAGAAAAATCCAAAAATAGTTCATTTTAGAACAAATAAAATAATTATTGATTTTAGAAAATTGATTGTTTGGTAATTTTAAATTACACATAAGTCTTCAATTATTCAGATAATTCAGTCTGCTTCGGACCATCATCCGCATGTCAAACAGCATTAATAGATATTTGTAAACGGTTCCATTAGGCGTTTGCTGCAGTGTCCTGTGACATGTTTTAGGGCCACACGATAACGATATCGACGGATAGTTTAACGGCCCGATCGTGTGATTTTTCTATTGGACTCGCTTTGCATTTAGGTCGCTCAGTTACGATGTAAGCTGATAAGCGGTAACTGTGATATGAAAGGGCAGGTTGCGTCCGCGCATTCACGCGTGCTGGTGTCGATTTTGTTTTAATGTTTTCAAGGGCACTGGATTGGTCAGACGCATAAATTTTTAATAAAATACAAAAAAAATCTTGGTACATAAACTTACAGACGGCCATCTGATCCAAAACTGGGCAGAAACTGCATAATATATAGTGAAGGGGCTCGCTGCCAATACTAGTCAGGGGTGCGGATCAAGTTGTACCGAGCTCCCGGCTCACTGTAGCAAGAAGAACCGTAGATTTTAGTCGGTAAGGTCCGACATAAACCTCCTTCTTCCTCTGAAGGGGGGTATCCATGAGGACTTTCCCAAGAAAAAAAGACAGAAACTGTAGTCATGGTAGTAGAAGTAGTCACAGTTTTGCAGTCAGGGTCTATACTAGACCTCTAGTACTAGCTGACAGCTGTGCTTGAGACTTCACCTACGTGTATATAATAAATAAACTTAGCTTAACTATCTTGTCGTCATTGTTGACAGTTGTGACCGAAACACTTTCTATGCAAAGTTTATCCGACTCGAACTGAGTTTAATACAATTAAGTATTAATGAATTCGGCATAAAATATTGTTTATCGTCCATAACCAATAGCGTGACGATAATAAATATCTAATAATTCCAGCAGTATAGTAAGCGTATAGTTATTTCAGACCAGGCTATAATGTAATAATAAATATAAAGCTTATAAATTCATATCACAACTATATCGCTCACTATATATTTTTTTATTTAGAACACGTTCAAAATTTAGTATACCATATAATATGAGAAATATAAGGTAAGCGATATGCTATCGACCCTATATCTATACTAATATTATAAAGCTGAAGTTTGTTTGTTTGGGCGAACGCGCTCATCTCAAGAACTACTAGTCTGATTATAATATAGCCTGAGGGCCTAGACAAGTGGCATTGTAGAATAGATAACGAAAACGAATAGATTGTCAAATGTATGGAATTGACATAAGCTTTCGCTAAACAATTTGACATCTCCATACATTTGACAATCTATTCGTTTTCGCTATCTATTCTACAATGCCACTTGTCTAGGGGGGCTGGAATAAGTACTATAGCTGAACGATCGGCTGCTATGCTCCGTGCCTCGAGTCCAATTTTCGCAAGGTACAAATATTTTACCAGTTACAAAAGCCGTGTCGCCCAGTTACTGGGTTGTGGAGGTCTAACAGGCAGTCGCTTTACGTAAAACACAGATAACCAGCTGAATCTGGTTGGGCTGGAAGCCGACCCCAACATAGTTGGGAAAGGCTAGGGAGATGATGATGACAAAAGACGCAAGGGTGAACCATAGTAGGTAACTAGTGTATAAAACATAGATATAGTCGAACGGTTACTATAAACATCTAAAATTACTTAAGACCTAACACAAATGCACGTTGATTGAGTCAGTAGATTGAGAGCTGGTTTTTAATTAATGTCTGCAGATTGCCATAAATTAATTCACCTCCTAATTTAGAGACTGACTAATTATAACGATATAAGATATCTATATTAGGCACCTCTATTTTGTTTGTCTGTACCCGCTGTCATATTAATTTATTAATACGTGATCCTGTTGTGGTTCTAATGAGTTGTGGTGCTTCCACACTGCTGATAAACATGTTTACAAACTTAAAATATTTACAAAGCTTTTAGCTTTTATAATAAATAAGATTTACTTTTTTTACACTAATACATTTACAAGCAAATGCAAGAAATGGTCACTTTCTATAAGGAATTGTTAGATGTTTTTAATGCGACTACAATAATGAAAAATGTTTACAAACATTTATAACATTTGAAAACATGATATTGACTCGCAGTTCTAATTTAGAATTCGAGGTGAGCGGAAATGTAGAATTTTCTCTTTGATTGGAAAAGCGTACCCTGTTGTCGTCAATGTAAACGTTAACAAACAAATGAAAGCAAATGTTCCATTTGTTAATTAAGTAACAATTTTGTTTAGAAATATTTACTACCAAATTTTTTAACATGAAAACATTTTCTCACAATTGTTGCAAAATAAAATGTTTCTTTTGAAAATGTTTACTAATATGTGTAAACATTTTTAAAAGCAGTGTGGCAGCACCATTAGATCTCTATAATCTATTTTATAATAAATCACAAATATCCTTAGGCTACCCTAAAAGATGTCTACTTTAGATATGCTAGTTGGAGCCGTCACTCCTAAAGTGAACTTTTTATTTATAAACTCTTTTAAGTAAGTGATTAATGATTCTCGTCCTGCTGTAGGCAAATCCGTTAATTAGTAACAATATGTTAGCGTAAATGACAACGTTTAGATTTCGTTTCCTTGTTTTTGGTGATGTTAATTTTAATGTTTAAAAACAGTGAATTTTAGAAAAATATTGATGCATATTGAAAAACAAAATTAATTAGGTCCTGGATTAGCATTTGTCTGCTTATATTTTTTACATCTTTGTTGGAATTGACTTCCAGTCTAACCGAATGCAGCCGAGCAGGCAGAATCTGACCTCTATAGTTCAGTTACTGAATAGTTTGACAGACATATACAATAGTAAGAGCTGCAGTAAAGCAAATTCGCTCAGCAATTTGGGAATTTTCTACCTGTAATATAATATTTTTGTGAGTATATCATTACTTCAGAAAACCTCCTTTAAATATTAGCATCATGCCTAATGTCACTAAAACTATAAGCAAGTTAATATATAGGTACAAGAAAATGATATTTTCAGCTTTAAAATATACAATCAATTTTTAACAACAGCATTTTATGAAACACATAGGCCTCTATTGTGTTTAACACAAGAATGTAATTTTAATGAACGCAATGTTCCGAGTTATTTGTGTAGTGAATTATTTTTAGATGAACTAGATAAAGATTAAAATGGTCAAATTGGACACGAGCAGGTTACGTAACCAATGCGAGGAGTTTATTATTATTTACAGTGCTAACGACATTGAACTCTTGGGAGGAAACGGTAATATGTATTTCTCACAATCTGTCAATATAGGTATTTTTTTTACCAAAAAGTTTTTACTGTCGCTGTATCTATTTCATCGAGTGACAATTTGACACTGGCCGGAAAATGTTTTTTTTTTTAATTTCCGTCATTTGTTTATTAATTCTATATTCAAATCGATTTTTAGTTGATTATAGCTACTCACTTGATAAGTGTGGTCCGTTAGAATACCCGTTGTCATTTATTTATCTGAAACCAGAATCGATCGTCAATTAAAGTGATATGTCAATAATCATTGTTCAATCGACAATCAATATTACTCAGCTATTGTCGTCATTTTACGTATTTTTTTTAGAGTTACGTACCGAAATAGTTCAAAAGGTACCTAATAGTTTTGTCATTTCCGTTCCCACCTCCAGGACCGGAACGGCTGTCTCGAACGTTTCTGAAAAAAAAAAATATGATGGTAGTCCATCTGATGAACTTTAAAGGAAAACTATATCGGCTTACATAATTTTGTTAGTTTAGGAGCTATAGAGACCTAAATTAGGAAACAAAAAGCATTATCTGTATAATGCTAAATCTCGACATAACTCGAATACTGCGATTTACAAAACAATTGGCCAATTTTCTTTCTGACTATTTCGTGCGTGTTAATTCGATTCGTTATCTTAATTCGAAAATCATTGCATTCAAATTTTGCTTACATACATTTCATAACTCATGTATAAAAAACACCATTAAAAACGTCTTCATGTGTGGTATTGAAACCCGTAGGTTTCAATAGAAGGATAGAAACCCTACTATTAAAATTATCTCTAAACATTCAAAGCATTATTAACTTTACCCTTAAAATAAAAAGGTCAATTATTAATTCTAAACATCACCGTATCGATGCTGATAGTAATTGAGAGGTGGACAACTAGTGCAATTAGAAAAAAATCCGTCGATTCAATAAAGATTCCATTTATAGACCACTTTCGTCAAGACTGGGCGTTTTTGCTCGGAACAACATAATTGCTTCGAGCTAGTCAACGTTAAACATTAGATGGTTGATAAATAACGTACCTACTTATATGTACGTTTTTATTTGAACCAATGTTTGTTGTTCGTAAAGAACTTTTGATATTAAATTTAAAAAAAAGCTTTGGAAAGTTTTAAAATCATGATAATCATTGGACATATCAACGTCTAGGGGTAGAATAAAAAAAATCCGTTTCTACTTCATAAAAAAAATATTGTGCATACTTCGTAATTCTAGTTTCAGCAGGTTAGGCTGTGCCTAGATTACCATCAAAACTGACTCTATCATAATCCAAATATCCGCTGTACCTATTATGTAAAGGTTATTAAGTTTGTCCATACTTACATCAATCTATAAAAGCCCTGAACTTTAGGTGGTACAAGTAAATTAAAGACTAGTCCCCCGAAGTACTGATACGATAGCATAATTTACAAAAATTCTGGTTCAATAACCTGTAAAATATCAATAGATCATATCAACATAAATATCTAATTATAAACAAGATATATATCTTGATGTATATCATAATATATCAGCAAACTGTGTTTAAGTTAATACCTTCATATTATTTAATATCATGCAAATTATCAATTCAAATTAAAAAAAAAACTTTCAGATGAAACTGGGTATGCCCCGCGTTTTCATATTTTTTTTAAATTTAAAGAATACGAAAAATCGTTGAATAAAATGGGTTAGGCCACTCTCTACTTTGGTCGTGACCAAGGAAAATAGGGATTAATTAATATTTTACATAATGGGTGGCAATAATGTTGTATTATTCGGTGTTGTATGTACACAGCTTTCTCAATATGAAGAGTCACTCGGATCGCAGTGTCTCTGAATGATAAAATCAGGGTTGGACAGTGCTCTAAGCGTATTCTAAAAATTCTAAAAATCGTGAATAACATGTGACAAGCGCTGTGTGTGATGTCCCGTGGTCAGATGGAGTGGCGGTTTGCGAAGGGCAACTGGAAGCAACTGGATGCGTGCAGTTGAATAGGGTTAAGTAGCATGCCTTGGAATAGGCCTATGTCCAACAGTGGACTAACGCATGCTCATAATGAACATTTTTTTATTGCTACGACGCGAAGTATTTTTTCCTACGAAGGAACTGAGTTTTATTTTTAGAGAGCATAAAAAATCATTGCAACTCGTTGCCTCATAATATCACTGTACTATGCACCTAATATACGTTTCGAAACCGCGTCTGCTCTCCTAGTATATTTTTCTAACAATCTATTTGTTTACGAGATGGGTACTACATAGATAACCCAATTACATTCTCTTATCGCACGTTGTATTAGAATATTTTCTTCAGTGCGTTCTTACGACAGACTGTGAATGAGAAGTTTATTTTCTGATCGCTTTCTTGCTTTTAATTTGGTTTTTGTGATTTTTTATTTACTATATTATCAAGCTAGTTGTTCCCCTGTGTTTCACCTGAAACACATTTGAATTATGTTATGTTGATAAATAAATATTAATATCTTGGGACAACTCACACACGGCCATCTGATCCCAAACTAAGCAGAGCTTGTACTATGGTAACCAGACAACTGATAAACATACTTATATAATTTTTAAATACATAGATATTATAGATAAATTACACCCAGACACAGTACAAACATTCATGCTCATCACACAAAATTTGTCCTGGGTGGGAGGGAATTGAACCCATGACCTCCGGCTTAGCATGATGTTAGGTTTTTGGTTACTGTTCTGCTCCCGTAGACCACAGCGTGATGTTATATAATAAATCTGTTATTCTAATGTAATAAGATTAAATAAGGTTGTAATCAGGTTTATCACCTGAAAGTTTCAATAAAATTCGTTATAAAAATTTTGCGTGAAAGAGTAACAAACATTCATACATTCCTTCTCATAAACTTTAACATAATTCTAAATATAATTCAATAGGATTAAAATTTGCTAGTTCTTCTAGTTATTTACATAATATTTTGTTTAAAATAATGATCAACTTAAGTTATATTATGTCAACACATTGCTGTGATTTTTAGGTTAACTATGATTGATTGAGGAAAACAATAAAATACGCCTCCGGACGGACTAACTTGGAAAAGATTAAAACGAATTATGGAACGCAAAGGATGAATTCAAAATTGGAATAGGCTGCTCGGAAGTCAACATTCAAATACATTTTTGATTACCGTCGCAAATTATATTTTGCTTTTATTATATTTTGCTTCTGTTATTCACAAATAAAAAGTCAAATAACAACATGTTTAATTAAATTATTTTCACATTTCACTGCCGAACGTCAACTTTAGGTTCGTAAATCTTAATAGAATATTGTTTTAAATATGTAGGCCTCAATAAAAAAACTTTTTTTTTAACTTTTATTTCGTACTACGACGACAATACAATATTAAGATCAAGCAAAAAATGAATATTATAAATTACAGTTGCATACGATCTAGAACGCCTTTTCATTAAAAAAAAAATAAGCGCCATCGCTTTAAAACTTTTAACTCTCCACCATCTACAATGCATAGACTATACTTAGATAGATACAGCCCACTGACAAACAACCGACAGCAAAAACTCAGTAAAGGGTTCCGTTGACATCTAAAAATGACAGCTACAACACTTCTATTGACCATAGCCAAATAGTGACGTCAGTATCTTAACATGAACAGTTACAAAAGCAAGTTATTTTACTCGACTCGTGCAAAGATTACGTGAAACAACGCAATCGCGTATTTGCCCGCTAAGACCGTCAAAAGGAACACCAACACTGTAGATAACAGGTTACCTAACACTGAGTAATCTGCATAATCGGTCACTGATACCGAATGAATCATAAATTGTCTATGAAAATATTCGCAATAAGTTCTTTTGACGTATAATTTTTGGAGCTGAAATTTGACATAAGTAAATGAAACGATCACATTAATTAGAATTAAGAGTATAAAATTAATACAGATGGTGTAAAGTATTTTTGCTCTAGAAAAATTAGATGTCACAAAGTAATTGCTTTTTTCTGTAGTTTTTTTTTCGTGGTTCAATGTCTTGTCAATAATTTATAGCGAATTTTTTGTAACCTTGTAAAAATCTAAGAGTACATTTTCAAACAGCTAAGGCCGAGCTCAGTTTACGTCAAAATGACTCACTCTATGTCGTAGGTGAGTCATTTTGACGTAAACTTTATGCGAATCTCCTTTCAAAAATGTTGGCACAAAATTTTTTGAAAGCCCTATACATATTACACTTCTTTTACATTTAAATGGTCGCATGATGATGTTTTCTATGTTATTGCCATCTCAATCGATTCTATGAAAGTGCATTTACATATTCGAGAACTTTTTTTTATAAAACAAGGACATAATAAAACGACACTCGAGTTTATTGGCATTTGGCCTGCTTTGTTTAATTAAAAATTATAAAAGAAATATTTTTATTATTTCTTTTATTGTTCTAAAAAACAACACGCACGCTTTTCAGTACAATTTAATATGGAAATATTATATCGCAAACAATAAATATTTATTTAATTTTATCTTAAAATACAAATGTTTGATGTAAATTATACGCAGCAGGCGTCTAAACTGTGAAAAATATTTTTTATTTTCGCATTAAGTGTGAATCGAAATAACTATGTTAATATTATTCACAGTTATTTAATACTAATTTATATAGATAATAAGAGAAAGGAGTGCAGAAAAGTATAAAAAAAATTAACTTCCAGTTTCATTATCTATAATTAATATTGAAGAAAGTCGTGTTAGTTGTCCCAGTAATATTTATATTAAAGTTATACGTTTTATAAACTCAAGAACGGCAGAACCGACTTAGCTGAAAATTGGTAGGGAGGTAGCTTAGGAACAGGGGACGGACGTAGAATACTTTTTATCTTCTTTTTTTATTAACCAAAAAATCTAATATAACGCGGGTGAAACCGCGGGGGACAGCTAGTGACTTGATAAAAATTAGGTCAAGTGTTTCACTTCGATATTTTTTTTAAATCATTGATGGTTTTGAAATAATAATTCCCAAACCGTTGATTAGATGATTAAGGGCCGATTTTTCAATCGCCCGATAACTTTTATCTGAAGAGTAAGTTTGACGTTTTGACAGCTTTTGTATAGAAAATATGTCAAACCGACATATTTATTCTTCAGATAGAAGTTAACTGATGATTGAAAAATCAGCCCTAAAACAATAAAGATACGAAATTGAAACAACATGTCAATGAACGATTATAGAGAATTCCTAAAGAATCGTTTCTGTTTGTTCGTACGCCGTTTCTAAATGGTCGTATATTTATCGTGTAAATTGGTTCATGGCTCATATTTGTACAGTTGTTACATTGCTTAGACAATTGCTTTAACTATAATGATTTGACACCATTTCTTCCTATTCCGGTCAGGGATAGAACATTTCAATAGAAAGATAATGATTATAACTTTGGTTCGGTTTTCTCGGTACTTATCTAGTAACTGAACTATCAGACGTCATTTTTTTCTTCTAATGTTTAAAGTATGTTCTTTTTGAGTGGCGGTGTGGTTAAGGCACCGACCTCTCACTCCGTTGCGAGTCACTGGGCAAGTGTCAGTGTGACCTATTCAATTTATTTGATTTTTTTATGTTTATGAGACACCACCAACATCCCTTGCATACCAAGCACAAAAAGCCGTTGGTCCCGGTTTTTCTTCTTAGATAATAATGTGAGAGACGGATACGAGTGACAATTAGTGTAACACCTTGGTTAGTTACTTGATTGTGGTGTTTTGATAGTCCGATAGGCAGCTGGAACATTGGAAGCCGTCCCAAACATACCTAGTTGGAAAAAAGTTGTCTTAATACTAATTGTTTTTATGTGGCTTGTCTTATTTTAAAAGAACTAATCATTTACTAATCATATTCCTTTTAAAAATAGCAATTATGGTAGAGCAAATACCTTCGAAAACAAAATCCTTAACACGATGAATAGAAGCCGCGTAAATAAAAATGTCAGCACTTTAAAATTAAATATATCTACGTAATATTTATTAAAATAAAAAATTAAAAACATCAAGCTGACACGGTTCCACAAGATTAATACATTTAATAGGACGTCTCGTTGATATACACATCAAAGTCAAAAGAAAACGATACAGTGAAAGACAGGTGAAGATTTATAGTCATTACTGCGGTCGACGAGGGCGCACGCATTATCTACCACTCGGAACTATGAGAGATATTTATTAAGACAAACTCAACATAGCTTCCGAACACATAAACAATAAGAGAAGATTAAAAACGTGTCAATATACAAATTGAAACGTCAGATATATTGATTTGTTATCGCCAGAGGTCACGTTACGGGAGTGAAATTCCTTGACCCAATATCCAGTTAAATGTATGTAAATAAAATAAGTTATCAGCCATTTGATCGGAAAAGAAAGCATCTTGTTTGTCTGGAAAGATTAATATTCTGTTATTATCTCATGCAAATTGGACGGCGTGTTAATAAAGGTGTTAACAGAACCATTTGTTGCTCTCTCCCAAGACATTTTGACAAATAAAATCGCTTACAAATTCGTGTTTACTTAGACAAATTATACAAGTTTTGTATTTAATTTTTTTATAGGCAAAAATCCGTCTGAAATTACAAACTTTAGCGCTACTTAACACCAATAAGATACAAATAATCCGGATGAACGATTAAACCCAAACTTTATTACGGTGTTAAATATTAATATTATGATGTTTTCGCGTGTAGGAGGACTTTTTATAACACTCTTATGAATAGATCTTTTATGGAGTCATACGAAGACAAAACCAGTCATGGCATGGGAATCATTATGCGGACAATAAATCGCGTACCTTTATAAGATAATGATGTTCGATGGCACCCATTAAGTTTGACAACGGGCTATTTGCGTCGAAATGTTTGTAAATGACAAACATTTATAAACAACAAAATGTTAGAATATTGCAATGTTGTTGGCCACCCACACGATGAACTAGAAAGTAAAAATATTTCTCCCAATGAAAGTTGAATAAAACGAAAGTTATGGGACATCAAATTAATCCTGTTAAACGTTTTAAGTTGATAGAGTCATTTGTTTGTGACACCTTTGTAATATTATCTTTTAACGGCCATGTTTTAAAATTCAGAAAATAAATATTAATAACATTTTGTCAATAATACTAAGCCTGACAGCAGTCGTTGACCGTAACACAGATTAGAAAGATAAACGGTTCATTAAAATTCTAGACATAGACCAGAAATCACTCTGGGATAAAATAAATCATCGGTAAACAGGTTATCAGCGTATCTGCCAAACTATTGGAGAGAAAAATAAAATGTATCATGAAATAACGGAAGTTTGCGGAGCTTCATTCATCGCTCTGAAACCATAGTCTACTGGTAGGCAGAGTTCTTAAGAATATGAAGTAAATAACTTAGGTGACCCCATGTAGTTTGCTTGCACAGGTGATGTTGACAACCGCTACATACTTCTTTAGTATATCACTTGCGTTGAATATGGCTGTTGCGTCATAATTTTTGTCAATTTTATTAAAAAACTGCATAGTTATTGTAGGACCGTTACAAAAGGACGGGAATTTGAGAAAATAGATTTTTTTGATATTTTTCAATTTTCTCCTTTCAGAGATAATTATAATCTAACAATAATAATCTTTAATATCTCCTAAAAAACAAATAAGTCTGCGAGAAATCCCTTTCTGGACTAACTTATTTCTTTTTATGCTAGTTCTTCCCCCTAGTAGAAATTTTTAGCTAGGGTATCTATTGTTATTTTTTCGAGTCCACGTTTTCTCCCTCGGGTGGTTTATCAAAATGCAAAACCGAAATAACCCATTTTAGGTGATATAAAGCCGACTACAACCCGACTAAAACAAGAAGCAATGATGACCATGATAATAATTAATTACGTTTTCCAAATATTTTCCTACATAAATATTGTTACTCATATTTGTAATAAATAGAAACCTAATGAATAAAAAACAAGAAAATGAACACAGTAACGTCAAAACTGTTTAATTTTCGCTCACATAAAGATCCAATTTTACCAACGCCATTTTTTCCGAGCTTTCCGCTCTGTCCCAACTCGATAATTCGATATTTTGTCAGCACATCTTGGTGTAACAGCATTAGAATTTCATCCGAGAATAGAATGCTTCAGATTGCTATTAGTTGGCGAGGCTCACCTGTCAGGTCCCATCGTCTGGATCTTGTCAGGAGCCCGACGGGATCGCGTATCGGCCAAAAATGAACGTTGCGATATTTTACCGATCATGTGAATCTTCGGAGCTATATTTGTACGGCATTTAGTGCAAAGCTTGGTTTTTAATGTCTTTTAGATAGATTTTAAATTGGTCTTCGGTTATATGAAGATTAAGAATAAGTTATTATAAGAACACTAAGAAATGGGAAGGATAATAAACAAATATCTACACTTGTTATTTTTATCAAATCTAAAGTTAAGTAAAAAAAGTTTTACGACAAACAAAAGAGAAGTTTTATGCTTTTGATATTCCTATTAGACTAGATTGAATTGTTAACATCGTTTTCGTTATATAATAAAGAAGACAAATAATCTGAAAGATATCAAACTTATTTATCTTTCCAAATAAGGAAAACTAAACGACTAGAATGCGTGATTAACGACAGTCAAGCTCATAATATAACATTTTATTGTTATAACATCGTTTATGCAAAATAACCCATTTATTATATTTAAATGAAATAGTTCAAAGAGGCCTATTAAATAACAAAGGCGTCATTATAATGTGTCATGGTATAGTGAAAATCATAAGTTTATAAAATTTTACTGTTTAGCGGGATTTAATGCGCACGTACCTTTTTTTTTGTTTTTCGCTTGACGTATCGGCAGTCGTTAACGTTCGTTAGCCTGTTTTGCCAAGCAGTGATCTAAAAAGAAAAACTTGTCAATAACTTACTCTAAATTAAGTTTTTGACGTAAGTAGACCTTAGTACAGACAAAAAAAAGAATGATGCTTATTTATTTTCTAATGACAATTGGAAGTCGAATTGGACTGTCGATATAATCACCATGAAAAATTCGATGGAATAGTTAAAAAATTAGTTAATTATACACTTTTTGTAGAACTACGTGTAACAGCTACTTGAACAGTTATTAGCAGAGATCGTAACAGGTAGAGAAAACTTATAGAAATTTTGATGCTGTATTAATATTTAATACCTCCTCGAAAATTTAGAAATTATGAGCATGAAGAATAAGTACCAGTTTTTCAAAATTAGGGATCATTTGTTGATATAGTACCATTTAAATTTAAGTAACAAATGGTTTATTTGACTAATCGTATATGTTAACATGCCGCTTGAATAAAATAATTGATCCCAAGATTACTTAAATACGGAGATTTAATAAAATGAAATAATGTGTGTTAAATAGTAATGTTTATGATTAAGAGGAGGTATTAACCACTCTAAATTATTTCCCCACTCAAAGTGAAACTAGCTATACTTTGCCTAGTCCGATCTAGTTATAAGATCACGTACCTTATACTGTGAATCATTGATAGGTATGTCGTTGATACTTGTATTTTAATTATCAAGTACTTATAGAGGACTTTTTGTGATTACCTACACCTATACAATAATGATGAGATTTTTTAACTGTAGGTATAAATACGATTGATTTCAGTTTTTTTTTTTTGCTTACTTGAAGACTTCACATAGAAGCGCTAACACACTCATAGAACACTGTTATTTGTATTGTCTACAACTAGGGTTACCATCTCGAAAATTTGGCAACCAGGACTAGTCACGTGAAAATCTTTTTGAGCGCAGAACGTGGACATGTCAACTGCTTTTTAGCGATTCGGTTTTCGAAACAGGCGTGCGTCGCGGGTGGCCCAAGACTTTAAAATTTCATAAAACTCGGATTACAAAGCCCCACCTGACGCTTTACGGATGTTCTCTAAACTAAGACAAATCCTGGAAAATCAGGACGGATGGCCACCCCGTCTAAAACCCACATTATTGCTTACTGCTACGCTACTGATGTTATACCTTAAATTCTTCTTCTTATCTATTAAATAAAAGTGTGTATGTATTTATAAATTGTTTAGTAGGTATATGTATCAGTTGTTTGTGGTCACTTGTACTATGGTGACCACCATAGTACAAGCTCTGCTTAGGATCTGGGATTTGACGGTTTTGAGGATTTGGGATCAGATGGCAGTGTGCGAGTTATCCCAAGATATTTATTTATTTATAATAATCCCGTTTTTTTTTCTACCGGACTCCTAGATCCGTAGTATTTATAGAACATTTTACTATGTCCATAGGTAACCCAATTTAAATAAGTAAAAGAATAATAAAAAAAGCTCTTCAACTTTATAATATCAGTTTAAATAAATATACTTAAGTGTGTCTGATAAAAAGAGCAAAAATAAACATAGATCGCGCCAATGTTACTAGGTTTCTGAGACAATAAACCATTTAAACATTTCCTGTTCAACCTACTATGTTTATTTCTAAGCCTACTAAACAATAGGTGACATCAACAAATTTATTTCCTTAATTTAAGGAAAACAACAATATTACGGTTCTTAATTTAGACAAAGCCACATAAAAATTTGTTAATAATCATTTAAATTAACCCGTCCAAATAAAGTACGCACTCTGAGTTAGCACGTTCAAAAATACCAATTTTCCTTGAACTGCGGCGGAACTAGGAACTACATCCCAATGTTCCTAATTTGACATGTAAATGACGTTTGCATTTGCGAGTAGAGCCACCATGAAGTTCCAAGCCTATACCCAAGACCATAGACGTGTCCTCGTAGAGGCGATCGGCGGCGGTGACCTCTCGCGCCCAGCGCTGGTTCAGGCCATGCTGCGGGGCGAAACGGAATGGGATGCCGTCGCCTCCTTCTGCGAAGCAGTTATGCTAGTGAAGGAAGCGGCGGCGCGCGAGAGGCAACGACGAGCCTCTCGCCCCGGACAAAGACCCAGGCGAAGACGTCGAGAGTCGCAAGACGACTTAACCGGCCACCGTAGGCGCGGTTCTGCGGATGGCGAGCGATGGGTAGCTCGCCGCCCGGCTAGGACCAGGACCGCGTCGACGGCGCGTTAGTGTTCCACGCGCGCCTCAAAGAGAAGGAGTCAGCACAGGAAGGGGCCTAACAAGGCCAACGCCTGCCGGGGTTGCGGAATGTGTATAGTAGTCACCGTGACCCTGGAACATAAAGGGCAATCGAAGGAACATGAGTGGGTTTTAGTCAGTAAGAGTCTGACACGCCCTCCCGCCGCACCCAGGACGGGAGCAGTCATTGGATGATTTCCCACTCATCAAAAAGTGTTCGGACTACTTTGGCTAAGCCATATACTGTCTCTGTCGCACACAACTGACAAACTACAGTAGTAAGATAGAGATATATAGCTAAGCTAACTTCGCGTGAAGTGACGTCGACGTCTATTATTATCGGCCACTTTTGTACTACGTTAATGTTTTTTGAGATTGCATACCCTTCAGATTCATAAATTTATGGACCGAGATATTGATTTTACGTCCGAAAGATATTCATCGTTGCATGTTTTGAAATTTTCTCTATTTTTATAACTCCACTCGATATAACACGTTCCCATATTCCATGTCTTATCCTTGATGTAATTATAGTAACGATTGAAATCGGGAATAACTGCTAAGAAAATAAATATTTGAGTGCCGGTTTTTTGCGGTTTCTCTCGTTTTAATACAAAATTTGATCCCTTATCTCCTCATAAGGGGTTGAATTTCCAAAAATTGCTTCTTAGTGTGCCTCTCCGTCATAAAAATAAATTGCAGTGTTAATTTCTCTAAAATCCGTAGTTTCGGCGGCGTACTACCAAAAAGCCGTCGCTTTTTAATAAAGATTTAGTGCTACAAGCTTGAGAAATAGTTGTCTGACACTAACCTTGAGATGTAGGCGTAAAAAGTTTTAAGGGCATTAGAAACCGGATATAACCAGTTTATCATAGAACTCCCTCTCACAATTTCCATGTTTGGTAGCAGTAATGGTTAATAACTGTCCCCACTGGCGCCAAACGGCTGGCAGTCGGTGACAACAAACGTTTAATAAACATTTTATTTTTGCATTTATACTTAGACTAGCTTTTGCCCGCAGCTTCGCTCGCGTGGTTGTTGAAACTTCAATCATGTATTTTACTTCTTTAGGGTCGAATGTCTAAAAACCTTTCTTAGTGGATACTTACTGTTTACAAAGAATACACTCTCCAAGTTTTATGTCACCAAGACCAGCGCGCAGCGGTTGGGCTGTGCGTTTATGTATCAACAGTCGGTCATCATCTCCCTAGCCTTTTCCCAACTATGTTGGGGTCGGCTTCCAGCCTAACCGGTTTCAGCTGGATACCAGTGTTTTACGTGAAGCGACTGCCTATCAGACCCTCACAACCCAACTGGGCGACACGATACCCTTTGGTTAGACTAGTCAGACTTTCTGGCTTCTGAATACCCGTAGTGACTGTCAAAGTTCAACGAATGACAAACGGGACCAACGACTTTACGTGGTTTCCGAGGCACGCGATGTCAGTGATGTCCAAGATAAACT
This sequence comes from Athetis lepigone, assembly GCA_033675125.1. Taxonomy (NCBI): domain Eukaryota; kingdom Metazoa; phylum Arthropoda; class Insecta; order Lepidoptera; family Noctuidae; genus Athetis; species Athetis lepigone. The sequence continues at coordinate 10,527,239 of CM066230.1, forward strand.
TTAGAAAGTACATATGAATTGAAAAAGCCACATGGTACTTGCCAGGATTCGAACCACAAAAACATTTTTACACGAGAGGCAGGCAAAATCAAGAGTCATTCTGTTAACTATTTTATATACCAACGTATACTTATAAAAGAGATAAATAATTTAAACATTTCTTTTCTTTACAGGTCTTTGGTGCACCCTGTAAGATGGCCGGCGTCACATGAGCTTGGAAAATGACACCGTCGTACAAGCAATTTATGTAACAGTTCTTCGAATTTCAATCAAGTGATTTTTTCAATCTAATGCTAAACCGGTGGCGTGACTCAGTGATATTCACTACAGACACTCGCTTTTATAAAGTGATATTTTGTTACGGTGATCGTGTGTGAATAAACAGTGCCGCCATGATGCTTCAAGGGCCTCTACTGTTCTACATTTTGATAATGTGAGTATTGAACAACATGTGTATTGAGTGCCGTTATATCACTTACTAAACGTATCTTTGGTAATAAATCCTTATTGAGCAATGTTTTATTGCTGTTTATTGACTTATCTCTATACTAGCGCCTGCATACTTCACGTGGTTGAAGAGTTTAGCTTAAAATATTTAAAATATCACTCTTCATAAGCTTTGACTCTCTGATTTTGTTGACGAATATTTTTATAATACAGCAATAAAAGTCGGCTAATACCTAATAATAATAACTGTTACTTTTACCCATTTTCCTATAGTTCAGCAGTTTAAGAAGGTAATGACGAAGAGTTTATTAAAATTTCATCTTGCTGTTAAATTGAGATTTTTATTGCTAATAGTACTTTAAGAAATTGACTCGTAAAAATAAGCAAACAAGTTTAATACTATATTTGCATACTAGCTTAGTACTTAATAAACTGTTCCGGACTTCTGTTACAGTATTTAAGAATGCTAATCAATTTCAAAAACTATAAAAGTCTTGTGGATTTAATTATGATTCACAAATCGCCGTAAAATCGACGAACTATTTTAAATAGTGGCGGAGCTGTCGACCAACGCCTTTTCTTATTGTCTTTAGTAATTTATTTTATGACTATATACTACTTATGATCGAATTTATACGGCATCGCATGGCCATAAATAAAATTTATGTTTGTAATAGGTTCTAGTGTAATTCTAACACAAATGTATCGGAGATATGATCTTGTTTAACAAGTTTAAACTCTCGTTTATATAGTGATAGCAAAATATCAATTATTTTATGTAAATACAATATCATGGCGTGCCTAAGGCTTGTTCTTATTTAGAAATAGTTTTCGTTTGAATGAAATGGTTGAATTAGAGTGTAATCTAAGACCATGACATGTGTATCAATGCCTCGGGATGTGAAGATTAATTTAAGATAATCTAATAAGTTAATATTTAACATGACTACATAATAGACTAAGGCAAAAGTAATAAATAAAATAAATAATACCGTGCATTTAGAATGCAGGTCATACACAATGAAAATAACTTTCATATTTATTAAAAAATAGTTAAATTGTACATTTGCCTCGGATTGGTTGGTTTTTTTTTTCACTTGTCTCCCCAAAAGAGGATTTTAGGGCAGAAAAGTAGAACAAGCTGTTGTAATTGTAAAACCTGAGTATCAGTCTGTTCATCGTTAGGGGCTCTAGAGGTTAATAGTCATTTTCAGATAACTATGGATATCGAATATAATAGATATCGGAATGCTTCGCATCTCTTGCATTAGCAGTGAGTAGTCTGAAAGGTAGAATTATAATACTTCAAACGAAAGTTTTCCTTCAAAACTATTTTTGACTGAATGTGAGAAAAATACATCCATAATTCATTCGAAACATTACTGTGTTCAACCATACGTGCGTAACTAGGTAGTTTGTTTATGTTATTGTTATTACATCTGAAATATCTAATAATAAATCGAGTGTACCATATGTGTTTTAATGTATAAGTACATATAACGAGTATTCTGTATTCAACGTAAATACCTATATAAAGTTGAAAGCATAAAGCATCTAAACAATCCGGAAACAGCTTGCAATTTTCCTAAATACAATACAAACATACCTAGCTCGGCCCTAGAAATTCCTAGAATGTATGTGACCTGAGTTTAGTACTATCTTAATATAACTACAGACTAGTAGCTAGTACCACCATGCCATGCACTAATCTAAGAAAGTTGAATCGTTTCTCCGGGATTCGTCGAGCTTCATTGCTCGGCGCTTTTCTGGTGGACTCCACTGTTGATTCTAGCGTTCAGGATTTGCAGTCTACTGCTGGTTGGGAATAGTGTGGCGGGATTGTTCCAAAAAGGAAATGCCATGCACTATGCTCCTCGCTTTCAGTGAATTTTTTGAGTAATACTATAGCTCTTTTAAATCATGTGACTGCGTCGCTATTAACTCGCTATAGTCGCATTTCGCAATAGTCGCATTTCGCGCTACAGTATCGTAACTACATCGGACGCCATCGGAAAGAACGAAGAAAAAGTAGCGCGTAAGTGGAAAACCGAACGTCAGTGTTACTAAATAGTGGTAATGGTACAGTACTGTGGGACTATTCGTTTTAAAAACATTAAGATCTTTGCAAAAATGCTTACAAGCTCAATACGAATGCAGTGGTGTAACAACAGGGTGCCAAGACGGGCAATATGACACGGGTCCGCGTAGAAAATGGGCCTCTAGCTCGTAAATTGGTGGCAACAACAGCGATCACGAGCTTTTATTGACCTGTAGTGTGCAAAATAATCGATGCAGTTAAAGAGGTCCACACCAATTTAGGGCCGAATCCTATGAGACTAAGCATAGACCCCAACTGTAGAGTTACACTTCTGTCCAATTCAAGGTATTGCTAATTAAATTGGCGATTGTGGCAAATTGTTGCCATCTAAGTGCGTTAAACCATGCAAATAAAACCTACACCTGACGCACAATACCGCATTTACACAATTTGTTGCTTATAACTTCTATAATGGGTAAAACAAAACCAGTATCAAGTGGCAATAATCTACGATGCTCATTTGCCATACAATTATAGGTTTTATGCACACTACAATAAACAGGCTATTTTGCTGCATAGGCAGGAGGTTCTTAACCTTCATCCAGAAATTCCCGCAATCTCTTATCTTTCATTAAACGCGTTTTAATTCAGTACACCATTACTAAGTGTTAATCTTAATTGCGTAATTGCGTGGTCGATATTTATGAATGGTGCGGTCGCCGGACGGTGGGCGATCCGGTCCGGTCCGGCGAATTCTGTGTCACCGGCAACCGGAGCAAGCCTCTTTCCCAACTTACCAGAGAAATGCTCGAGGGGTGTCAAATGTACGCGTAATTTATTACTACTACCTGACTGAGTGGGCTTAATCCAGAATGTTAATGTGAGGCTTCGTTAACGAGCGATGAATGGTTGGGTTTTAATTCGATTGTTAAGCCAGCCGATAAGTAGAGTATCGGTGTACCGTCAAAGCAACCTTTTTGCTGACGTTATCAATTCAATTTCATTATTATGTATTTTTTTTGCTTTCTAAGTTTATTTTTTACACCACTGACATCGATGAGGGAGAAAATCGCAAGAAAGAACTAGACTTAAAAATTAATTTATGTCTGAAATCGATAATGCGCTGCCTGTTTTTCCTCTGTATGAGTGAGGACTTTGCCCTGCAATGGCTGTCTCGCTCCTGGTCTGACTTTTGTACGATCTTTCAAGACGTTTAACGAAAATGGTCTTTGAGTTTCAGCAGTACGTATGTTACTAGTGTCTACGTCTGTGTATCACCCACTTTATGCTATTTTGTATAACTGAAATGCAACAACATTGGCTGTAGATGATGACATTCTTTCATGTTGACTTAATTTAAATAATTCCATTAAGGTTATATGTAATTTGTAAATCGCGCACAAGAATTGGAATTGCACATTTTGGAACAAAACTTAGATGTCATTAACGTTCCCCTGTTTACAAAACCATCCTGTTTAATTGCTACTTGGCCAAAATACGATGAAATTACTTTAGTATAAAGCATACAAATAATAGACACAGATTTAGGCGCACTTATTTAATGCCATTCGCATTTATCTGAACGACTGTGGTCACGCTTATACAGGTCTCATCTACCAGCCGCGTTCAGCGTTTAAAGAACGAAACAGACACATTTGTTCAGATTATGTTGATAGAAGTGGAACCTGAATCACCGACAAAACCGTGACAAAACCGTTCAACAAAAAGCAGCTGAGTAAGTGTAGTTAAAGGGCAATCCAAGGAACATGAGTGGGTTTTAGTCAGTAACCGCCTTATTACAAAACGAGGTTTTTCTCTAAACCAGGTTTAAACCATTGAGCTAGGTTTTGTATTTCGAATCTTGACTGTATCAGAATAAGATTCAAATTACAAAACCTGGCTCAATGGTTTAAACCTGGTTTAGAGAAAAACCTTGTTTTATAATAAGGCGGTAAAAGTTTGACACGCCCTCCCGCCGCACCCAGGACGGGAGCAGTCATTTGATGATTTCCCACTCTCCAAAAAAAAAAAATGTTGTTCGGTATTCCATTAGTTTATACTGTAGGACTGATAAACGAAGTAAACGAGTAAGCATCACTAATAGGTTCTCCAAACAGACCATTACAGTAGCGTATGAATTTTTCACACCTACCTTAGTTAGATGAGCTGAATGAGAGAAATGATCATAATATCGGCCTACAACCTTTTCTTATGTAAAGATTTGGTATCTCCTAAAACATTACTTACAAATCTGTAGCTATTGGAATCATGTGTAACAATCTATTTAGTGAGTTAGCAAAGTGAAACTTAACATACCTAGGTGTCATCCTAAAATGGGTAATGAGGGTGAAAAGATCGACCGTGGTTGCGAAATTGTTTGAAAGAGTTACCGTAGCCCTGAAAGTAAAGGGCAACCGACGGAGCATGGGTGAGTTTTAGTCAGTAAAAGTCCGACACTCGACCCTCCTGTAGTACAGGAGAAGTCGTTTGATGATTTCCTATCCACAAAAAAGGGTAGAAAGATAGAAAAAGAACTAGAAACTATTTATTCTTCGTTATTTTTAATATTGCTTTATTTTTAGGAACAAAAACATCAATTTAGAGCAATCAAAAGACACGGTCTTATGATGCGTCATTTATTGACTTCACTTGAGAATCAAAAGTGCCTCCTGTTGACCATCAATAATAAAGTTATTTAATATTACAGCACTAGTTAGCTGAATGTAAGGCTTAGGCTTTAGGGTGGAAGCCAGACTTTTGAACTTGAACGAAAAGCACGCCATTGTTTTACAGCTCAGTAAAACTTCGAACACACGTGATTTGAGACACAATAGAAAGACAATAGCAGCTCAACCGCTGGCTGTCGCTTGGTCGTCGGTTGGAAAACGTACATGATACGGTTGCGGATCCAAATACCTCGAAAAGATAAATCAAATTGCTTGCGAAAATTCGACTGGAGTGCTAACAGATAGTGAGCAGTCCAGTCGAGTATAACAATGATTGAAACGTCAAAACATATGTCAATGCTGCCTCGCCTCACCTAAATACAGTTAATTGAAATCCCACTTCTGATACTACAATGCTTGATAAATGTGAGTCTATTATAAAGTAGATTTACAGTAAGTAATTGATTACGTTTCCTGTACGACTAATGTAATGTTGAATTGATGTAGGTCCTACTGTTGATTTTTATTTGGTGTACTTCATAGAGTATTTTATTGTGGTATTTTAAAAAAGTTAATTACTGAGATCCTGTGGTAGATATTAGATATACACAATAGTTTACATTAAAATTTATGATGTAGAGACGCACTAAGAAACGATTTCTGGAAATTAAACTTCATAATAAAGGAAACAAAAATTCACATTTGATCGAAATCTACTACAAATTTTATATTTTTTAAGGCAGAAATTATAAGTTGACAAAATCATTCAGTGATTCAGCCTCACTGAGTGCTTAGCAGCTAAATCTTTAACATTAATCATTGATTACGTTGCAAACACTAGGGGCGTACCACCAGCCCCTATTAGCAGTATTACTTTGATATTACTTTCAGTGGAAAAGAGATGGCGCTAGACAACGTGTCTAACGCTGTCACTTGCACACTCCTGAACAGGAATAAAACAATCTTACTTTAAACGTCATGGTACGGGGGCAGTTAATGAAATAACTCGATCCCTTTGATGACCTACTCACACAAAGAATAAATAACCCTAAACCCAACATCGTAAAAAACACTTATAATACACACGCCGCTAATTTTACAATGTTCAAAGAGATCATATGATTTGAACTTGAACCAAATTTGAGATAAAAGTGCTCATATTTAGGGCACGGGTATTTTAACTGGCATAACAACACGCCTGTTTTATGTGAAGGAAGTATAGAATTTACATGTTTAAACAAAGCATGCAAATGTCTGTGTTTTTGGGTCTCATTTCACGCTTTCAGTAGCTAAGTAAATTTTGTCAGTCAGTGTTGATGCTAAACCTTCGAACACACGTTATTCGAGACACAATAGAAAGATAATAGCAGCACGACACAGGCCTGTCGCTTGGTCGTCGTAAAATTAAAAATTTGAGTTGTGACGAATAGTCTATGCGGCCGTATACCGAATATTCTGCGAGCTAGGCCGAATAGTCGGATATTAGGCAAAAATTGGCGTGTGGCGTCAAATTTATTTCAATGAAATTCTTTTGGTTTCGTTTGTTAACCTCCGACGCAAAAATATAGGGGTGATATAAGTTTGACTTTACTTAAACTTCTTCTTATAACTTACATTCGAACGAAGGAGAGTTAAATTTCGAAACAAAACACAAACAAATAACTGCCGAAGATTGCAGTCTCAAACTGAATCGGTCCTCTCTATGGCCGAGCCCTTAGAATAGTCTATAATATTAACATACCACCTACATTCCAGTATTTTATTTATATTATCCTGGATGCGTTTTACGTAATCAGGTTTGGTCAGTACTGTAACGTTTCCGGTTATTTACTTCATTACTATTCATTGTATAAAATGAATGTTGACATCAGGAACATTGTGCCGAGTTATTGTTTCGTTATAGCTTAGATATCAAAATTAATGGTAATTAGTTTGTGTGAAACTAGTGATAGTGTCCCTAGACTGAATATCAATGCGTCAATGAACACAATTATAATATTGTTGCTTTTATTATGTATTAGTATATTTTAGCTGTTATGATAGCGCTTGCGATTTGAATGAAGAGACAATAAATAATAATACATACTAAGAAACAATGTAGCTTTCAAGCAGTGATCATACCATAGAAAAAACAAATTTGCTTTCCGCTGTCTGTACCTATGTATGCTTTGATCTTTAAAACTACGCAACGGATTTTGTTGCGGTTTTTAGTGAATGCTTTTATTTACTTTTATAAAATCTTAAAAGCCAAATAAATACATAGCCCCACAAAACTGCTTACGCCGTTTAACTTTGCTTAATATAATAGTAATGCCAGCCTTATACAGTCCAATTGCAAAGGCCTCTCACAGAAAAGGCACGAGCATTGATCACCACGCTTAGGGTCTTCGACTACGGGGTAGGTAGTTGCATTTTCGGGTAATAGTCATTATACACTTGCATGGACAGTGAAACTAAGGCCGTTTGTCCTTCGCCGCCGTCACTGTCACGTCAACGAGAACGAGATGACGGCACCAAAGTGGCGATACATGCATTTACAATAGCCGCGTGTCCGGGGTTGCGGAATGTTTATAATAGTTTCCGTGACCCTGGAACATAAAGGGCAACCGAAGGAACATGAGTGGGTTTAGTCAGTAAAAGTCTGACACGCCCTCCCGCCGCACCCAGGACGGGAGCAGTAATTTGATGATTTCCCCCATGAAAAAATAAATTGCTGCGTGTCCATCGCTCGTCACGTCACTTCTTACTAAACTCTTCTCGGTGACGGCGGCATGGGCAAACGGCCTAAGTCAAAGCGATTCTTACGATCTCAGATTATAAAACAGTAGGCAGATAGACAGCGCGGAACATTACGAGTGCGGCGAACGTCGAGACATGTGTGCGTGACGGCCACGTGACTGCGCTGTAAGAACACGTCGTCTCTGTGTGCGTTCCGGTTGCCAGGATGATGAAAAATTACCCGTAACATTTCATTCTTATCTGTTTATATTAATTAAAATCAATTTACGAATTTACTAAAAGTATGTAGGTACGCGCGTAGCATAAGAACTGCTACGCCTAATTAGGTGAATCTACTTTGTTGTGTTTGTAATTGTCAGGACAATGTTGGTAAGACAACATTGATTTAAAAAAAAATGCACCCTGGCTAAGCTATAAAAATTTTTAAGTTAAATGCATCTGTCTCTTTCCATTTCTTAAAGAGAAGGACAGAATATAAAATATTAGTTGTCATCTTTTTCTGTTCACTGTTTTTTACTATATTTACTTTATGTTGGCGAATCGACTGGTGTACATAATTTTAGTTAGAGACAAAACATTCACTACTTTTATTAACGAAGACTTTTGACACATACAAGATAAGTACACACACATGATACAAACATACCAACCAAAAAGAAAAAAACACTCGAAATAAATATTCTTGTACATCGATAATCCTGTGTCCAATACATATTTCCCAACTTAGGGGTAAAATTTTTCACAATAAAATAGCAACACCGACAGATTTCTGTTGAGGTTTTGTGTTCCAAATAAAATAACATCCAAAAAGGCAAAAATAACCATATTAATCTATAAAAAGGTACTCCATCTTCTCTCTTTTGATTTAGGGAACAATTTTTGCAATGTTTAAAAACAAAAGACGGCATCATTCTCGAAAATATGAATATTTTCTGTGACACGTTTACGGCGCGACGCTTCGTGCCGTACTGACTCGAGATTGTATTCGCTTTTGGTTTTGTATTTGCTTTGTTGACCTCACTCGCGGTGTTCCGCGCTATCTATCTGCCTTCTGTTTACTAATCTGAGCTTACGATATTGTCTTCACCGATGTCACTGATGTCCAATATAAAATGTAGAACTGCTAACAATCAAATAAACATTTCTATTTATTATTTTATTATAGTCTGAAATGTAGATCGTTTCCGCTTCGAAAACACTTGCATTAACAAGATTCCCAGTTTATGATTTTCCTGTCAATATAAACTTAGAAGTAAAATGTAGAATCTTTTTTAAACTGCCTTAGTTTCATTGATACTCCATTATTTGTTTCCAATTTCGCTTCAATTATCTATCGAGTGTAACTTGAGCTTTTAGAATTAAATGATACGATAATTGCGTATTGTGTAGCACAGATAGGTAGATACTGTTAATTCACAGAGACTGGTCAGTAGCCAGACTGTTGGCAGAAGTATGGATTGTGTACAAAACATGAAACACTAGATTCATTAATATAAATGTACTCAAAATAACAGTCCGCCTTTGTCATGCACGACATTAATTTAAAAAAATCAAAGAAAAAAACATTATAAAAACAATAAGATGTTCCTATGATGTAGATGACAGCACATCAAGCTGCTACAACCAGTCAATTTTAATAGATTTTCAACTTTATAACTTTAAAAAAGTTTCAAGGTTGACCTGGAAAATTTGACAGTTTCAGAAAGCTCGATGTGCGGGCGTTTGTATTTGGGATAAAAGGGCTTCTTTTTTAAAATCCCTTATTAAGATTAAATAAAATAGGGCTTAAATAAAAACGTGGAAGGTTTCACGTAAGCTTATCTAATTATTTTTTCACTAACCCTAATTACCTACTAGGGGAAAATCTTTTGCCATTTTTTTTAATTTTTGCGAGTAACACTCGGAAATTGATTTATATTATGCATACGCTTATAAAGATTTTATCGCTTGTAACTTTACTCCTTGATGTAAACAATGAGATTTATGTGAACCTGTCAACCCAGTTTCTTAATATCCTTGAAGAGGTGAGATTGCAAAATAATAATATTATGGTAATATTATAATAAGCATGAATATCAGTCCAATTCGAAAGCAGGAATTTAAACAAGACTGGTTACTCCGAAAGATTTATTACTTAGAAATAAAGCCGACTTCTTGTATCGAGTTGAATCGATTTAAATCTGGTACGTTATCGAGAATCTTATAGGTAACATGTCTTTTTAGTGACAATCAGAAGTATCAGAATTTACTTTGATGTACTGCCATGTCTTCTTACGATTAGTTACAATGTTTCACAGAAATTTCATATCAGAAAGCGAATTTTATTAACTGAATGATGTTCAATTTCAAGTTGAATTATTGTCATGACAGTGACAATAAAAAATATGTGTTGATCATTTCATTGAACTTTTATAGCTAGTAAATGTCTGATGAAATAATTTTGAATCTTTGACAGTTTTTCTTTTACTTGTTTCCTTGTTCATAGTTGTAATTTAAATTTTGTTATGCATTGCTTTTGTCAACTTTTGTCATTAGCAGCAACATCGGCTTTGCTTGGTATAACATAAAAACAAAAGTTTTTTTTTATATAATAGTTTTTTTTTATATAGTATCTTAAAACATATTTTCTACAATAAAGATAGAAATGCATAACTCACACGTAAACCATTAATTTCACCAACAAACGTTAATGATAGTTAAATGACTTTTAAAAACAGAATTATTCATTATCTATTATAAATCGGTTACTATTAACGTATATGAGCCCTGTCAAGTGGCAAGCTTGGACAAGCCAACCTGAATAGGTGATAAAATTATTAATTATAATTATTAAAGGCTAAGTGTGAGACTTGATTAATGACTGTACGATAAAGCAAGTTAACCTGTCGGCTGCGCACGAGTTGAACGGCGGCGTTCACGAGGACAGCAAGCAACACTATTTAGAGAAAAATATTTTTAGTTCCAATTAAAATTCAAGATGGCAGCGTAAACTATTTTCTATATTGGTTAACGTGAAAAATAGATTATTAAAAAGAGCTCGTTCCAAAATGGCGGTGGAATCAAATATAAAAATGTAATAAAAACTTTATTAATGTCGTTATTGTGGATCTAATATGTTATTTATTGGTTGTGCTGATTAAAATTACATTAATATTAATTTGGGAGGTATATCGCCCACACAATACTTTTATGTTACGTTTTATATATTGGTTTAAATGAACAGTTTTGTTTTATAAACTGGTTATCTTTGCTATAAAGTCGTCCAAAGTTGCTGGAGGAGATAATGGCGTTAATTAAGTAAACTTCAGTGTTGTTTAATAATACAAAGGTATTTGTGTGAGAGGAACTTCAAAAATGTGAGCTTACTTTCTATTGACTTTGCATCTTTTTATACCTATAGCTTCATTTTTTAAAATTACACAGTCATACTTACCGTAAATTTATCCGGCTCGATGGACCAATATGTGCGGGTGTAGGTTGGTTGGTAATAAGAAAGCACTGATTAGATTAAGATGTGTAGTATTTGTTGATTGCTTTCACAAGATAAAGAGTCTTAAGGTAAAATGTTTTAATTTTATGTGAAATGTTGAATGAACCCAGTTAGTTCATATCTAGTAGGGCACAGACGTTCACTTGTGTGTATAAGATTGACTCACAATGAGAATACTATACGGCTTGTCAATTTATTAACTGTGCAATTTTATAAACACTGGACACATTGGCAAAATAAGAAAATCAGTAGTTCTACATGACAAACGTAAGAATAAATTATTATATTATTAGTGGGACGCCTTAACAAACGAGAATTACAATATTGCTATGTTTTATGACAAGCAAATTAACGTGGCCTAGTTAAAATATAGCTTTTCGTGGACAGAACACAATAAGACAACCGCTTTTGAAATCATTTTGTACAATAGCTTGCTAGGATTAAACTGAGTCGTAATGTCAGATACAGTGGTAAAATCTTGCTTCCTATAATAGTAATTTCAGCATAAATTTCATTAATTCATTTCATAAATTTCATTCTCAAAGGCAAAGGTGAAATTTGCTACGAACGGTATTAGAATTGGTAACAGAGCTTTTAATAGTCAGTATTAAAGGCAAATAATACCTCACTAAAGATGCCCAAGGTTTGTAACTACAAACCATTTTTTTTTTAAATAAATTGTTTTTAACTAAATACAATTTATTTAAAAATAGTTCTTGTAGAGTTTTTTTTTACCTTCTCTACATCCATATAAGAATTCTTTTTTTCTAGTGGAAGGTCATATATTTTTTAATTTAACAAACAGAATTAAAGTTTAGAAATAATAGAGTTAAAAACTTTTTTGTTTTTTTAATTAATATCTTATATATATATCAAATATATATCAAACGACTATCTTATATATATATATCAAACGACCTTTGTTTTGTGTTTAATATTTGATTTTTAAACATGACCACATAATTATTATCACATAAAAAGAAGTGTGAATACACTGACATCCTCGTCTCCATAAACTTTTGGCGTTGTTAATAGAACTCCTTAATGATATAATTATTATAAAAATAGATTTTCTAAGAAAATAATAAGAATTACAGAACAGGAGTTCCACTAAGATTTACAATACAGAAATTTTAATACGTTTTGTTGCAATAAAAGTTGTTATGAAAGTTTTGATCTAAAGTTAATAAATCATTAATTAATAAGATGTTTACGGCATTAAATTCTAGTGATTTATTGCTGAAATAAAATGTTTTATTGACGTTACAAGGCGAGTAATTAATAAAAGTAATAAATTAAGGTGAGCAGTTTGGCAAGTTCAAATGTATACTTGCAATAAATGTAAGTTAATAAACCAAGTACAATAAAATTCTTACCATAATTATAAAACAAATGTTTTTAGTACTTTCTGGTCTTAAAAACTTAGCGCCACTTTTTAAAAATTAGACAACATAATTATTTATGTCTTAGCTATTAAAATAATGGAAGAGTGATTTGAATTTAACTTTTAACTTTTTGTTAACACAGGACAATTGACAATTTCAAATGTGAGGTGTAAAACAGAACTAAGTTTGCAGGACAAGTATAGTAAATTCATGTTCACTGGCTTTTTCTTGCAAAAGAAAATGAAAAAAGAAGAAACCGTTCCCTAGATCTCGCACTAGCATTAGATACAAAGAACACGGACAGAAGTTGACAGAGTTACCTGTCCCACCCTATAACAAATTAAAGGGTGGGCCAGATAATTGTGGCAACATACTGTACTAAGAATACTTGGTACATAAACAAGTCCTTACGCCTATCCTTCTAGTATCAGCTGTATCTTGCCTTATAACAGTTGTTATACTATGTGGTTACGATACGATAAGGCACGAGTGAGACTACTCGATCCGATTCGTTACGGTAACTTTCTGCGCTTATTATTTTATATCGGTCTACCGGTAGTCTAAGGGTGTATTTGCATGGTAACAGTAATTTATTTTAAATATTTTACAGGGAGTTTAAGAGAAATTTCTTCCAGATTTTTTTTCTGACTAGAATTTCTTAAATAAAAATATCTGTAATAATAAATGCACTAACAATAAATAAAAAAAAACAATTACAACCAATACTAAAACATCAATAGGCCCTTATATTCTTCCTTATATCAGCTGTGTCGTGCCTCATAACAGTCGTAATACTACGCGGTTACGATACGATAACCTTTAGACACGAGTGAGGCTACTCGATCCGATTCGTTACGGTAACATTCTGTGCGTATTATTTTATATCGGTCTACTGCTAGTGTAAGGGTCTGTTTGCATGGAAACGGTAATTTGTGTTGAATATTTTTGAGAAGAATATCTTTCGTTTTTCTATTTCTTTTAATTGACTGGATTGGTAACATTTAAAAAAAATATTTATAAAAATATTTTTATAAAAAAAGTTGGGAATATAAAAAAAGTAAAATTTTAATGTTCATGAGTACAATTATGTGTATAAGTATCAGCGAGATTCAGCCATTACCACTCGTATCGGTCATTACCAGTCACCCTACATACCTGACTCTAAGACCATCACACAAATCTACACACTTAAGCTTACGTAATTCAAAGAGCATTGTCTCAAACCTGATCCTTTAATCACTATATACATGCAAATTCTATGCAGTCAACGATTTGTGCGGACACGTCTGAAAAGGTCTAAAGACCTAGCCAAATAGAGCAAACCGCTTGCGTGTATGTTTATACTCAGTTTTGTTTGAACTGTTGCACGCGTTAATATCGACGCGTTCCCTGTTGTTCCCTGCAGCTTCAGCCACATTATGTAAGGTCTTTGTCTTGTCCTTCTAAGGCTGGTTTTATAGTCACGTCGTTAGACGCGCCGCTGCGCTGGTCAGCGCGCTGTTAAAAGCGCGCGCTTGAACAGCTGTGCAATCTGAAACGAGATTAGTACCACGCGTTCCGCTGCTGTGAGACAGTCGTGTACAATATGAAAAACGGCGCGTCTCAACAGCGTCACACTAAAACGCACACTGGTCGTAGAAGCGCAAGAGCGGCCCGCGCCTGGCAGCGCCGGCGAACAGTGCGCGTTTTCTGAACGGCGCTGCAAAAGCGCGCGACTATAAAACGCAACTACTACTCTCATATATCTCCGAACGCACGCGCTCCAATGGCGCTGCCGAAACGTTTAACAATAAAACGAGCCTAACTGATTTCTATGACGACGCGCGACGTTCAATCAGAGATATATAGAGCACAAGTGCATTTCAGATGGGACGGCAATCCAACACGATTGGAAAGTAACCAGGCATAGAATTAAATAATATGCCTTCCAAAGCACACAAGTATGTATTTTATTTCTAAAAACACATGAAATTCGAAGACACCGAAGACCATTAATACAGCAGTTCTGTTTTTCTACTACTAGGCCAGAGGTCCCTAGACGGTAAAGTCACTCTTATAATCTGTGATTATATAATTATGTATCTGGCAACTATTATAGTCTGCGATTGTTCACAACTGACGAATCGGCTAGTCGGTCAAAGTCATAGTCACCACATCTCTAACAAATATACCTGCAACCGTATCGTTTTATTATTACTGGCCAGAGATCTCTAGAAGGTAAAGCCGACTATCTGGCTACTTTTATAGTCTGCAATTATCCACAATCGACTAATCGGCTCGTCGGACCAAGTCCTAGTCACCACCACATCTCTAACAAAAACTAAAACACTCGCAACCGCTCCGCACCCGCACTTAACGCTCCAGTATGGCCGCACCTTTACAAATGACACAATTCTTTGTTATGACATTAAAGTCTCGCCAGGGTACGAATAAATTCAGCTGTAACAATAAAAGTTGGCGGCATTGTACCAAGGTGTGTTTTGCGAATATTCCGTATCACAATGGGTGGTCCACTTCGTCACAGATAACTGGTGAACCGAACGGTCCGAAGTTAAGATAAGATAAATATAGCTCTATTTAAAATAGTAACGAAGGAAATAAACCTTGGTAATGTTTCTGTTTAAGTTTAAATGTTATTGTTTACTTTGGTAATGGGAGTCATTGAATAAACTGTTCTGAGTTTTGAGTAACAGAATACAATACTACAGTAGTACTGAGACAAACATAGTTAGCAAGTACTTCTTAAATGATTTTATGCTACCTGATATAACAAATGTAAAGGCTGTCGATTTCATATCTTATAAAAATTATAATCTTTAATTAAATAATCGAATGATAGATCATTAATTAAAAACGATCTAAGATTTATTGGTAGTAAAAAAATTTATTAAGTAAAATAGGTATATTTAATGAAAAATCGACACATTTATTTACTATAAATATTTTTTTTTTAATAAAGTATAATCCAGTCACTGTAACATTTTCCTTTTTTTTAATAAAGTATAATCCAGTCACTGTGACATTTTGTTAAAAAAGCTTTTGATATCGATATCCGAAAATATGTTGATCTTGTAATAGGTAGTAACAATAAATTTTGCATAGCTAATGAATTTTTGACGATAAAACATTATAAATTGAGCAATACATAAACCTAACGTCCTTATTTCCTTATCAATATTATAAATGCGAAAGTGAGTTTGTTTGTTTGTTTCGCTTTCACACCAACACTACTAAATCGATTTCCATGAACTTTTGCATACATTGCTTTTAGAAGTTCAGTATATATAATAGGATATCCCGAAACGGACTATAGCATAACTAAAAGTAAGAATATTTTTTTAAAATAAATTAATCTTTGGTTATTGCTGCACGGTTGTGGTTCAAAGAGTGATTTAACTCATGAGGTGGTCTGAGTTCGTATAAGCTATATTACTGTTAAGGTTCAGCAAAATCCGTTCAGTAGTTTTTGCGTAAAGGAGTAACAAGCATATATCTATTCATCTAACCTTGAGTCTAGATTTTTGTGTAACAGACAAATAAATAAAAAAATAAAACATTGTCACTAAACCTCTCACGCTAAAGCTCGAGTCTCGACCCTCAATGTAAACAAGCACCTTCAATCAACGCGATTATAATACGTCCTGTGAGGCCAAGTGTAACTCAATAACTAAAATTTGCATGGCAATAAGGAAGTACGGGGTGAATCTGATCTGTATTATATTGTATCAAATGTTGGTGCTTGAAATAAATTAGTCGCCGAGTCCGATGAGGCGTGCGAATATGGCGTCTCGATTGGTTTTATTGCGTACACGCCGCTGGTTGCTAACAAATTAGATTTAACTAATGTGATGGAGATCAAACGAGACGGGATGTTGTTTCTTGAATTAGATCGGTATTGATTAGGTGGCTTGTTTTGGTGAAATTTATAGATTTTTTCGATATCTCGCGTCGCAGATGGGTCTTGCTAAAAATCAGCTAGGCAATTGACATTTTTTCAAAAAGCACTAAAATATAAGTTGAGAAAATGTGACTCATTTGCAATTATCTACAAGAAAAAACAGCTTTTTAATCAATAGACAATAGAAACTTACATTGCCACACCAAATTTTGATTCACGCACCGGTCAAATTACGCAAAATGGTATTAATTCCAAGCCTAGATATTTCTGAACTTGTGTTTATCAAAAAAAAAAGAAAATCTATTGCTTTTATATGATGATGGTATGCTATGACTTTATATGTCGTAAGTCAAGCTTTAACTACTTCTAAGATTTAAAAGATAACGTTACAGAGCAAATATGGTAATAGAAGATGGTTTACGGTAATGTCAGGAAACTTGTTTCTTTCAATTATCTTTATATCCACTAAGATTCACACAGTTACTATAATTTGCAGGAAATTGTAAACATGAAAAGTTGTTATTAACTGTTGACAACGAATTATATTTGTATTTAATTGTTTTACAACTCCGCACCCGCACTTTATAACGACATTATAAATTTAATTTATAAAATTAAATTGCTGATATAAAATTTAAATTATTGCTAATTCCCACCTCTAACATAATTAGCAATCATCAGTTTAGAACGTATAATTTCCTGTGATATAATTAAAAAGTTGACAGTTAGATCTACCTACCCATTAGAAAATTTGATTTATGTTAAATATATGGACAATAAATTGCATATGTCTTCATTATTAATACTTTTCTTGCCAGTTTAAGAGCTTAATTTGACTTAATTGTTTAATAAAGTAAATTATAACGCTATTGCAGCTGATTCTTGCGGCTATTCTGTGCCTATTTTCGTATTTACTTATAACCTTTACACTAACCCCTTGAGGTTTAAATTACCAAAAAAAGAAACCTTTTTAGTACGCCTCTACGCCATACTTTGTATCGTCTTGCTCAGCAAAGTACTGCCTTCATTTAAAATCTTGATAAAATAAATATTTGTTTGTTTACCGTACAAATCAATATGTGGGAAGGTACTTATATCTAATTAAGTACTGTTTATTAAACAAATATTAGGCAAGGTAATAGATAATAAGAGTAATGCAAATAAAAAACTGTTGACCGAAAGCTGTCGTTATATTTTCTAGAAGTACATTGACATAATTTTTGCCCGATCATGTTATTTTCTATAGACATAATTATGTTAATGATATTCATTTATTCACACTACATTTAAAATAGATTTTCGATGCCATTATAGACGGCTTTATAATTATAATTTCACAGATTATATTATTAAAATCTCGCAAAAACTGTGTTACTTTATGGGAATATTATGCGAACGCTTTTATTCTACTATGTTATTTACTTAGTATATTATATGCTCAGTTTTGCTACGAATTAAATATTTAGTTGATAAAAACGTTAGTGGTCTGGTTTCGTGCCTTTTAATATTAATATGATAATTTAAAAGATAGAAATGTATATAGTTGGCGCCAAAATTTGGAATATGGCGAATCAATCATGGCGGACATTGACTTGTCAACTTGACAGCGAGTTGCGCGTGCGCTGGTTCAACGACTTTCACATAACATGTCAACGCGGTAAAAAAAGAACTTAAAAATATTTCCTCATCACCATATCTATTATTGTGTATGACTCAATATTTTCTCACAGAGCTTTTTTATTTGATTAACACTTTTTGAGCATTGAAATAACTTTAAGCAGTTATATTGTTGTGTTTTTTGTTTTTCTTAATATAAGGATATAGGTGAGCCGTCAATGGTTTCTTTAACCTTTTTTTTAAAATACTTAAATAAACTTTGATTTTTTTTAATAACTTTATTCGTAAATAGTTATTAGGTATATTACAAAAGGCGAAAATTGTAATTAGCGAATTTTTGCATCCATATTATTGCAGTATTAAAAGTCGTATTATTGCCTTATTAACAAAAAGAAAGAAAGAAAGAAAAATGAATTTAGTTACCCCTTTAAAAGGTTGACTTCATAATGGGAAGAATGGGCAAGAGACTCCAAACTTACCTACCAGAAACAATTTACATTAAAAAGTACATATTATAAATGCGATGTTAAATACGATATTTATAAACAATGCTTTTAGTACCGTGCGGCAGTAACTTGCAATTAACTTTGTAAGTGTTCATATATAAGAAATTATAGCAAATTGAAAAGCAGCTCTTAGTATAAGTTCTCAGCGATGTTATGGATATAAAATTTCAGATCTGGATACGGATATTAAAATAATATTAAATCGGTTTCAGTTACGGCCAAGGATATTCAATTATTTCGAAATATCCGTTGGTTTCGGATTGCTTCCGTTACGATATTAGATTATAGAAGTATATTAGTTTTACTGTTAGTAGTAATGACCAAACGAGATAAATAATAAATAAAGCAAGGGTTAAATGGTATGTTAGCGTGGCTTGTGTATAAAAACAAAGTTTTGTTATAACTCTGCGCCTATCCGAAATTTTAAAAGCGGTTCCGGTTACGGTTATGGTATTTTTTTTTTCGGATATCCGAAAGTTTTGGTTACACTATTAATTTATTAGGTGAATGGGAATAATTAAACTTCACTTTTGTGGCTAACTTTCAATTGAGACTTTTTTTTTAACCTTTATTATACTACCTTTTGCCCGCGGCTTCGCTCGCGTTAGAAAGAGACAAAAAGTAGCCTATGTTACTCTCCATCCCTTCAACTATCACCACACAAAAAATCACGTCAATTCATCGCTCCGTTTTGCCGTGAAAGAAAGACAAACAGACAGACAGACAGACACACTTTCCCATTTATAATATTAGTATGGATTCGTCCCGTTCGTGCAGAACTCCATAATATCCCTGGCTCGTAGTAAAAACGTTAGTAGGTACAACATTTCATAATTTGTATTTAAATAGCCGATGAACGTAGATGTAAGGGGATTAAATGCTAAATATTTTGCTATTTAAGTCAATGGTTACTTGGCTGGCAACTGACTTCAGACAAGTTACTGTACTCACTATTTAAATTTCTTTTTCTGAATTTATAATAGGCTAATCTTGCTCATGACTGCATTCGTAGAGGGTAGTTATTGCAAATGCAGTCGAATACACGGATTTAAAAGTAGCATTTTTCTATTCTTGGCATCACTGACATCCCTTGCCTCAAACACGTAAAGCCGTTGGTCTCGGTTGTAATTCGTAGAACTTTGACAGCCGTTTCAAGTAATCAGAAGCCAGAAAGTCTGACCAGTCTAACCAAGGGGTATCGTGTCGCCCAGTAACTGGGTTGTGCAGTAAAACATTGGTATCAACTGAATCCGCTTAAGCTAGAAGTCGACCCTACTGACTTAGGATCCAAGCTTCTATTATTACGTAATTTAATTAAAATTATTTGTTTTTTGTTTTTATTTACCCCTGACGGACGGTGTCTGTGTGTTTTTCCGTACCTAGTCTGACTGTCAGCCACCATAGACCGTAGCTAGTTTGTAAACGGGTGACCCAATTTCTTTATTTGAAAGTAGATTATCTATCTAGCAACGGTTTATAGACATGTTTCATCTAAATCGATTCAGCCGTTCCTGAGTTATCAACTTTTTTGTTAGCTGCAGTTATTACATTTTCAATGTATACTCTTTTTTTTGGACCTACATAACTCTAACATAGTTAAATGAACATATAGGTCAGTAGGCCTTAGAACTTCGTCTTAACTCAATTTCACATTAAAAGGAAAACATAATCAAAACCGCCACACATACTTGCCCAAACACGTGTAAACAAGGCACACTTGACACTGTGACTTGTAAACAAGCGTCACTCACCCGCGATAGGCACTTGAATGCAAGTACTCGCCACCAGTAGTTCACGACTAGTGTGACAGGCGAGAGCCGCACGCCAGTAGTTCACGGCTAGTGACAGGCGAGTGTCTGACGTCGTTTACTGTCGTTTCTCGCGACATTATGTATGTCCGTAATGCGTAGATAATCTCTTTGATTCTACCGATGTGTTCTAGAAATGGGTACATGAGGTCAAGTTAAATATTATTGTAACATTTTTCTATTTTGCGCAAACAAAAGTAGTAACTTTACTATACAAAAGTGAGGGTCAAAGTCTAAACTAATTAATATAGCTACTTTGTGTTAGAAAGATATAAAACTATGTAATTTAGCCTATGTCTAATAAAGCCAAATAGACAATACTTGGCCTACTGTCGTATTTGGAATAATATAAAGCTCAGTTTATTCCTTTTTGTATTAAAAAAAAAGGAAATCGGCGGAGCTCATATTATTTCGTTTCTACTTGCTTGCCTTAATTGTTTCTAATAAGTCAACCGTTATAATTACGTGACAAATCCCCATGCCAACTAAGTACAGTTCAGATTACATTTTCATTTTCACCAAGCACGAAATAATTATATCAACGACAAGCTTTCGCCCACGGCTTTGTCCTCATAGGTGTCCAACTTCCATCCACTATACCACTTCTGGGGACCCAGGCGTAGAAGTCGAGAGTCGCAAGACGACTACCGGCCACCGTAGGCGCGGGTCTGCGGATGGCAAGCGATGGGTAGCTCGCCGCCCGACTAGGACCAGGCCCGCGTCGACGGCGCGTTAGTGTTCCACGCGCGCCTCAAAGAGAAGTCAGCACGAGAAGGGGCCCAACAGGGCCAACGCCTGCCCGGCGGGTTGCGGAATGTTTAGTAGAGACCGTGACCCCGGTACATAAAGGGTGGTGAGTGGGTTTTAGTTAGTAAAAGTCTGACACGTCCTCCCGCCGCACCCAGGACGGGAGCAGTAATATGATGATTTCCCACTCCCAAAAAAAAAAAGTGGTCGCATTACTCTTCACAAAGACACACTCTCCAAGCTACATGTCTACATGACTGTACGGGCTGTGCGTTGATATATCTACAATCTTTTATAGTATAAAATGGTTGACTGATTTTGGTGTATGGTGTATTTTTGGTCTTGCACTTTTATTATGGAACTAACTCTGAAATCTCGAAAAAAATATCAGCTGTTTTATACATTATGGTCGGAGGGCATTGAACTTTTGTTAGAAACCGCTGATATTTTTTTCGCGATTTTAGAGTTCTTTCCATATAAAAATTTGTTGGTTTTCATGGGTAGAATCATCTCCTAGCGGGTTGAGCAAGACACCTAGTATCCTAGTATACTACTAGCTGTACCTCGCGCGCGGTTTCACCTGCGTTATGTTGTTTTTGGTTACTACTTTGCTTCCGTGGGTCATAGCGTGATGTTATGTAGCCTATGTCTTATTCTGATGTATAAGCTATATTTCTGTAAAGTTTCATCAAAATTCGTTCAGCCATTTTTTGCCTGAAAGAGTAACAAACATAAACACATGCAAATCTTTCCTCTTTAACTTATTACTATAAATAATCATAATCACACAAATACAAATACCGAATAAACAAACTTTACAAACGTTACGTCAAAGCGCATAACGCTCGCCCAATAACGACATTGTTAAACAACTCGCGTGCGCCCTCACTTAGGCCCTTACGTGTGAACTAATCCAATAGGACTTTTATCACGAATACTCCTATTAATGTGAAAACGGTCGTTGTACCCGTAATTGGAATGTTATACCAGGAAAAACAATAAAGGAAAGAATTTATTTGGAAGGTCCAAATACATACTAGTTTACAATGTTGGGTCGCACGCAGTATTTTTTGTATAACGTACTAGCTTTTCCCCGCGGCTTCACCCACATGGATCGAGACTCGATCCCCTATTTTAGCCCTTTAGAGCTGGAATATCCAAAATTCTTTCCTTGCGGATACTAATCTTCACAAAGAGTAAGTATACCCTGCAAGATTCATGTATAGTTTGCGTCACGTAATCTTGCCCGTCTGAAGTTCGTCTCAATTGGCTGCGCAGAAGTTGATTTTACAACCAAACGTGCACGTTTTTGAAAGATGGCGCTTGTAATGGCGTCTCTGTCACTCGCATATGTTCGATGCTTACTTCTGTCCTGCTTGCTCAATGCGAAAGTACTGTTGTTGCCAAAACTGTTAAATTTTGTTATGGTTTTTAATTATTTGGTTTCACCGCCACAACATAAATCAAACTAATAACTGCTATTATAAATACAGTAAAATATTGCCCGTTTAGAAGCAGCTTTACAATCGCAATGTTTACAACTTAATTCGATTCTGTAATAAAACAAAAAAAAAACACCGAACATAACACTTTTGTACGTGATTGTACCTGCGCGGTCGTCACAAAAGTCTATCTTCAGAGGGGCAAGCTTACGTGACGCGAACTATAGCTAGGATCACTGGCTTATGCTGTGCGTTGACATATCAACAGTTAGTCAATTAACCATTTTGTATGTAGATATACCGGGACTTAAGTCATGTCCAGTGGTTTCATGGGGTTGAAGTATGACTTTCATTGCGAGTGCATTTTCTCGTTCAGCTACTTTTTTGAACTTTAGATTGTCAAACAAATGTAATGTTGATTGTCAAATAAATGTAATGTCGTTCCTGATTGTCATTCAAGGGTCTTTGGCAGTCGTTGCGGGAAGTCAAAAGTCAGAAAGGCTGACAATCAAACTAAGGGCTGTTGTGCTACCCAGTATTTGGGTTGCGGTTCACAGGTCTCGTAATAACACCAAACTCAAACTCACATCATTTATTTCTAATAGACCATTTTAAAGGCACTTTAGAACGTCAAAAACAAAGAAAAATGAATTTAATTGCCCATTCCAAAAAGTTTATTCGTATGGAGAAGAACGCGAAAGAAACTCCAGACTTACTCTTTTAAAATAATGCTTTTACAATAGTATTTGTACGTGATTAATTGTGAAGAGTAGAATGTATACATATAATGTCAAAACCATTTTCGTCAAAAAAGTATATAACCTTAAAAAAAATATCATTAGGAAATAGAAGCTAATCAAGTTCACCGTCATTCATATCTTTTACAGTGGATCACTGAAACTTAGTTTTGCGGCAAGAATAGATTTTATGGTGGTCTTCCCCGAACGAGCCTTCTTCACAAAGTGTTTTACTGCTCAGTTCAGCTTATGACTTGTTTATATTATTATTTTTGTCACCAGTAATATATCAATGACAGAGTTCGCGCTTTTCTAACCTCAATCTTGACATTGCTTGCAAATCAAGATCAAAATTAAACAAGCATAGTTTCCAGATAATTGCGTCACTGACCAACCTATGATGTACACAGGAAGATTGTCGTAAAATTATATTTAGATGTCTGTTTATACTGTTAAGGTCCGTGGGACTATGAGACAGGAACCATTACTCACAGCCGAGTTAGCACCAATTTGTCAACAAGTAATTATAATTTCTTGTAATAATAATCCCGATTAAGTAGTAGATACAATTAGAAAACGGCCACACAGCGCGAGACGGTCGGATGTCATGTTTATACTTCACATACATTACTTGGATTAATTAAACAATGGAATGCTATTCCTAGAAGGGCGAAGGCACGTCTTACTATGAAATGTACGCATTTCGTGTCACGTTGTCAATGTGTCTTTAGTATTATTTAGGGCACGACTTAGTTTCGAGGATTGTGAGAAGGAAAATATAGTAAAATTGTATTTCTGCTTATATTTAGATTCAAGTTTTTCCGTTTTTACATTTGACACAAGTTCATAGATATTTGTATAAGACCCTCCTTGTATATTTCTTTTTCTAGAAGACAGACTTCTGGTCCACAATGACGGTTCAATTTATTTTATACTAGCTTCTGCCCGCGGCTTCGCTCGCGTTAGAAAGAGACAAAAAGTAGCCTATGTTACTCTCCATCCCTTCAACTATCTCCACTTAAAAAATCACGTCAATCCGTCGCTCCGTTTTGCCGTGAAAAAAAGACAAACAGACAGACAGACAGACACACTTTCCCATTTATAATATTAGTATGAATTCATTGAAATCGGATCAGTAATTACATACCCAATACATACATTTTGACGTTTTAGTTCAAATAAGAAATACAATAAATAATGAGTCAGAAATGTGTTATTTCGTCTAGCCTAAACGACTCGTCTAACACCCATGAAACAACGGTCACCAACAATTTGCCGTTAGTCTACGAACAATACAGGTCTTACATAAATATTGTTACAGCTGCTATTAATAGTTTTACTAATTTAACGTTCTTGTTTTTAAATTTAAGGCTGTTGGCTTTACTTTTTTTTTCATTCTCGTAATCGGGCTATTATTTTATTGCATTGCTTTTAGGCTCGTAATGCAACGTTTTATGAAACCGTCCTTTTTGCTTTACCATTTTTTTCTTTTTTCACCATTGACAAGCTTGGTTTCCACACTTAGTCCTTTTTTATGGATAGGCAATCGTCAAAAGACTTATCCCGCCTTAGGGCGGGACGGGAGGGAGAATCAGACTTTTACGGACTAAAACCTAACCTTCCTTCAGCTGCCCTTTATGTTCCGGGGCCACGATAACTATTAGAACTATTCCGCAATCCCGGCAGGCATTGGCCCTAGAGAGTCCCGTCACGTGCTGTGGTCCATCAGGTTTGACTTGACTTGTACTTACGTGTACCAACTCATTTCACAAAAGCAGATTAGTCTTCTCGGGGCTTCTGGGACTCTAAAGATCCAAAAGTTTTTCCACGATTTGGTTAGACCTGTAGATAACTTTATCATTATCGCACTGTTGTGATCAAAGTTTTGTGAAATTTTGTTTAACCTCTTGTTGACCAACCGACAGCCAGCTGTCGGGCTGCTATTATCTTTCTATTGTGTCTCCAATCACGTGTGTTCGAAGATTTTATTTTTTCCACAAGTGCATTTTAGAACTTCGACATGCATGAGCCATTAATCATTAAGTACGCTTTTATCCCGCTTCGGACGTAATAAAAATCCTGCTCACTAATATCATAATGTAGTATTTTAATTAACATAATTGTGGTCACCGTCCAGTATAGAGTAAACTCGGTTTAAATGACGATGTCTAGACTAAAATTTTATGTATAATGCAACTATAAATATATGTAGCGAGAAAGAAAGATTGCTTGTCAGAGAAAGAATCGTATAAGTATTACTAAAAAGACAGCTCAGAAAGGCAAAGGACGTAAATTAGTTGGCAGCTGCACTTCACAACGGTAAGATGCAAGCTATCTATATTTAAAAGAAGAAACTGACTGACATAATCATCAACGCAGGGCCAAAACTATAAGAGATATAAACTTAATATTTTGTACAAGTTTACTTTTAAAACATTGGGGGTAAAATAGACCAACACGCGGGCGAAAAGTAGTACAATAATGTAAGAATTAAAGAAATTTAAATATTAGAAATTAATATAAAATACACTATTAGTTACACACAGGAATTATTGGTACAATAAGTGTCATCTGTGTACTGTAACCATAGGTCTATTTAGATAGTTTTATTTTCAACGTTAACATTATATAGCTTTTCAGATTCCTAAGTAAAACTAAAAAAGATAAAGAACTAAACAGAAAATATTTCGCTGTTTTAAACTCATTGATGTAAATGACTAATGTATTTCCAATAGGAATGATTGCCGATGAATTCGTTCCTCCCAACAAATCTATCGTTACAATGAACGTTGTAAATCTAACTGTTTTCTCTTGAAATGCGAGTTTAATGGTCTTTAAAGATTGTATTAAACAAGTTAATGACTCTGTTTGGGACCAAGGTTGTACCATTTAGCTACAAATCGACAATCTGACCTACATTTTGACTTTAATCAATTACCAATTCGTTGATTTGATCTAGTTGTTTCTTTGATTTATCAATACACGTTTATTGATGCAAATCGTTATTGATTTATTTATCTTCGCTAAATTTATTTTCTAAGCTTACTGCATCATTAGTTTACAGCAAATTTACTTCATTTATTAGCACCGAATCTTAGAAAATACACGCATCGCACGAAATACATACACTCGAATGATTTTAAGATGCAATTAAACATAATGGCGTGCTCGTACCTCGGTCATTAAAACAACCAGATTGCAAAATTAAAATATTACTAAGGAACAGCTCTACTGGAAGGACACCTTTTACTCTTTGTCCCAATGTCCTATTTTCTATCGGAAAATTACCATTACTGTTACTGGAACCAGGATCTTTCGCGTCATACTTATTTATTTATACCTACATGAATATGCTTACTAGTGCCTACATACATACATCAAGATATACCATTAATTTCCATCTGCAGTCTCAAGTTAACGGTTACACATTATGCAAGAATACAAACAGCTGATAAACGGTTTCCCATCTCTAGTTCTGTTATCTTAGGACGTTTAACCGTGTCGCTGAGATTCCGTATTACAATTCATACATCGAACTAGTTGTGTTCTAAATATTACATGATGCTGGCCAAAAACGGTATTCAACGACATTTATGCAAAAAAAGGTTAAAACCTAACCGTCGAACGTCAAAAATCGAACGTTTAAAATTTAAACGCCATTCTATTTCGTCCACAGTCAAACAGTAGGTCCTGAAACGACAAAGAGACAGTGTGCCTTTGTTCAGTGTCGCAACTCGGATGACGGGCGCGACGATTCGGATCATCGGCCACAAATATGGGACGCGTGTCATTCATGGAACATCCTGATTGAGATTTTTGGCCCGAGGTATAATTAAAGCTGTGCTACGTGTAATTTTTGGCCAATGATGCGAGTTATTCGAAGCATTGCGGTCCAGTAATTTGTGTTGCAAATTATAGCCGCAAGTCGGACGTGGAAAGGGAATCACAGAGCAGACTGGTAGATGATTTGGTGTGGTTATGTTGTAATCAGTTTTGTCGGTGTAAAGTCACAGAAACCGGTAGCAACCTATCAGCTTTTTTTATGTAAGCAGTAGCAGCAGGGAGCTCTATAAAAGCAGTATTTGTTACACTTTTTAATTATCGATCATTTTGTCCGAAATAATGTGTATGAAAATCACCAAAACTGCGTACGAAAAAGCAGTTTTGGTGTAAACATCATCTTCATCCATTCCTTCGGTACCTGACCTTCACAAACTCACGTAGTTGGGCAACAATCTTCAAGACAGGTCACTAATATTTTTCGCCTTTGTAAGTTTGTACTGCAGTTAATGAAAGCAAGTCGTGTGGAGATCGTCTATCTCATACAGAACATTCGGACACATTCCAGCCTGAATGCTAGTATTTAGCTCGAGCGATTTGTTTTCGTTTGTTTTCAAGCATTATGGTGCTTAGCTACTGTTTTGTGTTAATCTTCTAATAACACGCTCTATACATCATCATTAGGTGGTTTACTAATAGAAGGCGTATAGTCGTTGAATGGTTTGTGTCTATTAGTGTTTAAAGCTTCGTACAGATGAGCGATTTTGTCGGTGACTGTGTTACGGCCCGGGCATTACCACAGGCCGCGGCACTTTATTTTGCCGGCGTGTATGGCAACGCGCAAGTGTCGCGCGCTCCAAGCGCACGGCAAAATAAAGTGCCGCGGCCTGTGGTAATGCCCGGGCCGTAACAGACTGTATTGGCTATGTCGATAATAACTACAGTATCACTCACGCCAGTTTTTGTCCAAGATTTTGCGGACTTGGAAGTTTAGTATACAATAATACATGTTCTAGAAGTATTGGCAATAGTGTAGCTAATAAATGTTGAAAATTTAATGATTGGAAAGAGGTGTTTTTACAAGGGCAGGTATTAGATGTAGGCCATTCTGATACTCCATATCCTATATTAATATCTTTAAATCAAAAAAAATGTCTTATATCCAAATCTGTTACAATTAGTAAATTACTTAACAGAACCGATGTCAATTAATTAACAATTTAAATAATCTCGCTATTTAATTTATACAGTTATTTTTAATTAAAAAGACATGTCAAAATTGGTTATATTTACATAACTATCTAAACAAATTGATTATGGGTAATACTAGTTAATAAATGGATGGCAGATGGTCTGAATTAAGTGATTTGAATTTGATTTCAATTATACGGAATATATTAGTGTGTTTCGTTCGTATTAAAACTGTAAAAAAATTGAAATACACGTAATAATATTTTGTTGCGAATGAAATCAAAGTGCAATAAATCGATTATGCAGTTAGTTGAACACACGGAAAGATACTTATACAAAACATGTGCAAGATTTACAAACTAAATTACTAATCAAAATACTCCTTCGCATCACTGTCAACGTGTCAACCGGTAAAGTGTCCAAAGGGTCCGCACGTGGCAAGGCTGCGGACCCTTTGGACACTTTACCGGTGTAAAGTGTCCAAAGGGTCCGCAGCCTTGCCACGTTGGATGGCAATGCCAAGCCTCTGGCCAAGGTAAAGTGTAACAAATAATTTGCAAATTTCTTTAATTTTTTGAATTTAACTATCTGAACAGTAATAGTAATAAAATTATCCAATCTACGTTGATAGTGATTAAATACAGAGTAGGCAAAAGTTGAGTGAACCTCAAAAAGCGTACTGTGAGGTCGCAAGCACTCGTAACGGCAACATATTGGATACGTAAGTGAATTGCCACTCAAATGACAGTCAAGTATTGACTCAATAGCCACTATCAGCAAGAGGTGGCATCGACACGAGTCCGTTAATTTCACGAACGATTTCTTTTGCGGTGTTTTTTTTGTGGACTTCTTTATTAAAAAAATAAATATTTTTGTAGCATGAAAAAAAAAATATTTAAAAAAATGACAATGCAAAAATAATGCCTGCCTTTTACTGTCCTAATGCAGAGCAAAAGCCTCTTCTCATACTCAGAAGGCATGAGCATTGATCATCAAGATCAAGCCGAATTTCAAACTTATTACCCATTCATTCCCTTTTAAAAAATAAAAATAATTAAATAGACAAAGTTTCGGTATAATTATTGCAAATTGTTTAATTGTTTTCTACTAAATATATCGACGCGATCCTGAGAAAGATGTTCTTGAGAGACGCAGACAACGAAGTGATAAAAAAATCACTTGTTTTTTTTATTTTCATAAAAAAATACGGAACGATAAATATACCGTGAAAATGGAACATAACCACGGAAATACCTATCACCTATCGCAAGACGTACGGATTATCTCAAAACCCTTGCTAAAAGCGAAGATCGTGACGAAGTATTTTACCCAGTCATCGATCTTAAATCTAAACACAAACCCACTCAAATTGTTACAAAGGGCACGTGTTCACTCAACACTCAGTGTATAATCAGCTTAGCTCTAAATCATAACGTAAAGACAGATTATACGTGTAAAAGACTAAACGCAGTGATTGATCGACTAAACTGACAGTTTAGTCCCATATTGCACAACGAAATGCTATGGTCGGAGATCCGCGACGCGTTAAATATACGTCACTTTGAATTATTGAGGATAGGTAGAGAAATAAGTGTATAAAATGTATGTGTAAGAGTTAGCTAAATTGCTGGACCTTTTTTTTTTAGAAATCAGGTACAATATAATACAATACCTTTTATGTAAACCAAAAAACCAAGCTTGCGCTTATAATGTCAAATTTTAGCCTGTCAGTAATGAAAAATGTAGCTATATGTTGAAAATCAATAAATAAATAAAAAGCTAAGAGTTATTCATAAATATTATGTTCAGTTTGTCTTAATTGTGACTTCGAGGCATACTTTTGCCGTAACTCACATGCAACTGTAAAATCAACATTTGTGCTACTTATTTCGAGCATTGGCATAATTCTATACTAAATCCCGACAACAACCGTAAGTCGGTAGAATATCATATACAAAACCAGTCTGAGAAGAGCATCTTCCCTTTTTATAGGAGTACTGTTCCTTGTACTTTAAAGCAGTCATCGTACTTGAACGTAAGTGAGTATCTTTATGCTCACTTATGTGTTGAAGTGCAATGATTGCTGTATACACTTAATCGGGCCGGCAAATTCGTTTTGACATTCTCAATACAGCTTTCGACGAAATTGTATTATGATTTTGTAGACGGTGCCTAAAATAAACTAGTGTTTCTTTTATACCATTTCGGTATAAAACCCTAAAAAGAATATACTTTACCGGGATGTTGATATCGATATTTTTAACACTAATGTTAATAAGTTAAAAAAGATTCTTACCAATAACTTCTTTGTTCACCTAAATTAGTCTTTTCCTTGTTTCTTTACAATTAATTTTCACCTTAAGTTTTTTTTTCTGTCTACTACCTTTATTATTTATCTATGTCTACTTTTATATCTGTGGAAACTTGTAATTGGCCTTATTAATGTTATTTACAACCGAACTACTGTACTTATTCAGCTGTAAGTTTTCCTAAAATTTGTAAAATAAAATAAAATAAATACTTTAAACTGGCATTTATGCATTTATCAAAAACTCATCGACATGCAATGACGTTGGTCTGGCGACTCTGAGGTCTCGGACTATTACGTGTATTTGATAATTGAGCTGTTGCACAGTTTATTTGTAAACAAATTCAATGATTGATGGTGTGTGAAACTCGTAATGAGATGTGAAGGCAAAATGTTTACTGTGTTTTGCCATTTATGGTTAATTAATATGCTACCTGTGGATTTTATAATGAGATAATTATTTATTAAAATTTCAATTTAACTATGTTAGTACCATTTATTTACCAGCTTTTTGCCTGCTATTTTGTTCACAAAAAAATAGTCTAATGAATTACTTGCTAAAGATGGATTAGCTAATTCCGATTTATTTTAGTCATAAGTGTAAATTTTATGTCAGACTGATGACAATAATGTCTAAAATAAACGCGGGGAAGTAATCGATTAGGTAGGTACTAAGAGAAGTACAAATAATGACACTGAAAATGCCTCATATCATGGTATGGCATCACCTGGTATTGAAATAAGAACACTATCTAGGCGCATAAAAATACAATAAAATAATTTGTAAATAAATA
The DNA here is from genome assembly GCA_033675125.1 of Athetis lepigone. NCBI lineage: Eukaryota > Metazoa > Arthropoda > Insecta > Lepidoptera > Noctuidae > Athetis > Athetis lepigone. The sequence goes on from CM066230.1 coordinate 10,558,832, forward strand.
CTTAAAACAATAATGTTTTCCAACCATACGACACGGGTCTACAAAACGTACAGCATAAAACAATACATACATAACTATAAAACAATAACACTACACTAGCGTAAAACACCTCAATTTTAACATAAACACAACCTTAAAATTCTAACCACAAAGCAGTAAATTGTACAATTGCTATTAAATGTAGTACTTATTTCTTTACTGTGTGAGAGTACACATCAAAAAGATGTGTTTGTCCTTATTTGACTTTATAGACGTAATGAAACACTTTACGCAACTAAGGGTAGGCATACACGGACGCCGCGAGCAGTGGTCAAAGTACAGATGGCCAGAGTGCATCAGTCACTACCAACTGTGAAATTTCTTTAGTAAATTTTCAAGTTTATCGCTAAAGCATTGTGTTCAAGGTTGAAGAAGTGTTGCTGTTTTGGGTAGATTAATTTGCTCATTAACCGCTAGTGCAGTCATAGTCAACAACTTGAAGCTGCCATTAATACATTCTGCTGCAGTCACTTTAACTGCTAGATCAGTTACAATTTCATATTTAGGAAAAAGTAAGACGCAATACTACAATTACGTAATTATAATAGAAAATTCCACATTCTATTAGGTCCGTATTTAGAAATTGTTTAATTAGCACGAAATGTTAAGAAGTATGTATTATGTTCGATTAAGTATCACTATGCTGCAGACCAAAAAATAAAAGACTGTACTTTACTCTGCGGTTGCAGCATGAGGCAGCTAAAGCTGCCCGTGTATACCCTGCCTAACACTTAAACTACCGATGACAATATCGTAAAACGTTAATAGGAAGAAACTGCCGATATACTTTGTAGAATTACAAATTACCCAATAAGTGTTTTAAAATCGACCTTATGTAATCAAGAGAATAAGAATTATTTTGTACGTTTATAAAGGGAAATTAATGGGGAAGTTTTCGTGATTTTCAGCTGTTTTTAGAGTTAAGTAATAGGTACATAAATAGGCTAATGCTTGTAGGTTAAACTAATTATTTACAGTTTTAGAAAAAAGTCACAAAAGCTAAGTAAAAGGAAGTGAGTGTCTTTTAGCGAGACTAAGGTACAGATATCCATTGTTATGCACCTATGAATATATATATATCTAATATATATCTTAGGACAACTCACACACGGTCATCTGATCCCAAGCTAGCAAGCAGAGCTTGTGTTATGGTAACCAAACAATTAACTGATTTATACATACGTATATACTTTATAAATACATACATCTTATAGATAAATTACACCCTAGACACAATACAGACAATTGTGCTCATTACACAAAGATTGTCCTGGGTGGGAATCGAACCCACGACCTCCGGCTTAGCAGTCAGGGTCACTAACCACTAGACCAAACAGGCTCTCCAAAAAAAAAATGAATACTGAAAAGCACTAAAAAAAAAGGATAAGTGGTTACAAAGAACAGTCAATCCACTTTTCACCAATTTCAGTCAATAGTGCCTACGCCTAGTCGTTGAACATGATAAGGTTAAATGATTGATTGACAATGCCTACAGATTTGCTCGATTTTTGACGTGTCAATTAAGAAACAACCAGTGTCTGGGCAGAGAGCAATTGGTCACTTTAGTAGGCAACCAACACCTAACTTCTATACACCTACCTAACACAATATTGTATTTGGTATAATGGAATGAAGATAAGAAAGAAAGCCGAAATGATTCTTGTTGTTCTTATCATTGGGACTAATTTTCTTTGTTCTGAGCTGTATTTAAAAAGTACCTGGTTACGAAAATATTGAAAGTTCCAACTTTTCCAGATATTTTTAATACAAGCATAAATCTACGTCTGCACAATTTAGGCTTCCCAACCACTTCTCAGAAGTGTCCTCAGAACATCATGTTACCCGTTAATTGTGTTGTGGTAGGTCCAGATACATATCAGTAGTACCACCAGAGATACAAAGGAGTGATACCTACTAGTCTTAAGCCTAGGTCTTGTAGATAGTAGGTCTATGTAAAACAATGTAAAAAGCCTTACTCTATTTAAGCAAAAAGTTTTACCCTATACAGTAAACTTTCTAAAATAAAAACAACATGCGGGAACACTCTAATCCTATACCAAACTCAGTAGCACCTCAACTTGTTTGCTTGCCATGTTTTTGCGGGGCTTATAACTTGTAACATTTCAACGGGAGCTAATCTGAGAACCAGTCGGATGCGTTTGATTGCTTTGCGGTCAGTGTTGACGTAAATACGTCAGGCAATTGATGGCTTCCCCCTTCCCCCCTTACTACAACTTAAACTTGTGTAAAGCTTTGATTAATTTGTTGTACATGTTTCTAGCTAGTCGTACAAAACAATAAATATAAGCAATATTTATTGTTGGCTTTGGCATGCAAACTCGACAAGTTGAATGCCAATTTGTTTTAAACATCACGGGTTTTTTCTTGAATCTAACGTTATGCTTGACTTGATAACATTTATGTTTAATTTTCTTTTTAAGTCAAAGTCTAAATCAAGTAATTAATGTAAATACAATAAAAAATTTGGTTTCGTGTAAGCTTTTGTTTAAAAACAGGTTCCTCAATAGAAGGGAGAAAACTAAGCTGCTTTTTGATATTGTTACGCAATCGTTAAACTGCCAGATATCACCACTCAAACCCGTGAAAACTCAATCACCGATTTGTTTTTAACGGCCATTCTCCGAAAAGCTAATTTTACGTGTCCGGGCTTGAATAATCCGTACTTTTATCATATTCAATCATCCAATATTTTTTATATGTTAGATAGCATCCCTATCTAGCCATAAACAAAAACACAGGCTTCTGTTTAAAGTATTTAAGACTAAATTAATTTAATCTAAGTTCAAAAACCTCTGTTCTCTAATTACCGTAACGTGACCGCACACTGTCTTAATGTTATAACTTACTTGTAATTTTTATGACTTACAGGTTTAATTTGATCTATTCAACATTTTAAATGGTGTTAAACAACGTGTATCGCATAGTAAAATATTGACTCACTAGGACCAGTCTATAAATAATTATCATGAAATTATCGGATGTCCGATGGAAAGTTATAATTACCGTGACATATTCTGTTCTCGAGTGCACACCCCTAAAAAACAGTATTTGGCACACCACTTCCGAACGCGTCTCGTCTCCTCCATGTGTACCGCGAAACATCAGCAGTTGCACGTCTCTAACGTTAGTGTACCGCTAATAAAGCACTCTTGTATATAATTACCGTAACCTTGGTTACAAACTTTTCTAATTACCGTTTCACATTATATAAATTTGATTTTTTAAGTTAGACCTAAGTTGATCATGTAAATCGAGGCAGTACTTTGGCCTCCGTACGTTGTAATAAGCTAGTATTTGCATATTTTGTTGGTTTCCGAAATTTTTAATAAAATCTATCGTTTTCTAATTACTGTATACTAATTACCGTATGTTTATAATTACCGTTGTATGAAAAATTAATTCTTATTTACTAAATGTAGCCTCAAAATTGATGGGTACAGAAGTCAATCTACATGCAAAGCGCGCTTGAGCATCACCCGCGATCATCAGTGATAAGTTGATGAGGCATATCCGCGGGATATATATATAATCCCGCGGGTATGTGGAGGACGAGGCTTTCTTAATGCTAAGTCTCTCCTCAACCGCGAGACCCGGAGGTTGTATCTACGGGAAAATTTCCTTAAAGCTGACATGGTTCCTTACGTCAGCACCGAGAATCCGAGATGTGGTCACTGTGGTCAAGAACCTCACTCCGCTCTCCTTAACTAAAGAGAACTGGCGCAAACTTGTAGTGTTTGAGGCAAAGGATCGTGAGGAAGTATGGCAGAGTAAGGCGCTACACGGGCGGTTTTTCCGGGCCCTGCATGGGCCCGATGTAGACTTTTTAGTGTCAGTTTAGTAGCCACAATTTGGTGACCTATTTGGGGAAACCGAAGGTTTTGTCTGTACAATTATGGACGAGGTTATCATGACGAAGAATTGTTGGGAATTTATTGTGAAAGATGGTACGGTTGACTTATGTCGAGCGTGTCACCTGCCGGAAGAACGATTCGACACACTATCTCTGATTATTCTCGTCTTGCTAACAAAGAGGACTTGAATGGGCACAACCTAGTAGCCAGGATTATCAATCAGCAACTTGCTCTGAGATACGGCCTCGTAGAATCTGAAGATGGCAATATCACATTGTACTGGGGTCGATACATCATCACTGAAAGGACTGTTGTAGCAAACAAGCCTGATATAGTGGTGGTGGATTGATTGGAGCGGCGCGCAATGCACGTTGACTTAACGGTTCCGCGTGACAAGAACCTTGTGAAGATCGAGAAAGATAATAAAAATTAAGTATCGACTTGGCTCGCGAGATTGTTGACATGTTGAATGTGGACTCAACGGTCATGTGCCGATTGTTGTTTCTGCCAATGGTTTAATAGCCAAGAGTCTTGACCAACACCTAAGGAGGCTCTCGTCAGATGGCTGGATCTAGGGCTTTATTCAGAAGCTTTTGGACATCGTTAGAAAGTTTTTCTCTCTGAAGCCCTGATCACCGGTAGCTGGGACCCTGTTCCCGATGCCGTTGGGCTACTGTTTTTTTATATTCTTACATGTTTTTGTTTTTTTTATATCTATATTTAAAAATGTAAATAATCTGTATGAAAATAACGTGAAAACGAACCCGCGGCTTCTCTCCTACTATACCATACTCTAGCCTACTCCAGCCTACCCTACTATATCCCACTCTAGCCTGCTCTAGCCTACCCTACTATATCCCACTTTACCCTACTCTACTCTAACCTACACTACTCTAAAGTACCCTTTTAATTTTAATTTTTTTTCCATAAGAACCTTCTCCAAACAATAACAAACACAACAAAGAATTAGTGAAATCGGTCCAAAGGTAACAAAGGGAAATAGGGATTCATTTTATATAAATAGATGTATACAAATTATTAATGTGTGTTATTTTTATTATATTATATCACATTTTACTTAAAATTGACAGTGTTTTCTAATTACCGTATCATAAGATATTAAACTTTTCTAATTACCGTACTCATAATTTTTTTAAGTCTCAATAACCAGAAAACTACCAGTAATTAAAACATGCCTCATTTATTATTGAATTCGTATTTTTTACTAGTTTCATATTTTAATCAGTTTAAGGTAAATCAGTGAAAAATAAAAATGGTTACGGTAATTAGGCAAATAACGCCGAATCGGAGAATGACCGTTAAATGTTGAACAATATCTCATATATTTCAAACGAGACCCCGGTCCGGAAAGCCTCTCGTCTCAAAATTTTATAAGGCAGTAGAGCGACCAAAATTTTACCCTAACTGATGGTGAATACTCACCGTAACCGTACAATTATCTAACACTTTTCCAAACACATGATACTGAACAAACATAGCACCTACACAGCATGAAGTACTGTAATAGTTTTCTCAGCAAACAGCCCTTGGTCTCGCTAATGCAAACTACATGCTTGACCTGTGTTTACAGTGTTTTGACATGGCGTCGGCCTTGTCGGAAATGTTCCTTGTCTGTTCTCATTATTTCTTAGTGAGAAAATCGGTCTATGTTTAACATAAAAGCTTTTGTAAAGTAAAGAGTGTGTTAACATTACGATCCCAAACTACAACATATTCACCTATGCAGATGACACTACAATATCACTGTTCATGGTCCTTCTTGTTAAAAACATCACAGAATCCACCCTAAGTACGATCATTGGGTTTAAGGATGAGATACTTCTCATCCTTGGACCTAAAGGTGCCCAAAATGGACTGGGTGCATACAAAATATCGCGGAAACACAAACATTTGCATTTTGCCTGGGTCTGTGCAGAATAGATACAATGACTATTAATGATCAGTCATTTTACTAACTACGTTTTGGACATTACAAGGTATGTACAGTACTTATATTGACACAATTAACTGATCCATCTAAAATATTTTGTTACTGGGGTGGGTCAGTTAATTGGAGCAGCATACTGTTCTTACTGATAAATGATTTAATTATACAACAATATAGGTTAAAAAGATAAGATATTCGGAAAACCGCACACGGCACAATCCTAATTGGTTATACGATACGTTACAATAGCTCCTACTTTCCCTACCTTTTAAGCAAAGTATCGGATTGCCCGTCGCTTTGTTATATACTTCCCCTTATGTCTTGGGCAAGATAAATACATTGCTACAGATTCTAGACAATCTAACATTACCGTTGACACTGCTTTCACCACGGTCCAGCGTATAATTAATTCGTACTATTATAATAATCGTGGTACAACAAACAATAATTCGTTCCATAAATTCCACATTCCAGCATTTCCATACACATATAAGGAAGTGAACTAAACTTGGTTAAAGCAAATCACGATTTATATCTTCCTGCAACGAATATTTTATATCGTGAATAACGTAAACATTTGGGCCAATGTTTGTCATACGCTGCGCGAACGCATGGCCATTTGATCTTAATAACTGTGCAAACATACAAAGTGGCCGTAACGAGACACATCTCAATTATACAATGTTGCCAGTGCCGTATTTATTTTGATATGAAATGTAGAATTGCAAATGTTTAGAAGGTGCAAACAGAAACTTTACAAAAAAAGCCGTTCAAGTGCGAGTCGGACTCGCGGAACGAGGGTTCCGTACAAATTTATCAATATGTAAATAGTTTGTTCATTCCTGGAATTAAGTCTTCAAGTTTATTTTTCTTGTGAAATAACTACAAATTTACGATTTTCGGAGTTTTTCCTTTTTGTGCTACATGACATAGCTTCTTGCCAAATTTCATAATTCTAGGTCAATTGGAAGTAACCTATAGCCTATAGATTTTGATTCCCTTGCAAATGTCTAAATATGCAATAAAAATGGGATATAATATAATATATAATCAGATATACCTACTTTTACTTTCTATTTATCTTTACTTTATTCATAATTAATCTTAGTCTGTTCATAATTTCCCTTTTACTCAATTTTTAATTTGTGGACAATGGTGTGGGTTACATGTTTGTTAAATTATATTAAGGATTTTGATTGTACGCTCTAATGTGTAACTGTTTTTGTCCCTAATAAATAAAATAAAAATAAAATAAAATAAAAAGCCGTATCTTTTTAATGCGTTGATTTAGAAATTTGTTTTTTTTAAATAAAAATAAAATAAAATAAACAGCCGTATCTTTTTAATGCGTTGATTTAGAAATTTGTTTTTTTCACTGCTTTGTTAGATAGCAGACCTGAGTATATAATATTAATTTCAGCTTGATATCTAGACTCGTTTCTGAGAAAAAGGGTCTTAACAGACGGACGGACGAACGGACGGACGGACAACAAAGTGATACTATAAGGGTTCCATTTTTACCTTTGAGGTACCTAACCCTAAAAACTGGCCAAGTGCGAGTCCGGCTTGTGTCTCGATGGTTTTTAAACTTGTAGATAAATCTTGTTACACTAATTTAGTGACCCAACAACAAAACAGTTCACGGATTTTATTTACGTGGCCACTAGACATTTATACTTTATTGCCAAATATCGTGACTTTGAGTTCACCGGAAGTATCCTATAATTTTTAATTTATTCTCTTGCGAATGGCAAAATATGCGACATAAGACATCAACGTCGCATCTTCTGATTGCATCGACTTTAAAGTTAGATTTTTATCACTGCTTCCAGGGATGGCAGACCATATTAATTTCAGCTTAATTGATACCGTCTTGACAACAGATGGATAACAACGTGATCCTATAAGGATTCCGTTTTTACAACAAAAAGTGGGTTCACCAGAAATAAAGCGGTTTTTGATATTCACTTGTCATAAATTAAGTATTCATGAATGAAACTCAAAATCTCCTAAAATTACAACAATACGAAAAAAAAATCATGATAACAATTCTAACTGTATCAGCTTTTGTTTCGTTGCTATCAGCTAGTTTATCTCCCGTATCAGGCTATCTTAGTTTCTTAACACTCGCCTTATTTATGGTGTCACCGTCTCTCGGATTGGGCAATATTTACATTTTTGGTACATGTCCACTTTTGGTGGGAATGATTACGTAATTGAAAAATTGTGTGTTTAAAACTGTAATAACTTTACCTTTGACACGATGTTATCCGTACTTTCGTAAAAGCTGCTGTTGCTTGTCTCGCTTAGCTAGTCGTACTCTCGCATCGAGGCAGGCTTACAATCTTATTTCATTACGGTGATATAACCAAAAAACTATTGTTTACAATATTTTGCCTTTAATTGAGTATTCTCGATTTTACAGCAATAAGTTTTTTTTTTCATTTCGTTGCGACTGTCTAAATATCTGGTAAAACGGTGGTACATTATTCTGATTGTGTTGAAAGAAAAAAAAACTGTTTCTATAGTTTGCAGAAATGTGTATTTAGTTTTAATTTTAACCCACTTATTACTGAATACACATTTTTTGTCAAATAGCAATGAAATTCACATATTTGTATCCTTACATGATCAGATGATTAGGAAAAATACAAAAAAAAATCACAACATATTGGAAAACCAGGAAAATGGTGTCCTTTTAAAAGGACAATAGTAATAAACCAATCAGTTCACATTCAAAGTAAAAGCTCGAGAACATTTACTTAAGGAGTTGGCAGACTCGTCTCACAGTTAATTTGTTGTATTTCTTCATGTATTGGTTTATTATTTATATCTCTCTCCACTTTGTATATATAGTATGTATGTATATATGTATTTATATATTTATTTATGTAGTATATTTAAATATATATATATTTATTTTTAATTTCCTGTTATTATTCTGTTTTTTGCACCTACTATGTTTTGTCTCTGCATCACCCTAAGGTAGACTGGTAGAAAATGCCTAAGGCATTAAGTCCGCCTTTGTACGGTGTTTGTACATAAAGTTTTAAATAAATAAATAAATAAATAAACACTACTTGTTCATGTTGTTTAAAGAGAACTTCAAATCGAATATTTAATACTTTTACACATGAACATAATTGCAAAATCAATTTAATAAATAAAAATATTATTAAAAAAAGAGGTATGTTGTATGATAAATTACAAAACATTCCTTTGGAGGTATTTAAATTTACATATTTTTCACGAAAATTTTGCATTTTTATGTCAAATTTTCTCGATATTTTATAAGATGCGTGTCTTGTCCAATGCCATCTTATTTTCTGATTTATAATCTGCAGTAGATGTCAAGAAGAGAAATTGCAACAGTTCTTAGAAATTGCAAACAATCTGAATCTCTGCTGTGAAGTAAAGTTGCCAGATTTTGTGGCATTGGGTTGTTGTTATGTTGCCATATCTAGTAAGTGATAGATCTTTATGCTATACCATTTTAACCCCATATGGACGTGTCATGTACCTAAACCAATAGGTATATTTATCTGCTGTTCCCTCAACCCCTATATTTTCATTGTATATCTATCTCCCTATAATTTCTTGTCAACTTGTATGCACCTTTTGTTAAGTTGTGAAATTCGTTCGGTTGGAACTGCTAATTTGTTTTTTAGGAACTTCGACTAGGCTTATTTCAAATTCACTAGCTCTATCGTGTGGCAAATGCAGATAATAACCTTGAGCTGAAAATAGTTTAGTTGGGTACCATGTAAATTTTGGATCTAAGCCTGATTTTCATCTCAATAATCTCCATAGATGAAGTCAGCATTACGACTTTCAGGTAGGAAAATTGTAATGATCCCAGGATTAGGAGCTTCTTCATCATATTCCAACTCTTCAATAATTGTATAAAAAATATTTTTCCATTATTTTCCAAAAACTTTCCTAATAAAAAAAAATATTCGCGTATAGAGAGTAGTAGTAGATATTACTATTGGGCTTTATAAAGGACACCAAATAAATTCGCTCGTTAAGTAATTAAAATCAATACTTGGAATTTATATTTCCTTCAATTTACAAAATAGAGATATTAATGTTTGATAATTCATCGGCAAAAAATATATAATTGTAATAATAATAAAAAAACTACCCTCATTACGCTCGTGATAAAATTTTAGAAAAATAAACGTATTAAAACTTATTAGTAATAATAAGTAAGTTCACTGTTGTTGCATGTATTATACTGCTAAACAATGCACCTTTCAGATATCACTACCAAAGTTTGTTTATTTTACTCGCATTAATCACAATATTTTTGTTTATGTGCTGTCCTTTTAAAAGGACGCTAGTATCAAGTGGGTTAACTGGGTGCTTTTATGAGTTATTAATAAAAGTTTCTTGACAGACGAACCACAAAGTGATTTTGTAATTCTTTTTCTTTTCTTGATTAATCCTAAAAAAGATTTCGAAAAATACTATAACAATGATTCATGAAATTGTTTACTTTATTTTAACTGTCCCATCTTCAACAGCAGAGTATAGTCAGGAACTTCATATTTATAGTAGATTAGCCGGCAATAAAAAGTACGAACATAAAATTATTATATCATCATCAATAAGTCTGTCCAATTCTGTTTGTAAACGGAACTTCACAAGACACGTACTCGCACATTGACCTAATAACTGTCCAATGTTTACTTTATGACGCTATGATGTAGACAAACATAACAAACTTAATGGATTCTAGTATTATCAGATATTGTCGATGATGTCAGTGTCACTGACCGTAATCTATTAATTTTAGACTCTTCAGGTTAAATGAATCAAAAAATTACCAAGTTACTTCTTAATGGGTCTCCATCTGGGAGGCTTAGTTTCCGAACTTAGTATTACAGACTGGAGCATTGAGCGTGCGCCGTGGCGGCTATTGCTACAGCCAGCTTATCTCCTTCTAGAAGCAGATCATCTTCGGTAGTCACGACGTTTGGAAATGACTCCGGGAAGTCGAGGTACTCTTTGGACTTCGGTCACACCTGAACGAAAACGTTCATTCGAGAAGTAAATACATTCGCGCCCATTTCCTTAACATCCATACATGATAGCAAAGAGAGCTGTCAGTGACACCTAAGATATGGAAATGTTTGTTCAGTAAACAGTATCGCCTGGTGACTGGCTGACTCTTTGATTAGTTGTGATTTTGCAAAAAGTGTGCGAAAAACCTCTGGCTGTTTCATTGCTCTGTGGATATCAAATGGAAGCAAGACATTAATTTTGCCAAATCACTTTTTCGTCTCCTTGGCCGGCGCCGATGGCCGCCTCAAGCTAGACTAGTTATGAACAATTACGTGGCCTCATATTTCATTTAACTATTCAAATTTTATGGGTGACGGTCTGGCTAGATTGTTACGCTTAATTCTAACAAGAAAAACGCTTCAATTGCGACGCTATTAAAATATCTAACGTCAAAATATTTGCAGCAAAACGTCATAATATATGATCACAATTTGTAAAACAAGCTTAGAAATACACGCAATAAACTACGGCTTTCTAGAGGACTTTAAAATTTATTGAACGGCGCAAATTTATAGATTTATTGGACCAATATTTACTGACAAAGTTAACTGGGGACATTTTTATTCCGCGGTTCTTCGGTATATACTTTTATTTACTTGCAAAAATAATGAACATACAAAATGTATTTTAGAGGCAATAAATCTTGTACAAAGCGGCATGATCTTAAGACCAAAAGATTCCACGATGACAAATTGTAGGACATAACATACTTGCATAAATTAACGCGCATGAGCAAAGAAAAATTAGATGCCTACCTATGCGTTTATCGGTCCATTGAAATACTTACTAGCTACTGCAGTATTTTCTTTGTCCAAAGTCACTAGTTGTCCATTATTGTGAAGAGGCTTTAAGGTCACTCAAAGCTCAAAGTAAAAAACGATTAAGTTTAAAACCAACAGCACATCGTCATTAAAGTCATCTTAACTTTCAACCGCATGAATTTAATGTACAGTACGTAAAAACAAACAACCATAGCAAATCGCTTTAAGTGAATCTAACGAGAAGGTAAACACCATTTAATTAACCGAGAACTAGCCTACGACCTGATTTCACTCAACCAAACAAACATATCAATCCTAATAAACTTTTATGATACGATATAAAGCGGCTATCAGATTTATTCGATTGTTGAGTACAGTTCGCGACTTCGCGAGTACAATATAGAGGTTCGTTTTAATCAGACAGACTTCTATTCATAAAATGTACTGCGGGTTAGACTTACTGGGTCAAACGGTCGACATGCACAATTCGCAACACGTGGAAGCAATATAACCTGTAACAAACGTTAGAATAATGTCGATGACAGCATGCATCTATGACATAAACCTAACTATTCCCTACAGGGTTACTGGCGCCATACACACACTCGCCGTGAATGCCCAAAGCCGCATAAACCCATTGATTTATGATTAAAATTCTATGCATCTATCTATGACTGCAATAATTGCATTCGCCTGAACCTGTTTTGCATAGTCCGACGGCTGTGCACCTCCTATGGTGTTTTGATAAACTAACTAAGGTACTGTGGACTTATTGTGCTCGTGTTAATCCGAGAAGGCTATCAATTTATCGCTTCCCTTCCTATTTTGATTTCCGTAGCTAAGTTGAAAAGAAGAGAAGTTCCGTAGCTTGTTCGCGATTATCGTGATCTACCTTATGTTTATAAAACAAGCTATTCCCCGTGGTTTCCTCTACATCTTTGGTTACTGCACCGCTTCTATTGGAAGTAGCGTTATGTTATAAAGCCTACCGACTTCCTCCATAATTGTGAAAACCGTCACTAAAGAAATATCAATTAGTAGTCTTATAGATATAGTGCGTTCTACCAAACAAACAAACTTTATTCAGCTGTATTTATTTTAGCATTGATTTTATTTTTCGAATCAAAAACGAGTCTACGAGATTTCTTATGCGACATCCACTAATAATAACATCGTTATAAAAAGATATCGGCAATTAATAAAATAAAATAAACCGTCGGCTTGTTAATCTACATAATATTATTCGCATTCGGCCAGTTTAATACAGAGTCGGTATTTTAATTATTTTAAATTGAATATCAACCGGCCTATGGGTCTTGTTAGTAACCATGATTACAGCCGGTAATGGCAAATTTTATTCTCAGGAGGAATCGTTGTGTATTTAGTTATTTATAATGTAAATAAGTACATCTAGTGTCTAGTAATCGTAGTACAGGATCTGCCTAGCTTTACATCCAATAATCGTTTGTGACCGTAAAAAAAATCCAAAAAACTAAGCCTGCAAGCGTACCTTATTAAATTGTACTAATTTTTGCATAGTGTTGCGCTGAAACCCGGCTAAAGAACTTTGCGAATCAACATTCCCATTAAGATAATACAATTTTAATCCAATTTTCTGTGTTTATGTAAATTTAATCACTGCATACAGCTAATACGAGGGTTAATATTCGAACTATGTAGTTATAAACCTGTAGAGTAACAGCTAAGGATGATCGACTTTTGCATCGGATCAATTTTCTGGATCGTAAACTGGGGAATCGATCTGCGATTTTAATTGTAATGCATTGAATCGATTGAATTCAAACCTTTAAGAATAATTAAGAATTTGCTTATTACGATTATTTATTAAAATATTTTTCAACGAGAGAGAGAGAGAAAGCAGAAAAAACAAGCGTTCAGGATCGATGTTGCAGCGATTTTCCGATACTAATTGATTTTTTTTTTTGACGACTGCTCCCGTCCTGGGTGCGGCGGAAGGGCGTGTCAGACTCTTACTGACTAAAACCCACTCATGTTCCTTCGATTGCCCTTTATGTTCCAGGGTCACGGTAACTATTATAAACATTCCGCAACCCGATACTAATTGAATGTCAAACATCTTATAAACATGGCGAAATTGCAATCCTTGGATTGTGGCTCTAAGCTTTTGAATCTGCTGCATAACTCGAAACTAATCTTATTTTAAGGTTTAGTTGCACTTCGAACGGCAAGTATTAGTTGAAACGATTTATTCATTACGGTTTCAGAGGCGAATCGATTCGTGCGGAACAAACTGTTGACTCGATTCAAAATTCGAACGATCGGGCATCCCTAGTAACAGGCAGGTAATGATTGTGGAATCTTGAGAGCGTGCAAGGGAACATTATGTACGTATACGTTCATTATAAAGTATTCGCTTATAAACTGGTACATGTGCTTATGTACGTCGTCCCATTCTGAACCAGGCCTTGTTAATTGCGGGTCTACAACTTACGGCCAACACCGTTATTTAGTGTGAGTATATGCACTGGGATTAAAAATCGTCACGCATTTCACGAAATTTTAATCTGTGTGATGGGCAGTTAAAATTGATTGTTTCATGAAATGAGCAACCAGTGTTCGCCATTTTAAGAAATACCTACATAATTATGTACATTTCATGAAAAAATCAATTCTATAATCTGGCCATGATATAACTATATTATAGTATAGAACAAAGTCGCTTCCCACTGAAAAACTACCCAAAACATTTTAAGGCAATTTTAATAGAGTGATTCATGAGTTGGGTTTATGTGTATGATACATACATAGAGAGAAAAGCCAGGATTTTTAAAGATTTATAACACTATTGTTAGTAATCTAAGCACAGTCGTAATTACTGAAGTTTGAAACATGTTCGCACAGCATCGTGCTTTTTTATGAGTCGCACTAAAAAACGATCATAGGTTCTATTAATAAACTACTCTTGAGAGCAGATTTGGGTCCTGTAAAAATGAGTGTCAACTTCTTACTCAACTTTTTTGGCAAGTGTACAACAAACATACATACATTACAATTTACCCTGATTCAATATCAAATACGATTCTTGCAAAGTCGTTTACCCGTATAAATTTGTCATTTTTTTTTTAAACTAGCTGACTATTTATTTACCTATTAATACTTACATCTATCCTTACAGGCTTAACCTGATTCGATAGAGAAGCTTACCTTAAACAAAAAATACCACAATAATATCCTTAAAAGAAAGAAATTACAATAACAAAAATGTCATGATGGCCGAGTGGATAGGGCGCCCGCCTCTCGTGGAAGAGGTTGTGGGTTCAAATCCGGCCAAGTACCAATGTAACTTTTTTAATTCATATGTACTTTCTAAAGTTTATCTTGAACATCACTGACATCCCGTCCCTCGGAAAGCACGTAAAGCCGTTAGTCCCGGTTGTCATTCGTAGAACTTTGTCAATCGTTACAGGTAGTCAGAAAGTCTGACCAGTCTAACCAAGGGGTATCGTGTCGCTAAGTTAATGGGTTGTGGAGGTCTGATAGGCAGTCGCTTTTCGTAAAACACTGGTATACAGCTGAATCCGGTTAGGCTGGAAGCCGACCCCAACATAGTTGGGAAAAAGCTAGGGAGATGGCTATGGCTCCGAGAACAGAATTGTAACCAAGGACATAACACACAAAGGTTATTTCCTTGGTTACAATTGCACTGCTATTAGCTTTTTTATACTTAAAAATGTGTGCCTCACTCAAAAAGTAGCATAAATGATAAAAACTTTATAGTTTGTGCATCACATAGTTTTGTAAACATAGTAATTTATTGATTTGGGGTATAAAATGGCAACTACCTAGTAATTTTCAGAGTGAACGAAGCTGCAGTCTGTAACTAGTTGATAATAATAACGAGACAGCACATAAATACTACAGCGAATTTGATATCTTTCTTGGCACCCTATTATATACACTATTTTCTGCTCAAATTAAACTGAGATATAATCAATATTGGGATAATTGGCGAGAAGCCATCAACCCCGCCCAACAGCCCTTGCAAACGATTTTCCAGGCTCTTAATTAATCTATTTTTAGACGGTGTTTATTTCATAAGAAATATATACTAGCTGTTTTATAAGTATTGATACTGCTTCGCTCCCGTGGGACATAGCGTGATATTATAATTATAGCCTATTTGTTATTATGATGTATAAGCTATTTTACTGTACAGTTTTTTTAAGTCAGTGTAGTAGTTCTTACGTGAAAGCGTAACAAACATTCATATGTTCATACACACATACATCCATCCATACTTAAAAACACATTTATAAATATTAGTACCATACAGCAAGGTCTCACATTTAATAGTCAATAATAACTTTTCCAATCCATCTGATTAATCCAGAGATTCGCGCGTTTTAACTAACAAAAATTACTTCAGCTTTTCTACACTATATTGCCCTTAGTGCCAGGCCACACGATGCGGCAACGCGCCGCACCGCATTAGCGCCAGGCCACACGGTGCGTTGCGGCTCCGGCGCGGCGCCTGAGCGGCGCCGCAACGGTTTCCTACATATAAAATTGGATGGTATGCCACACGGTACGTCCGGCGCCGCTGCGGCGCCGCACCGCAGGCTCACCGGACTACGGCGCGAGGCAGACGAGGCGGGGAGGGGTGCAAGCAGTGCGGTGCCGCAGCGGCGCCGCAGCGGCGCCGCTCAGTTCATGGGGATGGCAGTACTGAGCTTGTTGCGGTGCCGCAGCGGCGCCGTACGGCGAAGTGCGGCACCGTACGGCGCCGCACTGCTCGTGTGGCCGCCAGTGCGGTGCGGAGTAAGTGCCCGGCCACACGATGCGGCAACGCGCCGCACCGAATTACGCCGCACCGCACTGGCGGCCACACGAGCAGTGCGGCGCCGTACGGTGCCGCACTACGCCGTACGGCGCCGCTGCGGCGCCGCTGCGGCACCGCAACAAGCTCAGTACTGCCATCCCCATGGACTGAGCGGCGCCGCTGCGGCGCCGCTGCGGCACCGCACTGCTTGCACCCCTCCCCGCCTCGTCTGCCTCGCGCCGTAGTCCGGTGAGCCTGCGGTGCGGCGCCGCAGCGGCGCCGGACGTACCGTGTGGCATACCATCCAATTTTATATGTAGGAAACCGTTGCGGCGCCGCTCAGGCGCCGCGCCGGAGCCGCAACGCACCGTGTGGCCTGGCGCTAATGCGGTGCGGCGCGTTGCCGCACCGTGTGGCCTGGCACTTACTCCGCACCGCACTGGCGGCCACACGAGCAGTGCGGCGCCGCTGCGGCACCGCAATGTTCTTACGGCGCCGCTGCGGCGCCGCTGCGGCACCGCAATAAGCTTGGCGGCTTGCCTACTAGTCAGTTGACAACAATCATGAACTGAGCGGCGCCGCTGCGGCGCCGCTGCGGCACCGCACTGCTTGCACCCCTCCCCGCCTCATCTGCCTCGCGCCGTTGTCCGGTGAGCCTGCGGTGCGGCGCCGGAGCGGTGCCGGACGTACCGTGTGGCATACCATTCAATTTTATATGTAGCAAACCGTTGCGGCACCACTCAGGCGCCGCGCCGGAGCCGCACCGCACCGTGTGGCCTGGCGCTTACTAATAATCACTGTGTAAAGTTATGTCATGAATAAAGCCTGTGTAACCATACATTTTTTGACGTATAAGCCTGTCATAACTTTATGCAGCGATTATTAGTAAGGCGCTATATGTATATGTTGCAAACAACAAACTTTTGAATGAAGTCGCAAGCAAAATTCCATTAGTCTATGATAATTAATTAATTACACTGCTAATTTAATTTCAGCGCAAATTATTTCGAACTGTTTCTTAAGACGTGTGAGAAAGAACAGAAACGTCCACTCGAACACAGACCTCATTAATTGGTGAACGCAAGTTGTGAAAGTGAAACAACATTATAAATCTATGAGAAAAAAAATATGGGAGTATTTTGTTATTAATTATTTACTAGCTTTTGCCCGCGATTTCGTCCGCGTGAATTAATAGGTCCCGTTACCTGGGGATTTCCGGAATGATAACTATCCTATGTCCTTTCGCGGGTCGCAGACTATATCTGTACTAAATTTCATTCAAATCGGTTCAGTGGTTTAGGCGTGAAGAAGAGACAGACAGACAGACAGAGTTACTGTCGCATTTATAATATTAGTACGGATTTTTGAATATTACAAGTTGCTATCATTTAAACAAGGCACACAGGAAAACTATCTAGTAGGGTCTATAGAGGCAATAGAAATATGTTCAAAAATTTTAACAATCTATATACAGCCAGTGAAGTTTTAGTAAGTGTCATGTTATCACCTTTTCAGCAAGTCTAAAAAAAGACATACTAATATTATTGTAAGGCGAGAATAACTCTGATATTATGTCCGCCTATTAATGGTCGGACTTAATAATGCTTTCAGGCGTCCTATGCTGGTTACCACAGGGTGGTGTAGATTATAACATTGCATTTTTACAGAGAAAAAAAAAAACATATTTACCGTTAGGTCAAGATTTTTCGATTTAAGCCCTTTTTTTAATGCAAGTTCACAAAACACAGCGTTTATTCTGCCCAGTGCATGTAAATCACACGTGATCTAGGAATTGGTAAACTCGAGCTCTCATATTATAACATAGAAATTAGTTGTTCGAAATTCTAGGTCAAACTATTAAACTCCTCTACAATTAGAATGGAATCTGTAATAACATCGTCAAGTAATTTAGATTCATGCAATTGCTATTTCAGTATCAAGATCACTTCGTTTACAACTGTTAACTGGTTAATATTAGTTTGTTTTACAAGTATTTGTAACTGTAATATTAATTGTGGTGCGTGAAATTGTTGGTCCAGAATTCTCAAAAGCGTAATTAAATTCTATACTATTTGACGAACCGAATTAGCTGAAAGCACGTAAGGTAGTTAAGGATAAAGACGCTTATGTTAATCCTCCATGTTGATTTACAAGATTTTAGGAGCCAGCCAAGACTAGGGACGACGATGGATACATATAGTGGATAGTCCTACTACACTTAGGTTGCACTTGGTCCGTGTAATACCGCACCTTGCCTTTTTTTTTTGGTGTGTGGGAAATCATCAAATGACTGCTCTCGTCCTGGGTGCGGCGAGAGAGCGTGTCAGACTTTTACTGACTAAAACCCACGCATGTTGCTTCGATTGCCCTTTATGTTCCAGGGTCACGGTAACTATTATAATCATTCCGTAACACCGCACCTTGCCTGCCGGACTGCAAGGGATCAAAAGCAACCCAATGACAGTAATAATAAGAGCGCACCGCGGACATTTTCTCCGTAATTGTTAGAAGTAACCGTCGTTTACAGACATCTGCAGTACCAGAGACCTCGCAAATGCTTTACCAATCAAAAATTATAATTTTATGTATCATGTACTTGAAACTTGATACATCAATACAGCAAGGCCACTTTGCAAATATCGATTTGGACAAACTACTTCACAAAGAACTCTCTACTACACTAGACGTTCTTATGGAACTGTGAATCAACTTTAATGAGGGCGAAAACTCATATAGAAACTAGTTTATCAATTAAATAAAAAAAAAACGTTGTTATTGAAAAATAAAATACTAAATTCTAAGCATTTATTCCAGTCAGACTATTTACAGGCACTTATGAAATTAAACTAAGGTAGTTCTTACTCCTACACTTAGGTAACTAGATTCACTTTAGTTTTGTAAATGACGTTTCAAAGTGTCAAAGTGGTTCCGTAGTCAACTATAGGAACCCTTAATAGTTTCGCCATGTCTGTCTGTCTGTCCGTCCGTTCTCGCTTAATCTCTGTGACCGTTAGCACTAGAGAGCTGAAATTTGGTACAAATATGTATATCAATCACAAAGTGGTAAAATAAAAATTGGAAAAAAACGTTTTATTAGGGTAGCCCCCCTATATGTAAATAGGGAAGTAGTTTTTTTTTTTTTTATTTCAACCCTGACGTGTGATATATGTTGGATAGGTATTCAAAAATGAATAGGGGTTTACTAAAATCATTTTTTGATAATGTCAATAATTTCGGAAATAATCGGACCAAAAGGAAAAATCAAAGCGTCCCCCCCCCCCCTCTAACTTTTGCCCCGTAGGTTTAAAAAATATGAAAAAAATCTGGAAAGTAGAACTTTATAAGGACTTTCTAGGAAAATTGTTTTGAACTTGATAGAAAGAACAGTTTTTGTACAAGAAAGACAAAAAGGTTGTACAAAATAATTTCTGCGTACTTAGTATGTCAACGTAACAAATAGCCTTTTTTTTTAACTTATAAGTAGGTACACTTATTGTGACGGACGGGAAACTATGGAACCCTGCATTGAGCGTGGCCCGACGCGCTCTTGGCCGGTTTTTTTTAGTATGATGAAAATAAATAGTTTGACTATTGACTTAATTCACATGTTAGTACAGAAAATCGAATCATTTAAGTCTAAAATGAACAAAACTGCAACAGTTATGTAGACAGCATATTACGGTATTACGGGATATTACTGGTATAGACAGCGGCGGACGTCAATACATCCGGGTTGGCCCATATTTATCGTATGGACGTCATTTGCCAGATTAAAGGAAGTTATTTGGACACGAAGCATACGTCTCACCAACGGTATTGGGATAAATTGGGAATTAAACGTTTTCTTGAGCATAAACTGAATTTTAACTTGTTTTACGAATTCTTTGAAAATGATAAAAGAACGAATTAATCTTGAATTTTAATGAGGTAGTGAAGCTTCTAATGAAACCTATTTTGTTCTAGTAAAATTAAAGCACATGATAAAACGTTTTAGTAAAAGCGCTTGTTCGGCTATGTTCGAAAAGTTGTACGAGAAACTTTGTAGTACACAAAGAACTTGAGCGTTTTCAGCTTAACGTTATTAAAACTGTAGTGACTGGTTTAATAAGATATTATTAGAGATAACCGGGCTTTTCGGTTTGAATGAAGAGTTCTTCACTGCTGCTACTAGCATCAATTAAGTTTTTAGAGAGAATTTTCTCGCTTTTTCTCGACCAAAAATAAATATTTCAGCAAGTTCAGCAAAAACCACTGCTGACAAAATATTCAAACAATTTAACACAAATAAAATTTGTATAACAATTACATCAATTAGTCAGTTCAAAGACAATGGCTGTCATTGTCGTTCGCCGAGTTCCACTCTGTTATTATTCCATAGGAGTGGTCCCGAGATTCGCTACCCAGACCCGGGCTGTCATAATGACGTCATATTGTCACGTACGATTGTGTCATTACTTGTCATGTCATGTCATAATGGAAAGAAAACATACCGACTGATGTAATGTTAATTTAAGGGGTTTAGTGTTTGTGTATGCAAGTGAGATTTGTGTGTTGACGCCCACGAGGAGAATTTTCAAGTAAATAGTTTAATAATACTCGTGTATGTGAAAATAAAGTTTTCTTTACACGTTATGAAAATAGGTTTGTTGCTATGATATCGTGATTAGGTAACAACAGATGCAGTTAAATTTAATAAATAATCGGTGACTTTTATGACAAAATATTATGTTACCTAAATAAATAAATTCATATATACTTGCGAAGGTATTTTTCGATACCACCGTGAGATACGTTGTAAAAAAGTACAATACCATTATAAACGTTTCACTTCACTAATTCTTGATTATTATTTTAACAACAAAAACAATGGTTTTATAGATAGCAATACAATACAACATAATAAAACCAATGTCACAAACACCAGGATCTATATTTTTTTAAAATTTTGTAGTTTTTTATAAGCCGTTTGTTTATTTATAATACTTTAATATTTTACCATAACAACGCAAGTTACTAGCAGTGTACCAAAACTACCAAGGGTGTCATAGATCTTCGAGTCTTGTTATCGTGTCTATGATACTCCTAATCCCTGATAACTTATCATTGATTTAGGCGGGAACGGATGGGATAAATTTAACGCTGTCTATCGTATCTTAACACAACATTTATGGACTATTTTCCTCAATGTCAGGTTGAGTAAATTATCGTATTACTGTTAAGAATAAATAAATACATATGGAGTGTAAAAATACATGTCATATAGCCGTTAATTATGAATATCACACGAAGTTATATAGAGCAAAGTTATTAGTTTAAACCGAACACAAAATCCGGTCGGTTCAAACGCTGCTCTGCGGTAAAAAATAATAAGAAACTTCATACATTACATTGATCATATACTTTTTTTGTGGCTTGTACCCACAAAAATAATACAATAATTTAATAATATATTTATTTATTATTAGAACAAATGTAAATTTAATAACTGCACCGTTTAATAATAAATGTTAAATACGATTTAATGCGCGTTTCAATGCCGTGCTGCAATAACTCGCAATTAATTTTATAAGACATTCGTTTATAAGAGATAGAAAATTGAAAAGCAACTTTTAAAATTAACTTTACAAAAGCTTAAAGTTAGTCAAATTCTTTAAAATTTGTTTTCATGACTTTGAAATTTTGATCTTTAAGACCTTGACCTGACATTGACCGCCAAAAGTGTGTGATCATGAAAAAAGAAAACTTGAAAAGGCTTAATGTAAGAGCATGAATTTGATAAAAAAAAAATAGCTGAATATCTATTCTCATCTATGAAATTCATTCAGGTATTATTTAATTTGTTTATATTTATTTTCGACCAACAACATTTGTATGTCTTACTATATAACAAAAGGTTCATTTCTTCTATATGTTTAATTACCTACAGCTGTTTCCGTAAGGCATACAAATAAACAATTACTGATACAATGATGATATGTGATTACAATTACTGATTACTAATTTATTTTGAATTTAGTCCTTGCGTACCGCCTCATAACACTAAAGCTTATCCATACTCCGAATTCAAAACTCCTTACTTTAGTGTCAATTAAAAAAAACACAGCGTATAATTATCAATTCTCAACCCATTAACCCATCAATCAAAACGGTAGCCATAAAAATTACGAAGAAATCCAGGTGCGGTCTGGTGCCACCCTACGACTTAACCGTAAAATGTTCACGTGCTCGGTACTCGAGGCCCGCGTTATAACCCCAATTTTATAACATAAGCTATTGAGATGAATTACACCAATTACTTTTATGGTCGTTTACACAAAGGGCCTGTGTTATCTGAATTGTAAACATATTAATAATTCTGTGTCAGTGCTACCGTGCGGGCTTCAATGGTCGCTACATTTGCATTTTACACTCGTAAATTATGGTCACGTAAATGTTGATAAGTTAATCTAATTAATGTTTTGTGTAAATTATAATTTTAATTTGGTGAGAATGCGTTGTGAGTTGTCGTGTGCTCCTATAAATGGGTACTTGTTTATTTGTTAAATGTAACTTTTTATGATCTGAGATGTAAATTAAGTAATTAAACCTTTGTTAAGATCGTAACTAATAATCGCAGTTTTTATTTCATTCAAAGCCACGCTTTAATATACTTATTTAAAGTTCGTGTGTCTTTTTATATTTTATTCCAAAGAAAAATTAGACCTATACTTTCTTACATTGACACCATAAAACGCAACAGGTAGAAGGCAACTCAAAACCAGTAGCAGCGATGTACCTCACCCGGAACAATATTAGGGCAGGAAAAGATTTATCAAAAGATTTTAAATAATGCCACTATGCATCTAGTGCCCCGTAACATACCTACTTCGTATAAATAAATACGAGCGGCGTTTTAGGGTTGATACTAGCACCAGGTGGTTGGGAGTGAAATTGTTTTTTTTTTGTTTCATGCCAGTAAGGTAAGGGTTTATGCAAAAATATTTTTTTACTTAGGTAATGCAATTCAAGCTTTGAAAATAAGCTTCGTTTCTGTGATACCTTTATTACTGAGATGAGCGTTGACTCCAAAGTCTGTTTGTCCGTTTACAAGAAGTTTTTTAAATGATCAGTAACGAAAGAGCAACTTCAACATTATGTTAATGAACCTTGGGCCTTGGAAAGACAAGACAGTTGCATTGTAGAATAGATTGTAGATTAGAATAGATTGTCAAATGTATGGGGTAGACATAAGCTTTCGCTAAATAATTTCACATCTCCATACATTTGACAATCTATTCTATTTAGCTATCTATTCTACAATGCCACTTGTCTAGGGGGGTTAACGACAAATTGAATGTTACCACCATAATTCTCTGCAATTAATATCTTGGGTCAAGTCACACACGGCTATCTGATCCCAAACTCGGCTAAGCTATTATGAATAATATTTAATTAAGAATAATTTATAGAAACATACATATTTAGATAAATTACACTCAGACACAGAACAAACAATACATCCAGACACATCATGCTCATCACACAAAGTTTGTCCTGGGTGGGAATCTAACCCACGACCTCCGAATTACTCCTTCTGATAACTGATAACCCTTCCAATATTCGTGTGCGGTACTTGTCGTAGGTACTTATCGGTACTTAAGACCGCGAGCGTTTAACTTTGAACCAGATGAGATGAACTTGAGTCTACCCTAAATATAGGTTTAGATAACCATTCTGCTACTGAAATAACTAATTATTTTTTATTGGTTTTTTCAGTACAAACCAAATTGATCAACAATCGACAATCAATCTGTGTCAGTCTATTAATTAATAGAATCAAGAATTAACAAACAACTAACAAAGTAAGTATTAATGTGAAGTACAAAATAGTTTTTTCATAGAATATAAAAGGTATAATCATTATCATTTTGAAAAAGTAATACAAATATAATGCTAAAAAAATTTTGAGTGTACCATACTTATTCTAAAGCTGTAGTACAAAGTTTTGAAAGCCAATGTTTAAATACAACAAATGGATCATAAAATTAACCCGATATAAAAAGGCTTTAGAAAGCAACAGACTAAAGGCCCATAAATAATTATTCGCACAAATTGCACAATCCAATTAACCACTTGTAACAATGCAGACAAAGGGGACATCCTAAACGTGCAACAATACTGATTCGAACAACAAAAGGAACAAAATAAATCGTGCGCAAGCGAGTTTACTCCAATTAAGCGCGTCTCTCATTTAGTATCGATTTGGACCCGTGATCTCATTCCGATCCAGAAACCAAGTGATTTATCGTCAGATTAGGCCGTGTCGATGCGCTGACGTAACCGACCACCCATCCATGACCGTCGAACACTCCTTGATGAGTTGTACTCGTACCTAATGTGTCCTATTTTTACACATGGCAATGTGAACTGAAAAATGCCATTGAATGACGCCATGCGAGTGTTTACTTAAGATTTGTAAACATTATTCTGTCAAGATGCGGCATTATTGACAGTGGTAACGGTCGTGCTGTTCAAGGGTTACGGTTTTGTTTATGGAAAAATAATCCATGA
This sequence comes from Athetis lepigone, assembly GCA_033675125.1. Classification (NCBI taxonomy): domain Eukaryota; kingdom Metazoa; phylum Arthropoda; class Insecta; order Lepidoptera; family Noctuidae; genus Athetis; species Athetis lepigone. Next base: position 10,583,870 of record CM066230.1, read on the forward strand.
CATATATTTAGATGTTTTGTCAAGCGCCTCATCCACTGGGTCAGTGAAAATTCTTCACTTTCTTAGTGTGTTTGGGACATCACTGACTCTCGTGCCTCGGCAAGCACTTAAAGCCGTTGGTCCCGTCTGACTTTCATAAATCTTTGCCGTTAAGGGCAGCCAGCAAGTCTGTCCATCAGTTTAACCAAGGGGTATCATCGTGTTACCCAATATCTGGGTTGTGAAGTTGTGACAGCCGATAGCTCCAGGAAAATACTGGTTTTCAGCTGAAGTCGGTTAGACTGATAGCCGACCCTAATTAAGCTAGAGTTAATATTGAGAGATTTTCTTTTTATTTAGTTTTATATTAAAAAATAAACTAAATTTTGAGGTCAAACAGATTTAGTTTATTTCAAGGAATAAATCGAATAACAAATCAAAGTAAAAACTAAACGCGAATATTTCTCCATAAATAGTTGGTGAAGTGATAATGGTTAGGTCACGTCGTCGATCGGGAAACGTCCAGTGCAACGTAATGGATAGTCTGAGTAAACGCTTGTTCACTGACAATCGAATGCATTGGTTTTGTATTCGATCCTGCTTTGTGAGGCTATACTCAAAATTAGACTGATTTATTCCAAAAACGTAGTAGGCATGGTTTTTAAGCGATTTTCAAAAAGGAGGAAGTAGGAAAATAGGGTTTTTGATTTGTTTTTTTTTTCAAAATTTGAAACCGTTTTATTTGTTTTTAAGGGGCATGTGAATTCCTTAGAGCAGTCGCATATAAATTTTGTAAAGATCGGATATTGGTCTTCAGAAGGAGACAATCGAACTTCTTTCTTAATAACTGTAAGACTCGAAACTTTGTAAGGATGTATGAATAGATCTATGACTGTTGTTACTCTTTAACCCAAAATTTTATTTATTTAACTTTCGTGCTAGCTCCACTAAACCCGTACCTAATTTGTGTACCCCAACTTCCAAAGCTAAATCAACTTAAATCAATCTAGCATCAACTGTGCAAACTCATAGTCGTAAAGACGTAAAGACGATAAATTTTAATAGAGCAGTGCTCTCTCTATGCACTGGATTACGTATATTTTACTGCAGGTAAAATGGCCACTATCTAATCTGTATCGAATCTCCACAGATACAAACTACGCGGAAGTGGCGCGACGTTTCAAATATTCAAATGCATGTAAGATAAGAACAAATTTAATGATACCAGGGGACAAAGGCTGGAGTTATGGTCCACAAAGCTTGGAAGTTTATGTTTAAGTTAAAATATTGGATCTGGATTTATTTTCAATGTGTATTTATCTTAGGTTAAGGCACGTAAAGCCGTTGGTCCCGGTTGTCATTTGTAGAACTTTGACGTCGATATGGGTGGCCAGAAAGTCTGGTCTAACCAAAGAGTATTGTGTCGTCCTGTAACAGGGTTGTGGAGGTCTGATACACAGTCGGTTCAAATAAACACTTGGTATCCGACCCCAACATAGAGAAAAAAGGCTAGGGATGTTCATTGACGTTGTATAAAAAGAATAGAATAGAATAGAATATTCTTTATTGTACACCAATAGGACAAAAACAGTAAAGGACAACACAAACAAAAAAAGATTGCAGAAAATTAAGCTTCATGGTCATGAAGCTTAATATGCTAGTAAATTTCTAATTTTTAATTTATTTAAACTTCAAGGTCAAGCGTACAAGGGCGGACTTAATGCTTTAGGCATTCTCTACCAGTCAACCCAAATTTTAGGTGTGTCAAAAAAGCTTTCCTTCAAAAGAAATCACTCAATGGGGTAGTAGGCATAGGTTAGATTAGGCTACCAAACGCCAGCCGAGGCGGAAGTCACATAAGTTCCCGCGATCCGAACTCCGGGGTGTACACATTCATGAGGATTTTCCCCCATAATAAAAAATATGGCTATCAAAATGTTAACACTAATTTAGTTTTTTGCTTTAGTTACACCTTTTTTTATAAAACCTTATTATTCAATTACAAAAAGGTACTCTTAAATCATTAGAGTTCCAATTCCAAGCCTCCAAAAGTGCCTTTAAAGTACAAGAATTTCTAGGAGAAAGTAATTAGAATTTTATTCCTTTTAAAAATTTCCTATTAAACTTTACTTGCCACTTATTCAAACAGTCCTGCTTCAAAATACTTATTAGCAAAACTGTTTCCTATGGGCAAGGGCTATGAATGATTTATTTTAATAAAGCATTAGCAACCCACTTAGTATTCAAGAGCGCCATCTATCGGCGGTATAAAGTACCAGCCTTGTTTGTGATGGAAATTATAATTATCATTTGACACTTCCACGGTATATTAAGAGCCCTTTGTATTAATATAATATTTGTAATGTATGTATTGTTTAGTAGGTTCGGTTAGGCGCCATTCTTGGTATTGGGTTACCGAATCAAAGCCCTTTAGGGTCAAGAAATGATGTTATATGTTTGGAATGTTACAATTAAAAACGTATATTAAAAAGAATTGTTATAAATATAAACTATTAAATTATGCGTTAATTTCGACTCGGACATGGTTGTGACGTTAATTTCCGCAGTTCAAAAGTTATTTAAATTCGCATTGTGAAAGTTGATGTCTGAAGGAAGTATAATTAATATTCTGTATTTCATATAGGTTGCACGGCCACCAGAGTAAGTTTGTATAACATACTAAGGATTCAAAAAAAGTAAGATATAAAAGAACGCATTAAAAAGCAGTAGATTATAATGTGCGATGTAGTCTTTAATAAAATTTTTAGTATAAAATGTATTTCACATTTCAATCACATATAAAACCATATTGAAAATTAGTAACTGAAACAGATAACAACATAAATCTTACCTAGATAATTAATACAAGCCAAACCAATAACAGTAACTAATTTGTTCTCAGCAAACATTCCTAATTTAAATGCTGAAGGAATACACGGTGGGCAAAATAACGTACAAAATATAAATTCTAAACATGTGGAATGTTTGAGAGCGACCACCTATCATGAACTGGTGCAGTTAGTGCCAAGTTGCTAGGTGGATAAGGAATTTCTGTTAAATCAGATGCGGTCTGTAACTGTCCTAGAGAATGGGTAAGATTTTTTAGGGATTCGTACTCTGCATTTGGCTAAAAAATGGAAACACTGATGAGGTGTCGGAAACAAATGCGTGTTCACGGGTTTAACCAAGTAAGGAGAAGATTTATTCTCGTAGGATCCTACTTTTAGATTCTGTTTCGTATGAACATTCTGAAATACATTAATACATTTAATATTTTTTTAAAGTTCCGTCAGTTGCTTAGCAATATTGCCCATCGTACCGTGCAATGATACTCAGGTTTTGCAAGGGACATAATAAATTGGTTTAGTTAGTTGTCATCCATCGCCTTTCGATAGAATTAAATTTGTTACCGTGATTAGACGATGGATTTACATAACCAGTGCAATGATAAAGATCAAAGAAGAAGGTAACAAAACACAATGCATTTCCAGATTACAGCACCAACCCGGACTAACCGATTGGTCATCGTAAAATCAAATGTAAAATAATTCTATAGTGTTAAGATACACCAACAGCAAGACCTATACTTAACGAACGCAAAGCCATTGTTTTTCCACATTTAATATCTAAACCGACTACAAATAAACGTATTATTACAGTAAAGCGACGTTGCAAACGTTTAAAGAGAAGACGTAAAGACAGCTAGCAATAAAATCTGAAACGTTGTTGCCAAAGCTACCCGATGTGAAAGCATTTCTTTGTTCAACGCACACGACTCGACAATCACAGCTGTGAATTATTCCTGTGAGCAACAAATTCGTCACTCTGTAAATTCGTACAAAGCATTCCAAAGCTAAATAAATGTAATAAATCAAATGAGTAACTACACTTGGTGTTTAAAATTGAAGATGTTAAGTTGAATTTCTTGTTGTTCCAGGTTCCTCGCTTGTTCGCGAGATCCGCTCATATACGCACAAACTACGAGCACTGAAGTTGGACGACCGGTGAGTAACTGACGTCATCAATTATTGGCCCTTTGATGTTGACTCACACTGATCTTAGAGAAAGCTTTCTTGAACAAATTGTCTGTTCTCGAGTATTGCAACATTGATACCTTTGACTTCAATCATTTGTTTCTCCTACTGTAAATATCCGATGGAATAATATCAGTGGCTTGTTCGTTTCATTGTATGTGTGCTACTGTACCTATACTATACAGCTGTATTTAAAAAGTTTCACCACTGTCCACCATATAACAATTCAAACAATGTAGTCTGTAAGACTGAACATCTGGGCCAATTTAGGCACAATTTCGACAATGATATGGCCAAGTGGAACATTTCGTACAACGTCAATGACCTATCAATCTATCCGCCATTCATTTAATAGAAATGGGTATTTGTATCAGCTGAATCAATGTTTCCTTGACTGCTATTGTGATTTCAAAATTTGATACACGTATGTACTAGAACAATTGGTTGGAAATATTTATGAGAGTTCTCTTTACTAATAGTATTATTTCAGATATGTCTGGGTTTGTTATTAGATGAAGATTTTAATCAACCTTGGCATAATAACGGATTTCAAACAAGAATAAACTGAAAACGTTAACAAACAAACACGAATCAATAACTACATCAAAGAATTCAATAAAATCACGTAATACGACGAAATATTTCAAATTGTTAACATTGATCTTTGAAAGATTTAGTGGGAAAGATCCAATACAAAATATATACATATAAATATACCAAGGTAACAGACATTGATTTAATAACATCTAGGAATTGGCACTTATATCGTAAGGTCAAATTACATCCAAGAAAAACGTATACACATTCCATGGACACCGGAGTAGTTGGCAAAGACTTGGAACTTTTGTACAAAGTACAGAGAAGTAAATCTCTTTGTTAGAGGAGTGAACTACGTTGTTAGAGTAGTAGAACTCTTTTTAAAGGAAATCGATCGGGGAAGCAATACCATTGCCATCAGCTATTGCAAAGCAGTCTTGCTGTTTCGGTTTAGAGACATCCGTATTGTTGGTGTAATTAAAGACACATAAAAAATTATACTGCCGTTACCTCTGGGGTCCCAAACTCGCAACACATCCGCGAGGTTGCTGGTATTTTGTATTATGTTTGGCACTGACAACTTGACATCATGAACCGTCAGGTTGATGTCCTTCCAATGACATAAAAAATCGTGAAACATCTTTACCCTCATCTTATTATTATAGGGGATTAAAGTATTTTGACTAGGTCTCCTTTGTAATATTTTCTTGATTCTTTTTACTCGTATTTATCATAGAAATCTACCGTTTGGTATTTACTTCCTACCTTTTTACAATTCAAAAGTACTTTTGCACATTCTATTTAATAAATGGTTGAACGGATGGGCTTGAGTAATGGATATCCTATGACGATCATGTACAAACTAATACAAAATAAATTTCCAGGTGCCAAGAACGACAGAAGCGATTCGAACGAACGCGACGATGTATGCGTGGAGCTCGTGGGGGTCCTGGAGTCCTTGCTCCAAGACCTGTGGAGGTGGAGTGGCTGTGCAGGAACGACACTGCCTGCCCAGGGATCCTGCTAGGTAACAACTTTTTTTATTATCCATTTACTTTTTTATTAAGCTCCTGTGCTTAGTATCAACGGAGTGTTTTACGTTTACGGGTTTGTTGGTCTAGTGGGACCCTGACTGCTAAGTCGGTTGTGAGTTCGATTCGCCAGGAATGTGTGATTAGTATGATGGTTTATTCTGTGTCTGGGTGTAATTTATCTTTAATATACAACATACTTAAATAGTTTATAAATACATAAGTATATTCATCCGGGGTTTCGGAATAGCTATAATAGTTACTGCGGCCCCAGAACATAAAGGGCAACCGAAGAACTAAAACCCACCCTGGGTTTTAGTCAGTAAAAGTCAGTTATCTTATTGTTACCATATCATCGTCTCTGTCTAACTATGGATCTGAAGGCCATGAGTCATCCCAAGATATTTATTTAATATATTTATTATTGAACATTTCTTTGTCTTCAATAACCCAGCAACGTTAATGCGTCTACGATGTGGCGGTCAGTTATCAGTTTGTATAAACAAATGTATATTATTTGGCATAATTAAGTCAGATCTAACTCATAAAAGGAAACTTCAAAGACACCGCTTCTGTTTGAACGGCATTAAAAAATATCTCGTTTTTGTAAATAAACGATAAGTTCTTGGAACTATGAGTATCAGGGACTCTCACAATAAACGGGAACAACGTGTCAATTTTGGCATTAAAAAACGTTTAAAAAAAGCATTCTAGAATAGTAGAAATTCAAAAAAGATTAAACAAAAAATAACATGTATAATTTCTCTCCAAAAGTTATCCAAATTTTGTAAAGAAATTAAATGATTGTGAATTAAAGTGTGCCTATATAATACCTATTGTGTAGGCTGACTGATTTAGTGTCCGATACGGAAATGCGGCTTATTAGGTTTTTCGGCAGCTGAGTTTCGCGCTCTCTTTTCATTCTCACTTTACAAAATAAAGTTAAATACGTTAATTTTGTACGGTTAGAATACAAAGATTTTACATTCTGACCACACAAAATTAATAAAATAAATTGTGTAAAAAAGTGTCGTCAAAACTATTAATTATAATTAAATTGCTGTTTCGACCGTACTGGGTGTACCTGAGCGACCGAAATAGCTACTTAGCCAAATATACGTGAACTAGCGTCTGCCCGCGGCTTCGCTCGCGTTAGAAAGAGACAAAAAGTAGCCTATGCTACTCTCCATCCCTTCAACTATCTCCACTTAAAAAATCACGTCAATTCGTCGCTCCGTTTTGCCGTAAAAGAAAGACAAACAGACTGAGACACTTTCCCATTTATAATATTAGTATGGATGTGCCGTAATATTTTGTGGTATCTATAAAACTGTTCACTAATTACCATCGTTCATTAATTACCAGTTACCCTATAAAGTACAAAAACCGAAGTGTTAACAAAAAAAAAACAATCAAACACATCTAACAACACTTAACAACCTCTAAATGGCGATAAAATTCAAATAAATACATCATTATTCTAATTCCTCAAAGGCCCTAAAAACCAAATACGTGTTTAATAATATAAAACAAACAAGGCAACACGTGACGAAGATTAATGTAGGGAGTTTTTTGTATTGTTCGTGAGGTTTTGTATTAATTGTTTCATTATAGAGCCGCCATTAAGATAAGGCTTGTCATACGGATAGTTATTCTTTTGGTTACACGCTGTAGGTAATGTTGGAGGAGGTCAGGGTTTTCGGTCAAAGTTTTCTTTATTTGCTATCGCAATGGGAAAGGAAAATTTGATAAATAATAATAAATATCCTGGAACAAGACTAAGCAAAGCTTGATAAAAAAATGGTTAAATAAAGCAAATATACATTCATCATGTCTTTCATTACTGCTTAGCTCCCGTAGCTTTTACTTTATCATAATTTTGGCTATCATTTCCACATTCATTATTCCAACCCAACAGGTAGATATAAAGATTAGGCTGTACGATATCTGATAGCAAAAATGTTGTAACTATGTACTTAAAGCTTACTTGCTTCACTGAACAGGAATTATTGGTAGAGATAGAATTAGTTTTTTTATTAATATTTATCACATTGTTAATAAATAATTATCCTCAGTAACGAAGCCTAAAGGCTGATTTACTTTAATAAAGAAGCTAGCCCCAGTATCACTGGATTTCGGCGATGGATCACCACATTCACCACTGTATCAATCACCACTGTATCAACGTAAACAAGTTTTAATTCAGTCCAGTCCAGTAAGAGCATTTTAAAACAGCCTTTAATAAAATTCACTTCCTTACCCAAAAACTTAAACCAAATTCCTTATCACAAAACACGTAAAAAACACTAAGCAAGTGAGAACCCTATCGCGTCGCGAGCGCATTGATCATAGATCACAATGATATCTAATGATAGGGCACGTGATCGATAAAGGAGCGAGGACTGGCCACCGCAGGAGAGCTTTCCTAGCTGCGCCCGTGCACCGGGACTTACGTACTGGTAGAAAACTTGATTAGTGTGCAGGCCCGTCAGATGTAGTTTAAATTTTGTAGAAAAAACTTTTTCCAAAAAAAAGATAGCCGACTTCAAAAACTAAAAGCTCAAAAATAACTATTTCGGAAGTCGGTGGCTTCTCTTCTGCCGGTCGAATTGTGTTGCTTTGCCACCGATTTCCAAAATAGTTATTTTTGAGCTTTTAGTTTTTGAAGTCGGTTATCTTTTTTTTGGAAAAAGTTTTTTATTTTTTACTTTTTAGTTAAGAGTCCCAACTAAGTTTTAGAGTAACTTTCAAAAAAAATGTACGTTTTTCTATAAAAATTGAGAAGTTCCCTCGATTTCGGCAAGATACCATCATCAGATCCAGCCTGGACCTGATGACAATGGGACCATTTGGGAAGTGTACCCTTTCAAACAAAAAAAGAATTGTTCAAATCGGTTGGCAAACGACGGAAATATGCGCGAACAAACATAAAAAAAAACATACAAACATTCGAATTGAGAACCTCCTCCTTTTTTTAGAAGTCGGTTAAAAAGCTATGGCTCTTTTCTATACTAATATTATAAAGAGAAAAACTTTGTTTGTTTGATTGTAATGAATAGGCTCAAATATCTCGGACCGATTTTAAAAATTCTTTCACAATTCGAAAGCTACATTGTTCCTGAGTAACATAGGCTATATAATATCACGCTATGTCCTACGGGAGCGAGGCAGTAACCAAAAACCTAACGTAACGCGGGTGAAACCGCGAGGAACAGCTAGTTTTTAATAAAGAGGAAGGAGTTGATTGTGTGTTTGTAATTAAAATTACTGTACCGATTTTGAAATTCTTTCTGCAATGTAAAGCTACATCTTATCGTCGAGTAATACAGTTTATAAGATCACGATATGTTTCACGGGAGCAGAGCAGTAACTGAAGACCTAACATAACGGAAAACAGCAAGTCCTACTATAAATTTATGTAGAAAATAACAATTTCTTTCATTAATTTCACTTGAATATCCATCGGTGTTCCAGAAAACTACACTACCTAGTAACAATCAAAGTTTCTTAAACTGCAGAGCGGATTGAGAAAAGGATTAATGAAAAAAAGCTGGAATTTTTAAAAAAAATCTAACACCCGTGTGGATTTAGGGCTGATCGTTAGAACTTATCCCCCCGGCTAGGACCAGGACCGCGTAGACGGCGCGTTTTGTTCCACGCGCGCCTCAAAGAGAAGGAGTCAGCACAGGAAGGGGCCCAACAGGGCCAACGCCTGCCGGGGTTGCGGAATGTGTATAGTAGTCACCGTGACCCCGGAACATAAAGGGCAATTGAAGGAACATGAGTGGGTTTTAGTCAGTAAGAGTCTGACACGCCCTCCCGCCGCACCCAGGACGGGAGCAGTCATTGGATGATTTCCCACTCACCAAAAAAAAAAAAAATCGTTAGAACTTATTTGACGGTCCTGCATACCAAACTATTTCGCTCATATTACTAGATACGGTACCCAGGGAAGTCGATTGAGTCATATTTTATTTTAGATTGAAATAGTGAAATAAATTGACCTGTTTGGTTTTAATCGCGTTGTTTAAACGCTACTTTCTATAGCAAGTGCAAATGAGGGAATTTAATATCGTTTATTTGTATGTTGCAGTAATACGTATATTAAGTGTATAAATAAAAAAATACATTTAAATCCTAAACACACTTTTGAGCAAGTGTGTAAAATATCAAAAAGTTAAAAATACCTGCCCACGAAGTTATTAAGATCGAAGAAAAAACTTTAAAACGGCTAAACCGATTTTGATGGAACATGCCCGAGAACCATCGCCAGATAACCTCCTTTTAGATATAAATACTGCGTCAAAATCAGTCTACCCGTTTCAGAGCTACGGAGTCACAGACGCACACACATAACGTTTAACGTTTTTTGACATCGGTATCACTGACATATACCTCCTTAGCCTCCTTAGCGCAATAGCTATATTATCATAATTTACTGACTTCATGTTCATGTATTTCTCAATGTTATTTACTTAAGTACAACAAGAAATGGGGAACCGTCTTAACTTGTCTTTCAGAAGATTTATTTTGTAATATTCTATTAAAACAATCTTATAAATAGGTATTTGTAAGATCCTTTGAATAGTTTTTCGTGCTCGTAGATCGTGACGTGATGTTAAGTAACCTATTAGTCTTTCTTGATAAATATGGGTTATGCAATACTAAAAGATTTTTAACCGACTTCAAAAAAAAGTAGGTTCTCTGTTCGACCTGTATGTATGTATGTATGTATGTATGTATGTATGTATGTATGTTTGTCCGCGATTATCTCGCGTTTGGCTGAACCGATTTTGATGCGGGTTTCAGCAAAGTGTTTGTTACATTCTGAGGAAGGTTTTAGTATATAACACTAATAGATATCCCGTGACGTTGCCCGCATATATCGCGTTTTGCTTTCTTGGATTGTAGATTTTTATAAGCTTATAAGTTTTTTTGAGAGCTACCCTAAAACGTAGACAGACACTGAGACTCTTAACTAAAAAGTAAAAAATAAAAAGCTTTTTTAAAAAAAAAAGATAACCGACATCAAAAACTAAAAGCTCAAAAATAACTATTTCGGAAGTCGGTGGCTTCTCTTCTGCCGGTCGATTTGTGTTGCCACCGACTTCCGAAATAGTTATTTTTGAGCTTTTAGTTTTTGAAGTCGGTTATCTTTTTTTTTTAAAAAAGCTTTTTTTTCATTTGGAAGTTGTAGTTCCTAAAAGTACTGAGTTCTACCAAACAAATTTCTCCTTACTTTTAGTAGTAGTTACAGATTGAAAATTGTCTACACTAATTAATGCGTATGTATAAATTAATGACTGTTACAATGGAATGGTCTATAAGTAAATCACAAAATTCATAATACCTAAACAAAAACTAGAAAAAATCGTCATCAATCTCTTATTAAAAATCTCGAATACTATCGACAAATCATCTCACAATTCAATTACAAATACACACATGCATCAAAACCTTTCACTCAGTCAATCCGTATCTCCTTTCCCATTACCCTCTCAATCCATCAATCTTCAACATTCAGATTAGCCCTGTCTTCCCTCATCACGGACAAGTCATCAACCCTCAGATATAATAGAGGATCAAGTGGTACTTAGACAAACGATGGCCTATGACTAATGACCCACTAGAACAAGCCAGGCATTTGCAAAATGTACCGCTTCCCGACCAACGAGGGATGACCACAATGATAATAAAATACATTACTTGAATGGAAAATCATTTGTTTTAACGTAATGGCTTTGAACTTGAAAATAAACTTAATGACATAGTTATCTAAGGTAAACTGCGGTTGAAACTGTATCGCTGTGGCATTGTGCTCCCATTTTCCAAGATGGCGGATTGAGAGCAAAAGTAATACTCTGTGGTTAAAAGTTTCTTGGCCTACAAATAAGTAAAATGTTAAATTTAATAATAACATTTAAATTTCCATAAACTTACAACAGAGTGTACTTAGCTCGCTCAAAACGCTTGTATCCCAACACTTCAAAAAAGACTCAAATGAGACCCTGACCCATGAACTTCACGTTCCTATTTCGAATCAGGATAAATTCGTTTTCAATAAACTGGCCGAATACACATAACCGATTCGAGTGAGATGTGATGTGATTAGAACATCGATTGGACACGTAAATTTCGTCCGCCCATCACAACAATCGCTCGGCGGATTATCAACACTTTCACATGTTGACTCGACTAGGCTGTCCCGTCGAGTTATGTACACGTACAAGCTTTAATAACACTTCTTTTCAATAAAGTGTGTAATATTTAGGCGTGACAAATGTGGCCCCATGAAAATAAGGCGTGATGAATGTAACAGGTGAAAGTAATTGAGTAGGCTTAGAAAACTAGTGTGATAAATCTTACATGGTTCTAGCAACAGAGCATTATAAATAGTTTATTTCATCCAATATTGTCTTTTTTTACAAATTAACTGCCTAGTTAAATGTTATTGTAAGGTTTTGCAACACTGGGTTTAAATTCTTGAAAATGTTCCCTAAATCTTTTATGGACTACTTATATAGGTACCTATATCCAGCGCAGGCTCTAAGCAAGGTTGTCTCGCTTCAAAGTCATAATATTGCAAACCTTAAAAGACACTTCTGATAATTGTATACACCTGCAACAAAAAAAAAGTTGATCCTTGCAAAAGGCATAGTCGTTACGGAAAAGTACAAGCAGGAAACACAATTTTCGACAACAGCATCACATTTGCAGAGAGTTCGATTTTCCAAAGCATAAAACATTTGGGTTACGTCTCGTCCAAAATAAATAGATAGAACATTGATTTCCAATGTCAAAGGCTAACAAAACATTCAGCGACCCAGTCGCCCTGATCACATCGAACACGCCAAATTAAGGCAATAATAAGCCTCAATGGGACAACCGAACAACAAGTAATAGGTCCAAACTATTTTTCTACAAGCATTTTGATTGACGGACAAAAGGCCTTTTGGACTTACACGATTGTAATCAATTTAACAAGAGTTGCGTTTAGTTTTGCCAAAACGGTATTATGTGATAGGTTTTTTAACTGATTTAAATAATGCAGCCTTTGGGGAGAGCTCCCCAATAACAAACACATTATTGTGGAGTATCATAATACTCTATCTACAAAGACTTAAAAAATCGGTTTATATTTAAAGAGAGAAGTCGTATGCCCGACTTCTTTCTTTTTAGAAGTCGGTTAAAAATAGGCAAAAAACCTATGAACTGAAACGGTTTTATAAAGTAAAGGCAAGTACGTAAATGTTTTTTTTTTAAGTCCTAGGGCTTCGTGGCACACACTTTGAATACAGAAGATTCAGATAGTAGAATTACTATAAAACATCGGTTGATCGGCCGCAAGCGAAAGTTGATGGTAAAATCTCAACTGTCATGGCATTTGTAAATAAATATTGAATCAGCTAAATGGTCATGTTAACTATAGACAAGCAAAAACGTATTATGCATGTACTTTCTATTCCAATTTGATTTTACATCTATTTAACGAGCGGAACCGACAAGATCCGAAGCTTTACGATGATTTGAACAGAGACGCAGCGCATGCCCCGCACCGGGGTGACTCAAAATCACATCAAACTTTTCTTATTGACTATCTACATCAACGAATCAGTAGATAAATATTTGAAGTGTTAAATAAGAATGTGTATGACAATATTATTAACAAATACATGTGTAATGCAATTTACAAGTTTTTTGTCGTCATAATTGTTTGTAAATATTGATTTGTCGCTTTGGACAAATGCAAAACCTGATACCACAATCGTTTTGTTCACTGTAGATATGTAGACGGTTTACGTAATCTGAACAAGAATTCTTTAGAGATCTAATTCTTATTATTATCATCATCAGCCTACGTCAGTCTATTGCTGGCCATAGGCCTATCTTCAGTTATACTCAGTTCTTGTCAGTTGCCTTTCACAGATCGTCGCTCCATCTGACTGCTCCCACACTACGCTTGCCTGGCAGGCACGCGTTAAGCAGACTGTGTTTACTGTCTTCACTGCAAGACTTTCTTACTTCAACGATTGTCGGTTCTGCCACAGATGTGACCAGCCCTCCACTACCACAGGCTGCCGAATTTTATTAAGACACACCAAACCCTCTTCATAGCTTGCTGAATAAATTTGGACTTGTGAATAAATTCCACCGTCAGTGTTCAAGTTTCGACAACGTATGTCATGCCATTACAGGCCCAATACAGACGATAAACAATAAACATTCCCAGATATCAATCCGGAGTTTAATAATAAACAAATGACTGGCGGCGCGAACAACTAATTAAAACATATCACAGAGAATGAAGTATCAATATCGGGACCGATTACTCGTAGGCGTATTATACGGAGAGGCAGTTTCATAATTTTAATTACTAGACAAAAGTCGTGTGTGGCTCCCCGTAGCGGCGGATCGCGGTACTAATGATGGGCTGAAACAATGAGGTTTCATTACGGGTATATGGATCGTACATATCTAAGTACTATTTTGTAATGTATAGTGTAGGTGACTACGTAATAAAATTAATGAAATAATAATATGAAGAATGTTGTAAGTGTTCTTTGCAGTCGAATGATTCTTCTAATGTTGGGTCGTTTCCGTAGGTAGCAAAAATATTATTCTTCATGCCATCGCCAGCTTACGCCAACTTAAAATCGTAATTCATTCAAAAACCACTCTTTTCTTTTTTTGTCGGGAGGCTTTTGGGACCGGGACCGCGGTCCTAAACGCCTCTTGTGGAAATACTGGTCAGTTTGGCATATTTTTTAGTCCTGCTTCATTAGGAATGTTAATCATTCAATAACGCTACGGCCAATACGAGCGGAGCAGTATAAAAACCGCGAAAGAAACCGCATGAGACACCAAGTTATTTATAATACAAAGAAAGCATGTTGATTCTCACCAAATGACAAGGCGTTTAAAAGACTTATATTTAAGGATTGCTAATGTCAATATGTAAAGACATGCATATTTTAAAATTTCTTGCAAAATCCGGCAAAAAAGCGGTTCTTGAGTAAATACTTCACACGGTTTTATTTTCTTAATATTCTTCAAATAATAGGCACTCAATAATACGTTTTTAAATACTCTAAATAAACCACTAAGATATTTTCTGTGTTTTGGCGCCGGCGTTAAAATATTTTCATTTCATTATTTGAACCATAAATCGTTTACCTAACAACTTAATTGGATATTGATTGTTTATTTAACTTAATTTTATGGGAAATGTCAATAATATGCTATTTCACAGTATTGTGGGTATACTTTTTATACCTTTTACATTACTATCTTTTATCTATTTCTATTTGTTTAAGTCTAACTCTTAAAGCCTTACTTTTTCCTCATCCTTGTATGATGCGAAAGCTTCCAATCTGAAACCAAATGACACGATTCCTAAGTACATTTAAAGTAGGTCGCATATCGGAAATACATTTGTACGTTGGTAAATGTGGCGTCACATTTGCAACGCGACACAATTATCACTTCGTTTATTTGTTTGCGGGTCCGCACAATATGGACACTTTGTTCTGGGCGTATACATCAGATTTGTATCAGCAAACGGTTGCGGCGCAACAATTGTGGCGAAGTAAATGCAAACACTTTACATACTAAATGTTACCCAGTACCTACTAATAATTTATAAACATTTGACACAATTAGCCGCTCACGTCCATCAATTTTCATTTCATGAGGTTTTTCGAATTGGATCGAGAATCTATTGGATCTAGACGGGAATGTGACCCACTTTGACTTTTGGTTATGCATTACGATCATAAGGCGAATTACTGTGGTTAATAGAATTTAAAATTTAATCCCAATTTTAGGTCTGGTCAGGAATAAATGTCGCTAAATAATTGATTGCGGATTCATTAATCATAACTATTGAGTTAAATGTTATGCGAGCCATAGACGCTATGATATGCCTAATGGTTATGTATGTACATGCATACAACCTTTTGAACTTTCGTGTACCTATATAGGGTGACTGGTAATTAGTGTACGATACTTAAACACGTAATTGTGCTCATGACAATAAACAATTTTTATTATGGGAGCAAAGCCGAAATCGCGAAAAAAATATCAGCTATTCAGTACATTTATGTTTGCCTAATGTACTGAACAGCTGATACTTTTTTTACGTGATTGTGCTCATGATAACCAACAACATTTACTATGGGAAGAAACCTGTAATCGCGAAGGGGTTCAGTACATTTATGTTTGCCTAATGTACTGAACAGCTATTATTTTTTTTCGCGATTTCAGGTTTGTTCCCATAGTAAAAGTTGTTGGTTATCATGAGCACAATCACGTGTTTAAGTATCGTACATTAATTACCAGTCACTCTATACAAGGTGTATTTTTGGTCTTGCTTAACCCGCTAGGAGATGATTCCTCTCATAAAAACAAACAACTTTTATTATGGAACCAACTCTGAAATCGCAAAAAAAAATATCAGCTGGTTCATACATTATGGTCCGAGGGCATTGAACTTTTCATAGAAACAGCTGATATTTTTTTCGCGATTTCAGAGTTGGTTCCATAATAAAAGTTGTTTGTTTTTATGAGTAGAATCATCTCCTAGCGGGTTGAGCAAGACCAAAAATACACCTAGTATAATATTCATCGAAAATCTAATAGAATAAGTTTTATAACAAATGTACGTCACACATTTTCTCAAATAAATAATAAACATTCCAGGTTACGACGCAGTAGAAAAAGAAGGAAACTCGTGCGCAGCGTGGAGCACACGAGACGAGCGCGGAACGTGATCCGGGTGCCCAGTTCGGGGCCCGACTGTCCCGGGCTCGCGCGCCGGTACCACGAGTGCAACACCGCTGTAAGTGATCGTAGCTTATAGAAACGGACATGTAATGCATAAATGTTGCCCGCATTTGTATGAATCCACTGTTTACACAATGCCGCGGCATTTTACATACGGCGTAAATCGGTAAAATGACTAAGCAATTAGAATGGCATTGCTTTCTAGATGTTTTAAAAATAAATAACCACGAAGGCTAAGGTTTGGCTACGGTAAGGCTCTGCTTCGCTTCTAACTTAAACTATTCGCAACGGATTGCGCGGACATTTTGCCTTCGGATTTTTACATCACTGCGAGCTTTTACGCCGTAAATAAAATGCCAAGGCAATATGTAAACGGTAGATTATACAAAATGCCTGTGACACATATAAAGGGAGCTTCACTTACTTGACTTACAGCCCTATAGCTGGCCCAGCCCTTTAGCTGGGCTGAAGGGCATTTAGGCACCTAAACCAGGTTTTACGGGTACGCTTTCTTTCCCCTTGCGAATTCGAATCCAAAGCTGATAGTTGTTTGGCTAAGTCATTGGAATTCCTTCGGAGGGTAAGGCCAATTCGCTCCGATCTGACAGTCGCTTAGATTCCTGTGGTATTTTTCCAATATCTTAAATGTGTTCGAGTCAGTCTCAACCAATGAATCTAAAAGATGTGACAAAGACAGCGGTTCACAAACACTTGGGTTTACAGTGAGATTTTCTTAGCGAACTTTCACAAACTTTTAAAGAACAAAACCGATTTAAATAAATCCACCAAAATAAACAACTTTTTGTAATTTAACCTCCATTTAATTTTATATTACGCATACGAAAAATGGCAACATATGAGCAATTTTATCACCCCGTTGATCCGAATAAATAATTACTTCCATTTCAATTTCGCTTGCGACATTATCGCCCCAGTGATAATATCGCTCGCGTGTGGGGCGCCTTTATTGACGGCCCATCAATATATCGTACACTAAATTAAAATGTCGATGAGCTACCGCGATATCATTGTCTCTGTTATCAGGATAAGTTTCTAAAGATATTATACTATTATCTGTTTGTACGGCCTGTTGATACGTTCGGAATCTCCCAACAAGCGAAAGCATGACGATACACAATGCTAAATAAATACAAATCATTGTTGAGGCGGCAATATCTCTGTATGAGGTCAGTGACCGGTTCAGGTTATACCAGTAGTTATTAGTTATACGAGTAATTGTATGCCAAGGTTTGTAATCAGCTGGATTGCAAGCTAATGTGGGAGTATTAATATTCGCTAAGGTAAAATGTAAAGATAAGGTTCGATTGATAACCGTTCAGAAGCTCTTAAGCAATTTTAAATGACAAGGAAGGACTTGAAAATCTGTTTTTTTGGTAAATAATAGATTTAGATGAAACTTTAAAGTAATACATTAAGCTGTATACATTGGAATAAAATAAAGGGTAATTAACAATGACTGTAAGCCATAGTAAATGTTACCCACTTTGGGAAGGAGCAGTAAACAAAGACGAGAAAAAAAATTGGAGAAAAAGATTATTAACATTTAATTTCACCTCATCCGACCGATTTCGGCCATGGCTAAACCGATAGAATATAAGATAGGAAAAGGCTAGAGAAATGATGATTAATTAATTATCTTTTACCATTTTAACGATGAACTCCATTTCTTGTTCCCAGCCGTGTCCTGGTCCGCTGAGAGACGCGCGCGCAGAGCAGTGCGCGGTGTACGACAGAAGACCTTTCCGCGGACGGTTCTATACCTGGGTGCCGTATGTTGATGGTAAGTTGCTTTTTGTAGCATAATCTGGATTTTAGATGCCGTTCTTAATATAATGTAGTTGCAGAAAAGCTAGAACGATAATCGTCTTACAAATAATGCTGTAAAATACATAATTTCATGGTTATTTCTAAAAGACATAAATGTACTGATGTATGAGGTAGTCTTCTTCTACAGAACCAACACTGAAATATATTACAAAAATACAAAACTGCGCTGCGATACTTTCATAATGTATGGATAGTTGCTGACTGTGGTCAACAGATATTTATTTTTTTAATAGTATTTATTCATGTGTCTGTTTAACCCTAGAAAGAATTAAAATACAGCCTGTACTCCTAGACCTTTTTGTAACAGCTATTTACTTAATATGAACGTGTAGCTTATCTATGCAAATCTCATACATATTTTCTTACTAATTCTTTATAACTCAATTCGCTTTCGCCTGCGGCTTTACCCACGTGGATGTCGAAACTTCCATTCTCTATTTTACCCATTAAGAGTTGGAATTGGCAAAAATTCTTTCTTAGAGGATACCATACTCCTTGCAAAGAACTGACCCTCCAAACATCATGTCTTAAAGAGCAGCGGTTTAAGATGTGCACAAAAGCCAGATATTAGAAATGTCGGATGAATTCTAAAAGCCTGATTCGATGAATGCTAGATACTACAAATGTCACCCAATCAGTCAGTCAGTTTACCATTTTATCTTTAAAGTATAGACCATGTGTTTTCTTTCCAGGTGACTCCCCATGCACCCTGAACTGCCGACCGCGGGGGCAGCAGTTCTACGCGTCCCTGGCACTGGTGGTGGATGGCACGCCTTGCACCAAGCCAGGGTTCAGAGCCATCTGCGTGCAAGGAGATTGTAAGGTAAGTGGATCACGGTTTAGCTTTGTATAACCGTCTTGGAGTAGCCAATGGTACAAAGCCACAGGATTATACTTTCAAGTTAGTGGCATTAAAGGAATAACTGGTGCGTCCAAATACGCTTTTTTAACATAATTAACTGCCTACAGAAATCTTATCCAGGTTCCAGTAGACAGTTGATTATTATTTATTAGATTCTTTGAGTAGCACCCGCTTGTAGTTCAGCCCCGCTCATATTTTGTCAGGCCGACCTGTTAGCGGGCATCGAGATGAACACCGTCGAATTGAAATACTCGCAACACCAGTGGAGTCGTGGATGCGTTTTTGGCCCTTTAATAACAACTGGGTCTACTTGGGCTCTATGCACACTTATACAGCTCTATTCAGCTTACATGTCCATAATATAGACAACGTCATAAGTATGAAGACGCGTACTCGTTAGGTGAGCTTTATGCGTCTATTCTGCTTGATGGCTTATTTAATTCTTACGAACGCTGCTGCTGAACGTGACTATATTGCGCTGAACTCAACATTTTTCACAATCATCTGCAGACATGTACATTTCAATAAAATAAAAGGTACTACGATATACTAGAAAAAGATACAGACCGAAAGATATTTTAAAACCATCTCTATAATAGTTGGCAATAAAATTTAGCAATTATTTTTTCCCTTTATCTTCCAGCTCAATCCTTTTGTGTTACAAAATATAAAAATAGCAAAAATAAAATGATAACTAAACGGTCACATTGTAATAGTGAGCTATAACAACGCCATCTAGTAGCTAGTAGATGAAGCTTATCTATGAACTAGGTTAGCGGCTGCATCGGCAGTGAAGCCCGTTTGTTATTGTATGTCTATTAGCGCCACCTATTGGCAAATAGAGAGAAATAGTTAATTATTTTATGAATAGTTGTACTGGACTTACTTTCGCATTACTGAATTTAGCCACTCATCTTAGTTTGATAAAACGCCCAATACGCCTTCGATTTCTTAATAGAAACTTTTACTGATAGAAAAATAATCAACCTTTGTTTAGAAGCTATTCTTACTAAGCTATTCTTACTTCTCCCTGTTCTTCTTAGAAGTTACCTATGATTTGAAACAAGCGTCACATTGCCTGACCGACTTTTTACCAATTCTTAAGTACTTCTAAATGGTCTAATTGAAATAAATAGATACCTTGATTTCAAAACAGTCAAGTATTACATAATAATTATCTATATTAGTTTAAACTAACAAAGATATTTGCATAAACAAACACCAATTACATGCATTCACTAATAGCTACGTATGTACGGTAATCAGCATGCATGTCGGAATGTCCTGCGGGCGCATGTTCGTGGGCTTCACTTCCTACCTCAGCCGAACGAACTCACCGGCTGTGATCTATCATTTATTTTGTACAACACACATGCAACAGCTATGTGTTTTACATAATAATTATTTATACTTAGTTTCTGAAGACTGGAATCCAGTTAATCCTTATTATTTCCATATTTTTTTAAATGCGGGGTCATTAGGAATTTTTCCTGTATCGTGAGTACGTTTACAAAATTATAAACTCGCATACAAATGACCAGACTCAGAACAAATACTTTTACCCGTACAAAGGTTTTTTAACTATCATTTAAAGTGTTAAGTTTGTTTTAAAGATTAATTCCTGCCGATCAGGTCTAAATACAACTTTGAAGATAAGTAAGATAGGGAGAAAACTGAACTTAAAAAAAGTGAGCCGTCACGGGACGCCTGGCAGATGTGAAACATCGACATCCACACATCGAAACCACGGAAACGATACCCATGACCGAAATTTAAAAAAATGTTAGCCGCCATCTTGGATTCTGAAATGGACCTCATTTTCGGCATCAGTGTCCCCGAAAACCACGGAAACGATACCAATGACCGAAATTTTGAAAAATGTTTGCCGCCATCTTGGATTCTGATATGCACCTCATTTTCGGCATCAGTGCCCCCAAAAACCACAAAACGTGAGGCCAAGGCGCATATCAAAAAGTAGGGATCCCTTCTTTTCGCATAATATTCTTTGTCCTAATATACTTCGGCATAACGATTTTGGCACAATTTGTTTTGGCATAATAATACTTCGGCATAATTTTTTTAGGCATACTTTTTATGTTGGCATAATCATGTTAAAACCTAATTTGTTTTGGCATAAATTTGATTCGCATAACGTTAGTAGGCCTAATGACTATTAGCATAACGTTAGTAGGCCTAAAGACTATTTAGCATAACGTTAGTAGGCCTAATGACTATTAGCATAATAATGTTTAGGCATACAATAATATAAATAACAAAATCAATTTTCATGCAAATGATATATAAATATATAAATTTACATGACATTATGTAAAGCAAACCAATTTGCTGTAGTTTCTGTAACAATCAAATAAATTGTTGGTTAAAAAGTTAATATGCTGTGCTACAAAAATTAGTGACAGAACCGAATTGCTGCAAAACCGACTCCACGTAGTCTTGTTTGTCCTACCCCTAGAGTGTTATTTAAAATCGCGTAGGCGCGTAGGGGCGAGGCGGCCCGCGGGCTGAGGAGCAGGCGGCTGGGAGCGAGCCGCCGCGGCTGAGGCTGGCCGGCGAAGCCGGCCAACAAGCCGAAGCTGCGGTGGTGAGCGAAAGCCGTCTGCGACGATTAGCACGCGTGGAGCCGCCGGAGGCCCGCAGCGCCGGAGCCGTCACAGAAACCCTGCCTGCTGCATGTTGCATGCTTGCTTGAATGCTGCATACTTGCTTGCATGCTGCATGTTTGCTTGCATGCTGCATGCTTGCTTGCATGCTGCATGCTTGCTTGCATGCTGCATGCTTGCTTGCATGCTGCATGCTTGCTTGCATGCTGCATGCTTGCTTGCATGCTGCATGCTTGCTTGCATGCTGCATGCTTGCTTGCATGCTGCATACTGCATGCTTGCTTGCATGCGGGTATAGTGTCTAATATTCTAGGTGTTAATAAATTTTCCATTGTTATATCTATAAAAATATGTTTTAATATTTTTATGCGAAATTTATGCTTTAAATTTTATGCTTTATGACATTATGCTTACAAATGTTATGCTTTAGAACTTTATGCTTAAAAAAGTTATGCTTTAGAACTTTATGCTTTATAAGTTTATGCTTTAGAATATTATGCCTAATCATTATTATGGTTAGAGACATTATGCTTAAAAAAGTTATGCATGAGCAGTTATGCGTAATTATGTTATGCGAAAATATAATTATGCCAAACAACATTATGCAAAGTTATATTAGGTCTTAAAATTTTATGCAAATGGATAGGGAACCCAAAAAGTAATATGATTGAAAAGAAACAAAAGCGTGGCGACGCGTCCGCCACGCCAGAAATTTGTTTTACGTGCGGCTATAGATGTTTCACATCAAAAAAGGTTCTTAATTATGTACCAGTGAGACCTTTTCAATTAATTTGTACTTTCTAAGTCAATCTGGGACATTACTGTAAAACCGTTGGTCTCGATTGTCATTTTTCGGCGAAACTTCGACAGTTGTTTTTGGTAGTCAGAAGCCAGAAAGTCAATCAGCTCAACCAAATCGTGTTGCCCTGAAATTGGATTATGGAGGCCTATCAAACAGTCGCTCCAAGTAAAATACCGGTCTTCAGCTAAAACCGTTTCTAGGATGTGAAAAGACCAGGGAGTTGATGGACTTGAAGATGAGTTAAATAAATAAGCCGTAATTAAACTACCCTAATTAAGCTCACACGCTTAGCCGGAGTTCACAAACTTTTAAATCCGTTGTGTAAATCAGTGTTGTGCCAAGTTTGAAACACAAAGTTCATCAAAGGTACGAGTTATGATTTAGGAACACAAAGGCAAAAGTACAATAATTAAACTGCAAACAAAGATTTGAATAACTAGTAGTTAAACAGGTTGAATTCCCTCAGGCTTGGCTAAAACAATGGCTAATTAGTGCTTGCTTGAACACGAAGTTTATGCAAAGTTGAAACTTGGCTCAAATATTTGAAGGTAAAACAAAGATCAACCTTATAAAGAGTTAAACCTAACGGAATAATGTATATGGCGGTTAACACTCTCTTAGGGTCTCCCCACATTTATCGACGCGGAATCGGCTAACACCAGCAAAAAGCCTTTTTGTCTACGGAATACGGGTGTTACTAATACCATTCGCATCGGCTCGGCTCGGACGACGCGTCACGACGCCGCCGCTGCCGGCCGACGGCGAAACAAGTCGTTTGCCTATTAGCTGATCGCATCCGTGTGGCACTGTGGTGATACGCACTCGGGTTAAGCCGATTCCGCGTCGACAAATGTGGGTAGACCCTTAATTGTCAAGAAAAAGGTTTGTGAACTGTAGATAGTTATGCGAAAAACTCTGGTCGAGGTCAGTGGTGTGCTCATCATATTGTACAAGCCAAAAAACTGTCACTAAGCCTGTCAGTAAATCAATATTTTAAAATATACTATTGAAGTAAGTGTTTCAAGAAAACCTCTTTCACTGTTAAATATACATACACAAAAGGAGTATAAAAATATTGTTTCTCTCAAAACCTTCGATGTTTTTCTGTGAGCTTCAAATCATAAGCATAGAAACAGCATTCAAAATATAGTGACGCGGCACTTTCTGACGCAATCAAATACAACTGTCATAAATGTACATTTAATATGAATTATGTTTAAATCTGCCCAGCTTTCAATACATGTGGCGTTAAGATGTGATGGGCCGAGGTTACGGATTAGGTACTACCAACTGACTTCATACACAAATCATTTTGGCATCGTAATGTAAAATACTGTCTATCTAAAAATGATTAATTCACAGATATTTCTAGTCACATAGGTACCTGAGAACGTATTGAAAAATTATGTATCATTCTTCAAAAATAAAAAATAACACATTAAAGTCACGAATTTCTGATGCGATCAGTCGATGTCAGTCGTTCTTGCTAAAATCCATTGATGGATGGATAAATAGTGTATAAATAGTCACCACTGAAAATAAAATAATGTAAGTATAAATTATGACACACAGATAGAGGACAAACAAAATGCATAAAGATATGCTTAGGTATGGTACATTATGTCTGCAGGGCAAGTATACAGGCAGTACTCAGTGTAGGTATCGCAAAATCTGGCCACACTTGACCGAGAGGCCGCGGGCTCCTAACGGTACAAAAGATCGGTTGCTATTGTTCTGACAGTAATTGTTGTCGATTGCCCACCGACTACATAACACCAGTTTCAGATGACCTCTACCTACCCTTTTTCTCCAACAAACACTCCAAACCTCTCCTAAACGAAGGTGTCTCCATCACTGGTGTTGTAAATCATGTTCGTATTACAGGTACTGGTCGTGTCTCTTTTGAATTTTATACTTAATGATATTTCCGTAAGTTGTGGCGCCATAATTTTGAGGCTAGGTTTTGTGCATAATGCCCAATCATAAACTAAGTTGACACTACTTTTAGAGGTGTGCTGTAAGTTTCTCAACACTAAGGACCGTTTAAGGTGGAAACATGTCTCGAAGAGCAAATTTATGGCCACGTAAGTACAATATCTTCATTTCATTACAACGTTGTGGCGTAACATGATAAAGCAACTATGCTTAAGGGTGCTATAGCTCGTAGTCTATCTTTACCGTAACCACTGTAACGTTAGTCATCGTTTGACATGCCCAAGTTATAGATTTGTAATGAGCCGCAGATGGGTGCAAAGTTATCGACCAGTTTGACTCACTTCAATGGCGCCCCGAGAGTTTCGGAGCATTTGATTGCTTGATCTTTGCCGGTGCCTATTGTATGCCTAACGTAAACGGTACAACGTGTTGTTATTGAATAAACATTTACACAGAGAGAATAAGGAAAATTAAAAACTCATTTCAATTTTGACACAAAGATAAAGATATTAAAAACATTGCATGCCTACAAGTACTTAATGAAGCAGCAATAATCATGTCAGACATTAAAGCAATAAGTAATAAAAATGAAGTCTAGAAATCTTAGCCAAAGGATCAGGTTTAAAATCTAGAAAAGTTCGCAAGACAGGGTAATGCAATACCTTCGCGAGTAGATGACAAAATTAGTGGCAAACTACCACCTGTTGTAGCACCAGAGAACGCATTGATCACTGTGATATCCAATGCTGTTGAAAGAAGATACGATTGTGATCAGATCTTGATATAAGTGGCAATGGAAATGCAATGATGAATGTAATCGAAACATCGCGTAGCTGATCGCCTACAGCGGTATTTGCTTTGCATGAAACGACAAATTAATTGTACAGTAATGACAAGCCGGCTCTGGTTGATGCTGTGTGCGACTTGTTACTCGATTTCTATCGGTCAGCTATTACCAATCTGTCGGTAAACTAAGTACTAGTTCTTTTGAGTGAGCAATTCCCTTTTTTAATGTTAGGTTTTACTTAGGTTTTACACAGTTGTTGCGGTGCAAATGTTCTCTCAATGCATTCTGTAAATAAACTTATTGATTTAACAAAACACGAATTTTCTTTAGGTTCGGTTACTACTTCCTTTCGTGTGTGGTTCAAACTCACATTTTTCGCCTATTTACTCGACACAAAGTAATCATCTCATTCCGACTGTTTTCCTAGAATTTATACATTTACAATATATTTTATTGAAAACTACATCTGACATTAATTTGCTTACACAATTGGTTTCGGCGTAGTAAAAAACAATGTTTAATTACTCATACTTGCCTAACGGTTTGTTTATTACTGAGTCAACATATATTATGTAATGTTCTTTTACAAAAAAAAAACGTGTCTTACATGGTTTAAAACGGGTTTGAACAAAATATTTCCAAATAATTTGCAAAACAAGTATCTAATGGATAACTTATTTTGACATGCTCAATTTGTTATTATATTTTCGCATTGTTGATTGCATTCTATAGAATCTACATTCAACATCAATTATTTATAGATTTCTTCGCTTGTTCTTCTCCTCTGCCTTGAAACCAACAACTAACTTAAACTGTTGTCTTGTTAATTCTAAAGTGTCTCTCAGTGGTTTATTTGAAATAAATTATTCAAGTTTGAATGATACTCGTAGATTCAGTGAAAATGTTAGAAAATGTGCTAACAACAGCTGCCATATAATTTGTCAGATCGTTAAGTGAACAGATAAAAGCGAACTCATGCATAATTGAAAGTGCCGCTAGAAACACAGACCACTTATCTTGCTAGTCTAGTGGTGTAGGCGAGCAATCACTGCGATGGTTTCTCTAAGGTCCGTTTAAATCAAACTAGCATAGTGAACTCGAAGACAGAACTAGAATACTGACTCGCTCGTTCATCGAAATTAGAACTATTCTCTCCTACATCAAAGGTTAGCAAGATAATGTACTTACCTAAGAACTTTTATTCTTGTGGTAGTACCAATTGATCTAAACGCACCTGGGAGGCACTCTCATTTGAACTGTTATAAATGAGGCACGCGGACTCGTAAAAGTCGTATTTATTACAGTTGAATTAAATGCTGTTTACGTTGCCAATTAACATTGACAAATGTAAGAGGGTCGTATTTACAAGCTTACTATGTTTATGAGGTAGAAAGTACGTGAATGTAATGTAGTAGTTTTAGTGTTAACTATTTTATGAATGTGCTTAGCCTTTCAGTGTGTGACTATTTTATGGTTGTGAAAAATAATTATGATAGCAGCTAAATATTGTCTCATTGGTAAAGGCCTCTGCTCACACAGAGAAGGTGCGATCATTGATGACCGTGCTTGTTCAAGACGGATTTGCGGGTTCTGATAAAATTCATTACCTATAAATCTAAGTTTCCCCACAAATTTTTTTTTGTCAAGCACATATAAATTGAAACTCACAATTAAAACTTGCCTGACTTGCCCATTACCTAAAAAAATATGTTGGTAAAAATGAACAATGAAACTAAGAAAAAAATGCTTTTGCCCTGCCTTCACTTCACTTGCTTTCATGACAAAATATACTAAATTCAATCTCGTAGTTTTGCACTATCGAATTACCAACAAGGTTACTCCGCTT
The DNA here is from genome assembly GCA_033675125.1 of Athetis lepigone. Lineage (NCBI taxonomy): Eukaryota > Metazoa > Arthropoda > Insecta > Lepidoptera > Noctuidae > Athetis > Athetis lepigone. Next base: position 10,610,934 of record CM066230.1, read on the forward strand.
AGATATAAAATATTAATGTCCATGGATTTTTATGATTGAGTGGGAAGATGACATGACAAAATTATATTCCTTGAAAAAAATATTTGTGTAACATTAGATAGCGCTGAACAAATTAATCTTAGTTCAATTTAAATTTCAGTGGCTGGCAAATGCTTTTAAGAGATGAGCATAAAATACGATTTTATTTTATTTGAAGATAATGTTACCTAACTGATTACTAATATTGAAATTGCCAGATTGTACTTTTAAATCATTCAAAAGTATTTTTAGTTTAAAGTGACTAAATTGTTTTTATGACTAAACTGAAATAATTGACAGTAAAATTCATTCAAGACTTGATTATTGTAAACCATATGACATCATATAATTAATTGTTTTCCTTCCGCAAGAATGGTTTTGACTCACAGTATCACGAGTTGTTAGGTTGAAAATATTCTACACTAGCTTTCCCCCGCGGCTTCACCCGCTTCCATCATCATCATCTCCCTAGCCTTTTCCCAATCGTGTTGGGGTCGGCTGCCAGCCTAACCGGATTCAGCTGGATACCGGTGTTTTACGTGGAGCGACTGCCTACCTGACCTCCACAACCCAGTAACTGGGCGACACGATACCTCTTGGTTAGACTGGTCATAGTTTCTGGCTAACCAGTAACGACTGTCAAAGTTCTACGAATGACAACCGCGACCAACGGCTTTACGTGCTTTCCGAGGCACGGGATGTCAGTGATGTCTAAGATAAACTTTTAGAAAGTACATATGAATTGAAAAAGTCACATTGGTACTTGCCCGGATTCGAACCCACAACCTCTTACACTGGGCTTCACCCGCTTCCATACTACTTAATTGCGTACTTCTTCGCTCCTGTATGTCGTCACGTAATGTAATAGCTTATACTATTCCTTATAAGTTAAGGTCGAAATTAGATAGTGTTATTTAAGTTTGCATCGAAATGTTGATATTAATATGGTTCTTCCCAGGGTTTTTAATAGACCTCCCGTGTGGCCAAAAATAATAAGTAATTAATAATAAAACTTCAGAGATAGATAAGAAAAATAAAACAAAGATAATTAACATACAATTTTAAGAGTATTTACATGATTTTTGCAGCTTCGTACATCCGATGTCGTTGATGTAAGTTTGGAAACGTCACGCGTGCAGTGGTTTAAACCTTCGAACACGCGTGATTCGAGACATAATAAAAAGACAATAACAGCGCGGCAGCCGGCTGTCGCTTGGTCGTCGAAAAGTTAAATTCTTGGTGCAAAGGATGGCCATCGCTATTCAGCGAGGTAATGCGGCGAGTGTGATGGGCACTTTTGCACCGGGAACGTTCAGAGGCGGGTTAATAGTTGACATTTCTTTCTTATTGTAAAGAATTGGATTTGAAATTGTACCTGTATGACTAAACTGAAATAATTGACTGAAATTCATTCAAAACGTAATTACAGTAAACCATAGTATGACACATTATTTAATTGACCGTTTTCCTACCGCGATAACAGTTTACGACTCATAGTAGCTATGTTTGTCACGAGTTGTTAGGTAGAAGATATTGTCAAGTTTAATAATACAGAAGTTCAAATGGTTGGAAACACTCAAATACAGAAATATTTTATTCCAAATTTTATAATTCCGAAAAATTATAATGTTGATGTTAAAAATCCCGAAATTTATTCTATCGAAAGTCAGATATCCGACTTGTTTGTTTTCCAATTTTCTTATTTCCGAAAAAACAACTGCTCGATAGGTTTTAAGTCCGAAAAACGGCAGTCCGAATTTCAATATTCCGAATAAACTGCTAAATTATTAGTATTTGTAGGGTATTTGTTTTAGCTTTAGAGTAAGAAAAGGAGATGGCTAAATGACTGCCCCAAGCATGTATTGAAATCTTACATTAACTCGTAAAAGTTAAATATTCAATCATTAATTATTAAGTGTTTAATAATTTCCTAGAACTTTTGTGAATTGTAAACATAAAAAAAGTATTTTAATTGTATTTTAATCTTTTCTTTGTTTGACATGACAACGTCAAGGGCAAGCTAGGGAGGGGTCACCAGAAATCAGAATGTCAAATCATAACTATATATCGATTTTTGGTATCGGGTATCAAAACTATTTATTTTCTCTCTATTAGAATACATTGGAATCGAGTTCCAAATCGAAGTCAAATAAAAATAGCTGAAAGGTTTGGAATCTTCGTTTATTACTTCTTCGTTTAATCTTAATACCTATTAAATATTAACTGAAAAATGGTCGACAGTAACAAATTCTTTTTTTTTTCTTGCAACACTTTCGATTATTTTATCGATTCTGATGCACTTGAAGTTCATTCCCATCTGTATGGAAAAACAAACCACAGAGTACCTTATTGAAACAAACTTCAGACGTCGTCGTTTGAACGCTCTGCCGTTTACTTGTTCGTTGTGCTTTTTATTTTGGATTTTCATTGACCCTCATTGTTTATTGGACTTATTGTGTTTGCTCGCCTACCTACTGACCTCTCGCTACTCAACACGGACTTAACTCATTTGGATAAGTAGTTTAGGTTTTATGTACGTTTTATCACGTTTTTCGGTGCAATTACCCATATTTACTCAAGTACCACCGTGCGAGATCGGGGTGGGTCGCTAGTCAATACTAAAATTATTAAAATCATCGCAGATGCATCAAAACGCCTAGGTAAAAGTTCATAGCAATGTCATTTGTGTGAAGTTTTTTATAACAATTGACGTAGGAGTTACACGATTTTATTTTCAGGATTGCAAAGATATGAAGAGTTCCTGAAACCTTTTTTATACGAAATACTAATATTCAGCTATTCAGCAGTACATTTTGCTAGGTATCAAGTTTATACATTGCTGGGGCAGTCGTCCATACTTCTATTTAGCCATCTCCTTTCATATAAAATCATTTAGTATAATTAAATTTTAATTACGTTCGAAATATCAACTGTTGATTCATTTCTTTTCATGTAACTATTATAATAATATGCTTTTTAAATTATTTTGTAATATTTTGTGATATAACGTGCGACATCGAAACTCGAAAACATCGAAAATTATTAGCTATAACGTTTAAAATGTTTATCGGTACCATCAATATAGTTAACACCCCGACACAGGGCACCCCGACCCGGAAAGGTTAGGTTAGAAGCCTTCGCGGTATTTTATTTAAACCACCCAAAAAACCATTTTTATATTTATTTTTCGAATTTTCATTAATTCGGACTTTTTGTTATTCGGTCTAATGAAACTCGGTATTTTGAAAATAGGAATAATGATAAGTCGGAGTTGTTATCGGTATCGGTATTTTAAAATTCGTATTTTTGACTTTCGGAATAAAGTTTTTCGTATTTATGTAGTATACTTACCCGGTTTTTATGGTTGACTATCTGAATATCTGACCCACTCTTAAAATAGTTCTCTCTTATATTTCGTTAATAACTAAAAAATAAAATTACATCCTCTGACAAATGCACGCAAAGCCTAAAAAAGACATCGCAATGAGCTAAAGGATTTACCAATTAGGTAAATAAAACTCACGAAAGAGTATTCTCATCTCCAAACTTACGCTTATAACTGGCCGTTATATCCATAAAACAGGTGACGGCCAATATTTGTTAAGAAAAATAAGTAATAAAAAAGGAACACAAATGGCGGTTAAATTTTTTTTACGAAAGAAGGCCAGCAACCCTTATTTAATAAATAAATCAAAGAAAATGAGGTTCTATTTAAAATAGTAATTTTGAATTTTTACGAAATATGGGCGTAGCAATAAAGGTTTTCCAGTAAAGAGACTAAAGTCTTAATAATTATGACAATTTGTATTACGTGATCCTGGCAATTTTTAATTTAAAAAACCAGAAATTCCATTTGTGTTTGATTTCATTTGTCTCACCAGTTCTACAAACACAAAATATGTCATGGCGTACATGGTCTTTTTGTAGTTAATATTCGTTGGCTGAACAACTGTATGTCATACTGTGTCATCATTCACTTTTCTTTATAACAAGTTCATGTTTTTTTACAATCAGATTTTTTACTGACCAATAAGCGTCTATGCAGCTACGCCTCATGGGACAGCGGGACTTACAGCCGACTACTATCCCATTGCAGGACAAAGGCTAGAAAGAGGCCTTTGCACAATACAAAACTATTCATATTCCTTTTTTTACGGTCCAAGGGTTTTCCAGTAATCAACGAACATACAAAAAAAAACCATTGCCACAAATTGAGAACCTCTTCCTTTTTAACTTAGCTAAAAATAGGCCCAAACTACTCCTTACGGAAGCCCGATATAAATCAACCCGACAGTTCTATTTTTCTTCCATTCCAGGTTGACCTACTCCCGCTGATTGACCTTGGCTAAATTAATATCCTTACTACAAACATGACGTAAGGCGCTCGATCGATAACATTGTTAAACTCTGGAACATAAATTAATTAATGGTATCTTCTCCCGTGTCATATGCGGTCTACATAACACGCTTGGGTGCTCGCTTCTCGGAACTTTGGTCATCATAATCCAACAAAGAAAATGTTCTCAATTAGCGACACGTTTTTCTTTTGTTTTGACGTGTTGTGCTCGTGAATGGATTGTGTGAATTCGTTTGTGGGATTTGTAATTGAGTTGTTAATATTCTTGAGTATCGCTGTCGCCTGATCGCGGGCGATTTTAGATTTACGATAATTCAGTCCAGGTTTCGTCAAGATGTTTTCTTGCACATTTTTTTTTTCACATTTAGAACTTTAGTGATGTTGAATTTAGAAGTTTATAAGTTTTACTTTATACTTATAATATTTATTTTTGAAACTGCAAAACTTTTAAGGAGTGTTATAAAACTCGTAAATATTCAAGTAAAAATACAATACCTGGTCAACAATCAATAACACTTGTTATTTAATTTCCTTTTTCTATTTTGATTATTTTTTTTATTTACTCTCAAAATAAACAGCGTGCTTTGGATCTATTAAATTATTGTAATGTGTTTGTCTGTGTGTGTGACCGCGGCTTATAGAATTACAGACGGGCCGCGTTTTAGGAGCGGTAGTTTTTTTCACTTACTGATTACGTGTAAAAAGGGTTGTTTATAATAGTAATGTTTATAATAGTCACCGTGACCCCGGAACATAAAGGGCAACCGAAGGTACATGAGTGGGTTTTAGTCAGTAAAAGTCTGACACGCCCTCCCGCCGCACCCAGGACGGAAGCAATCAATTGAAGATTTCCCACTCCCCAAAAAAAATGTGTAAATAAAAATATTTTTGATCCAGATCGAGAATCACTTACATAATTTAATTTGCCTCCTGAAAAGTTTTGCAGATTCAAAAATAGACCTTGAATATATAGAAAAAACCATTACAATTTATTTATATTTATTTGCCTTACAAAATTATACTGATACCATAAACAAATAACAATACTTTATGGCCTACTGAAAGTAGAATACCCAAAATACTTGTTATAAAGGGCGAGCTAGGGATTACGACAGGCTGGCGAACATTGTAATTATAGCAATTTCCTTCGCGGACGTTCTTTGTTGGCGACATGGGGTAAGCCCCTTTATTCCGAATTTTGTAAGTCTCCAAGTATGAGTTACAATTATTAGAGTCTGCGAATATATTATTATACGGTTTTCAATTGGATGCTGGTGAAAAGCTTTGAATTAAAGAAATGTTACACAAAAATATATATTTTAAGTATTTTTCCGGTCTTATTTTATCACGGGTAACTCATAGCCACTACCACTTAGTAATATTACTAAAATACTACTAATTAAATAAGATGGATAATATATGTTGGACAATATAATTATTATGTTGGGACTGGTTATCATTTGTCGAACGATAACAGTCGTTACGTTACAGTAGTCAGAAGTCTGAAAGTCAAACCAACAGTATAACCGTGTGTTATCCAGCAGTAACCCGGTTGTTGACTGTTGAGGTCTGATAGGCAGTCGCCTTAAGTATCCAGCTTTACCATATAAGTTTGTTGTTGTTGTTGTTTGTTTGTTGCTTGTTACCTAAGCTTTAAAAACTATAAACGCATTTTGATATTTTTTTACAGTTATAAAGTTTTCACATCAGAATAAGCTACTAACTTCACGCTATGCCTACCGGCAGTAGAACAGTAACCAAAAACCTAACGAAACTCTGGTGAAACCGCGCGAGACAGCTAGTGTATACTTTTTATATGAGGACACGATATTCACGTAAAAAGGGAGGGAAGGTTCCCAACAACAGCTACATTCAGGCATAATAAAACATTTTCAAAGCAGGCTGGGAACGTCGGGATGCCATCACTTTAATTTATCACATAAGCCTACATGCTTGCGGTTGTCGTATAAATTAGGGCACCTGAGGATGTGACCTTTCTCTAGCCTTGAGGCTTTTCACGTAAAGAGGGATTCTTGGTCCCAAAACCACTTGAAATATAGTTTTGTATATATCTAGCCAAGTATGAACGGTTAAGGAAAAAGTTGCTTAATACTCCTTAACGGGACTCCGCTCTCGTAAGCTTATGTATAAAGAAAATAGTTAAGTATTAAGTAACTTGTCCGCGATTTTGCTCTCGTTTAGATGGAAACTGCATATAGCACATTAAAATAGGCTATAACTTTCACCAAGGTTTAGGGTTCATTTGTCAATTTTTTTTTCTTGTACCGGTCTCCTTATGTCTGAGGAGGAGTGGGGTGTTTGCCTCCCCCTGTGACATCAATTAAAGGCGCGCGAAACACGCCGGGGTTGCGGAATGTTTATAATAGTTACCGTGACCCTGGAACATAAAGGGCAATCGAAGGAATTAATTCTGTCAGAATCAAAATGAAGCTTTGGACACAAGATGCATTAGTTAACACTAACGCATCTTAGTTGTTTCTGTAGTGTTTTTCAAAATCTATGAACACTTTTTGCCCAAAAGTATAAAGGCGGACTACGCACCATTATTTAGCTCTATTCCGCTTATGTTCATAGAAAACATTGATTTTATATGAAAGTTGAACAGTAGGCGAGACGACGAAAAAAAGTAATTAGTCCGTCATTGAGATTATTAAAAAAATTTGGACATATTTTTGGTATTTTTTCTTTTTTCTTTTAAACGAAAAATGACGACGATACAGTGCGTTGAAGTAGTGCGTGACGTCACGATCAGATACAATTTTTGCATTACGGCGCAAAAGCCCCCACTATGCCCCCACTCCAGAACTTTGTTGCTCTTTATCTTTGTATTTTTTTATTATTTTGATGAAGCAAAAAATACGTGTCCTGTATTTTTGGCCGATCTACAAGACGGACTAAACAGAACGCCATTTTTTTTATGTTGTCGTCATCCCTATTGCGCACAGCTAATCGGACGCGTTTTATGGACATAAGCTGAATAAATGTTTGTAGTCCCTTAGTAGTCGTTCACCTGTCAACCAAGCAACCAAAACCCTCTGTACATTTTACTACTCCACGTTACTTACAACTCCACAGCAAAACATTAGTATCTGACCCTTTTGGACAAGAATACTTAACATTTAACTTAGTCTGAGGTGATAACCCTAATGCACCACTTAACTGTAATTTCCGTTTAGTAATTTAGTTAGCGCCAATTTTATGGCCAGTCGGTTAAATAAATCTTAATCTATTATCGTAGTAATCGTAAAATTGTAGCAGATTGGTTTGTCTGTATAAAGTACAAATTATTCAAATATGTTTTCTGTTTAGAGTCAAAAATGTGTGTGGTGTGGGTTTCAGTCTGATGTGTTTTTAGCTACTAAGTAAAAGGAGCCAAAGTTATTGGTTTTTCATTTGCTACATGATTTTCTCCGCGCTTTGATCTTCTTCAAAGTAATTTTGTTTTGTATGTTATTGATGCCCGCACCCGCATCCGTATGACAATGAAAAAGTTCTTTTACGAATGCAAGTTCCAGACGGACATTGCTAAGCCAAAGTAAGTGCTTACTAACGTTTATTTTTCTCGCCAAAGACATCCCGCGTCCAATCACTAGTCGCCCTAAATAATAATATTTAAAGGGCGTAAACGTGAAACGTGATTGTCCGATCAGAGTGACTAATTGGAAAATTACAACCAGTTGTACCGACTCGAACCTTCACCCGGCCGGAGGCGATACTGGTAACATACCATTATGTACTTAGTATGTGTTTGGACGTACCTAATTCGGCCCGTTAGGTGACCATTAAGAGCCCAGTAAACCGAGGTTTTGCGTCAATTGTTTTTGTTTTGCTGTAAGTGGGTGGGATTGTTTAAGGATTAAAGTTAATGTAACTACATAGATGGTACTTATATTTTTTTTCTCACCTTTCTGGTTGTTTGCTTGTGAGAGCTGATATGTCAATAGTTAAACAAGGCTGTACATCTAAAGATTAAAAATATCGTGAGATCTATCCGACCTTATCGATCATGTGAACAATTGTAATTTCTTTATTGAAGAAATGAAGAAAGGGAAAAATGACAACGTATTGGAGGAATCTCTTAACGGTAGGTACGTTTATAGATTCCTCCAATAAATACTGTTTATTTAATAAAAAAGTATCGGCAGTTCACATTGTTAAGGTTGCAAAAGCCGTTGGATATAAGCTGAAAGTCAGTTAGCCAATCAGTTTAACAGTGACCGCTAAAAATAAAAACATGGATTGACATTTCGAACGTAACACATGAAAACTACAGATACAGGTGCTTTACAATCAAAAGCAATGAAAAACAACACCGTAAGTCATCAACCTCTTAAATCAATAAATACTGTAATTACACTAAAAACTATATGGATAGGTACAAGTATCATTTACTTATGGCTGTAGAATTAGCTTGCCAAGGAATACGTAAATATAGACTAAACATAATGTAAGTAATCTTTCAAACGATCTAGTGAATGCTATCTCATTATGTTTTAAGCTATAGTGTTGGTCATACCTGAGGTCATTATCTGCAATAATACGCATGCTAAGAAATAGAAAAGCTTTTCCAACATTTGATTCCAGTGTATCTAAAACAATCCTTATAAAAATTTTACTCAGTGCAAATAAATCATTGAAGATTTAATAAAAAAACATTTGAGACTTAAACGTTAAACTAATTAGCGACTCTTGCGGTCTGTGGTGTTCTATTCCAGTTTAATTTATTCTGGCAACATTTATTGTTAGAGCTTTTATTTTTACTGGCAATAAAAAGAGCACTTTGCAAAATATATCACTGACAGCAAACTATGCGAAAGCAAACGTTATTTTATATTAAATTCATTTTATGACTTATATAATAATTTATGGGCCCTTATTGTTATTTAAAACTTAATGTACTTTTACTATTTTACTCTCAATTTAGTTAAAATGTGTTATAATATCTATGAAATGGTTCTTTGTTAAGTGTACCGCGATGAAGTAAAGTTGTGAAGAATAGACCATAAAATGTATGATTACTGAAACGAGATAATTTTATAGAATTATCGGTCTTAACTATAAAAGCTCGTTTTGTTTCACCTAATTTTCTCACTCTACCTTGCTATAAAATGTTTAAGTACCTTTAGTGAGGGGGTTATTATTATGATAGGTCTCGCAAGAAGTGTGTTAAATGCCACTAGTTGATTCCAGGATTTGCTTGCTCGAACATTCTTTGAAAATAATGGATTTTCATATTACGGCCATCCATTGAAACTCTCAAACATTATTTTCTCACCGGATAAAACATAAAAGCTTAAACTTTTGTAAATTAAACTTCATTTAAATAAACAAAAGTAATTGAGTAACGTTTAATTTAAATTAACAATTTAGTCAATTTGACCGGATGTTCCCAAAGAAAAAATCTAAAGTAGTACATATAGATTTCATTCTAAAAAGGAAATTGCTTTTCACTTCGACTGCAGAATTCTCTTCAATTAGAGTACATTTAATCTATCAATGTCATTATCTGTAGCTTTACTAGATACTATAGAGAGTCTGCCGTCGAATAGGCAACTGCAAAGAAACTCTTTCGAATGAAGAACGTTGAAAAAACTCTTTCCATCAATGCAGGTAATCTTTTTAAAAACATGGCAACTATCTAGAAGGCGGATTTATGTGACTATTAAAACATCAATAAAAACACTTATTGCTTCAACACAAAGCTTCAAAATGGCTTGAAGGTTGACGTTACGAGCGTTTTGACAGCAGTTTAGTCAAATGCTGAACATTATGAAAGTTTTAACGCCAATCAATCATTATGGGTTGACAGCCGGACTGACAGTTAAAACTGACATTGTTACACGTTTTGGTTACATTCTCAAACTGTTGACTAATATTTGTTTACAATGTTTGTGGACTAATGGGAATAGGTAACCATTTCTTAAGAATTGCTTAAATAGAAGTAAAAAATTATAAACATCTAGAAAAGCAAGAAAGCTTATTTCTTTAAAGCCTTTTTTTAGTTTTGCTGTAGTATATTATCTTGTTTGGATTTAAATTATAATCAGATAATAAATATTGTTTTAGAATGTAGTCCGATAAAATAAAGTACCACTTAGGTTTATTCTTATCAATATCTTAAAATCAAAGTAAATTGTATGAAAAATAAAATACTAACAAGAAACTATGCGAAAAAGAGTGAGTTATTTTACATTACATTAATTTTTATGACTTTATTAATCAATTTATGGGCCATTATTTTAATTTAATAATCAGTTTTATCAACAGTATTCTAAAATAAATTAAAGTAGGAAGTTGGTTCAAATCTGGAAAGTAATTTTTTTTAAAGACAAGTGGTTTCTACTTATTTTGAGTGTTGTAGTGTCATAACTCGAAAAAGTTAACCAGTCCCGTCTAACCTAGTACAAATAATTATTAAAGTCATAGATCGAAGCCCAAATGAGTGTCTAACCCAAACCTACTTGGTTGCGGAATAGATAAAATAGTTACCGCGACCCCAGAACATAAAGGGCAACCGAAGGAACATGAGTGGGCTTTAGTCAGCAAAAATCTGACACGCCTTTCCGCCCCGCCCAGGACGAGAGATGTCATTTGATGATTTCCCACTCTCAAAAAAAAACTTACTTTAATTTATTTCTTCAAAAAAAAATCGCATCAATATCCGTTGCGCAATTTCAAAGATCTAAGCTTATGCAAGGAAAGCCCGCGGAAACCGACTTTGTTTTATTTATTACTAGCTTTTGCCCGCGACTTCGTCCGCGTGGATTAAAAGCTCCTTTTCCCGGGGGATTTCCGGGATGAAAACTATCCTATGTCCTTTCTCGGGTCCCAGACTAGGTCTTTACCAAATTTCATTTAAATCGGTTCAGCGGTTTAGTCGTGAAGAAGAGACGACAGACAGAGTTACTTTCGCATTGTATATTATTAAGTACGGATAGTACGGATTATAAACAACATTCAAATAAACATACTTAAAATGCTACACATATTTTGCAAAAACCCACTAACATTCAATATATGTTGGTATTGATCAGGAAATGAAAGAAAAACATAATCATCCCCTTTGAATACCGTCACCTGTCATCTCGCGTCCTAAGTCAACTGAGAGATGTGGGTCCGTATATGAACCGTTAAAATGTTTGCTTCACCGGAGAAGTACACACTGAACCCTAAGTTGAAAGGAATCATAATAGTAGAAGATATAAGCGGAACAAGTTTGTAGTTGCCCCAGTAGCTTCGAACCTAGTTAAGTAGGAATATATTTTTTTCATTGTAATGTACTTTATATGGTTGTCTAAGTCTAGGTCATCATTTCAAATATAAATAACGTGGGACAACTCACACGCAGCCATTTGTCCCAAATTAAGCAGACCTTGAACTATGGGAACCAGTCAACTGATACACATTCGTATATGTATTTTCATAAATTCATACATATTATTATAGAAAAACTACACCCAGACACAGAAGAAACAATCATGCTCATCACACAAAGTTTGTCCTTGATGGGAATCGAACCCTCAGGCTTAGCAGTCAGGGTCACTAACCAACAGGCCCATCTTATGCTTCGGAAAGCACTTAAGCGGTTTCGCCACACAGCACAGTAGCGGTACCGCAGTGTTTGAAACTATTTTTTGTACCACGTTAACACGATAGTATCTACTTTAGAAAAAACACAAAAAAATACCTATATGAGAAAACTAAAAGGTTACCATGCTTGTTATATTACTTTATTGAACCAATATGATTTATTTTCCAACTTTCATTATTTTATGTTTGTTTTTGAGGAAACATAAAATAAAATGACCATTTAAATAATATTTTAAGAGCCCTTCGTTTTCTTTTTTACCTCAATAAGTTCAAATAACGACCATTGCCGTAAATCAAAATAGGTCGTTCGTGGGCATTGCTTAAACGAAGCTAATGAAGGAGACCTCTATTTCTACTTTCGGCAATAAAACCGAATAAGCATCGAAATAAATTTTCCTACTTTGGGAAGCTTATGTGCTTAGGGAAGTGCGAGAACCGTGTTAGACAGAAGTGGGTTAGCAAATAGTAGAGAATGTAACTACTGTGATGAGAATGTACCTGTGGTGGACTTATAAGGGTCCATCTTTACTATGTACCAGACAGTCTAAAAATGCCTGGAGGACACGGTCGAGCACACAGTTGAGGTGTGCCGCGCATGGGCGGAGCATCGACGTGTCCTCGTAGAGGCGATCGGCGGCGGTGACCTCTCGCGCCCGGCGCTGGTTCAGGCCATGCTTCGGGGCGAGACGGAATGGGATGCCATCGCCTCCTTCTGCGAAGCAGTTATGCTAGTGAAGGAAGCGGCGGCGCGCGAGAGGCAAAGACGAGCCTCTCGCCCCGGACTAAGACCCAGTCGAAGACGTCGAGAGTCGCAAGACGACAACCGGCCACCGTAGGCGCGGTTCTGCGGATGGCGAGCGATGGGTAGCTCGCCGCCCGGCTAGGACCAGGACCGCGTAGACGGCGCGTTTTGTTCCACGCGTGCCTCAAAGAGAAGGAGTCAGCACAGGAAGGGGCCCAACAGGGCCAACGCCTGCCGGGGTTGCGGAATGTTTATAATAGTTACCGTGACCCTGGAACATAAAGGGCAATCGAAGGAACATGAGTGGGTTTTAGTCAGTAAGAGTCTGACACGAAGGACGGGAGCAGTCATTGGATGATTTCCGACTCACCAAAAAAAAAAAAACAGTCTAAAAATTGGTATTTTTGTCTGGGCCTGTATTGCACCAAGCCGCCCGTAGATAGCTACGAGTACGTTTTTGGTTTACGAGGATTTGCGGCCTCAGTAGCTGTCTACTCGTCAGCCCTTGTCTGATACCCATACTAGATACCCATGTCAAAATGCCCTATTACGTCACTGTGTGAAGACAAGGTTAAAGGTGGTGAAATACCAGTGCTAGGCGCCACTGTTCTTAATGCTCTTTCTCAGAAACCACCTGCCGAATATCTCCGGTAATCTTAACGTCAGTATACAATATCACAAGATTCCTACCCAAACAAATACTCCAGAAATGCGGTAAAAACACAATCGTAAATCTCTACGGAATGCAAAATATTTCGAATTGGCGTTTTAAGACTTAACAGTCGGAAATATCTCGGTTTAGCACGCACCGGTATTTATTGAAGCCGTTCGTTTAATGTATTTTAAAACTTCCCTCAAATTCTGTTTATTTGTCCTGTAAAATGCGTCATATCGCTCACGTTCCGCGGACTTTTATTCTGTTCAAGATCCGGTAGTAGAAATATAATAGCCTCGTCTGTTATTTGTGATGACAAACATTTACATAATAATTTTAATATTATAACTAGGTTTGGTCCGTCTGGATGTTGAAACTAGTATATCTCAGACCAGTCTAACCAAGAGGTATCGTGTCGCCCAGTTACTGGGTTGTGGAGGTCAGATAGGCAGTCGCTCCACGTAAGACACCGATATCGAGCTGAATCCGGTTAGGCTGGCAGCCGACCCCAACACGGTTCGGAAAAAGGCTAGGGAGATGAGGGTTGAAATTTCGAAAAATATTTTCCTAGTAAATACTTTTTCTTCCCAAGGAACACACCCTAAAAGTTTCATGTCTCAGGGACCGGGAGTGGTTTGGGCAGTGCGTTACAACAATCAGTCAGACAATCATCTCCTAGCGGGTTTTTCAGGACCAAAAATACACGTTAAATATAGATAAATTTTGACGGGCCTGTTGGTCTAGTGGTTAGTAGCCCTTACTGCTAAGCCGGAGGTCGTGGGTTCGATTCCCACCTAGAACAAACTTTGTGTGAAGAGCATGATTGTTTGTTCTGTGTCTGGGTGTAATTTATCTATAATATGTATGTATTTATAAATTATATAAGTATGTATATCAGTTGTCTGGTTACCATAACACAAGCTCTTAGCAGAGCCTAACTTGGGATCACATGACCGTGTGTGAGTTGTCCCAGCATATTAAAAAAAAAAGACAGGATTTTCAGCGGCAATCAAAGTACTACCTGAAAGCTGGACGCCCAAGTAACACAACAAAGCATTATAACGGCCGTCTTACAGCATTTTTGTATCGTTTTCGCATTTTTATTTAGTTCCATAGTAGCATTACAAACGTTTATACGGCTACTGTAATGCTTATTTGGGCACAAATTATACGGCTTTAGATCCTTAATATGTTCACAATAGTTGTTTAATCGAATTACAGGCGCATTATATTAGCATTATTGTGGTCAAATAAAGTACCAGTTGCATTAAAGAAGCATTATTGTGGTCAAAGAAAGTACCAGTTGCATTAAAGAAACATTATTACGGTCAACGAAGTTGCCAATCGCATTACAGAAGCATTACACTAGCAATGACATTGATAGTGAAGATGCTAATTACATTACAAAAACATTATACCAGCATTAGAATGTAGTAAAAGAATGATTGGAGCTACATAAGGGTTCACAGTTAGAACTTAAATAAACCCTACATCATTGCAAAAACGTATTTAATGCCACGGTACTAATTGTTATAATACTCTGAACGTCCCGTCGTTGCAATTTATCAACTTTGGCTCGCAATATAATATGAACGAAGACGTCAAAACTCAGTGCGTGACACCATTTTTAAAACAAAATTTATAATACTGGGTTAGGTTTTGACTCTTATTTTATTTCATACCTTCAAATATTACTGCGCAATGTAGTTTACTGTAAATATCTATATAAGTTTCTTCGAAAATTTTCACGCGCCTTTGATATTTTGTGATTTTGATATAAAAAAAACAATTTTGTATTTTTAGTATAGAACGAATTTTGCATAATTAACATAACAGTATCGGTTGGGAATTATTGGATTAAGTTAATTATTATTATAAAGGTCTATTACTTTTATAAATGGGTTAGAAGGATAATATTTTTAGGTTATAAAATATTTACAAAATGGTGGCAGCCTATAGCAACCCGGTGAGCGTTTAAAAAGGCCACTGAATGCCGCCAGCAGTATAAATACTCACACATGTACAATTATTAAGGCCAGAGGCCAGAGAGAAGACTTTTGATGAACCACTGTAGTGCCATTGACCATAAAGTAGTTGTATATGAGTTCACCGATATACCATTAGACTTGATGTAGACTGAATTGGTGCCATTACTTGAACGGAATCTTGGGGATCTTTGAGCAAAACAATAAATAAAACCCATTTCAGATTTTTTGTACATCTTAAATCCGTATGGATGGATATTGAAGATAATAATTATATTTTTCAATGTCCAAAGTTAGATATAAAAACACACAAACATAACAGAATACAGATATAACTATTCACCCTGTAGATTTGTGACAAATCTCAATAACGTAGGCCTCATCGGTTGATCGGCAATGTCATGTAGCACAAGTAAAGGAAAAACTCCGAAATCCGGAAATTTGTAGTTTTTTTTTTCAAATATTGTTGATGAATGTAGGTGTCCATTTTTCGGAACCCTTGTTGCGCGAGTCCGACTCGCACTTGACCAGCTTCATTATAAACGTATGCTAAACACACGGTTACGAAATACACACAGATGTTGACAAATGGTTTTACGAATGCAGTAAATTGAATGTATATACAGCTTTACACATTTCAATAACTCACTTGTATTTGTATAAAGAGCTGTTAGCAGTACAACAGCACTCAGTTGATCTTTAAAAATACAAGCATTACATAGGTTTACGTTCATGCTGTTCAGCAGCACTAGGCTTTTACTTAGCACTTAGATGTGCTATTACACAACAAAGGGCACTAAATACAGCCCAAAGCCGTTTTACGAATTTCGGTGCATTATAATGATACAAGTTTATGCTATTAACCAGCATTAAGCATTATCTTACTACTTTAAAATGCTATTGTTGACCCTAAGGCACTAAAAACAGCTAAAAGTTGTATAGAGGATTTTCGTGGCATTATAATGGTTCATATTTATGTTATTCAACAACATTGAGCATTTATTTACTACTTAAAAATGCTACTGTAAACCCAAATGCACTAAAAACAGCTGAAAGCTGTACAACAGCATTGTGGTTTGCTGCACTGAAACTAAAGGCTTCACAAAAGCATTTTGATATACCATTATCCAACCGTTATACAGTATAAAGCATCTAAACGGTTTTGAAATGCCAATATAAAGCGTCAAGATGCTCGGTGAACTTATATAAAAGTTTATACGGGCCTTAAGTTTTACATTAGTTTAATTTTCGTTTGTTAAAATGCTTTCTGTGTTACTTGGGCGTTGATTACAACTTTGGTAGAAACTACTGAAGCTAGAAACATGACATTGGGACAATCGTTTTTTTTATAATGTAGCAGAGAACGGTTAAATGAGAAGCGATCAGAGAAAATTTTGTTCCTAATATGATAAAACAGGGGGGAGGGGGGGTTTATGAAAATAAGCAGGTAAAACAAAAGGAAACTTTCTTTCTTACAAATATCGCTTCTTATTAGCAAGTATTGAATGTAAAGTTAAATATTTAATTGATTTAATGCAAGCGCTACTCTTAAGAAAAAGGTTGTTGCGGAATAGTTGTAATAGTTACCGTGACCCCGAAACATTAAGGGTAACTGAAGGAACAGGAGTGGGTTTTAGTCAGTAAAAGTATGACATGCTCCTGCCCCGCCCAGGACGGGAGAAGTCATTTGATAATAATTTCCCACTCTCCAAAAAAGAAACTCTTAAGAAATAGGTTTGAATAGCAAAGCTCTCTCAAAACCCATTAAAAACCACTGCTGTTTGAATGAGAAGTAAACAATTTTACATCATTATCTCCCTAGCCTTTTTCCCAACCATGTCGGGGTCGGCTTCCAGTCGAACCGGATTCAGCTGGATACCAGTGTTTTACGTGGAGCGACTCCCTATCAGACCTCCACAACCCAGTAACGGGGCGACACGATACCCTTTGGCTCGACTGGTCAGACCTTCTGGCTTCTGAATACCCGTAACGACTGTCTAAGTTCTACGAATGACAACCGGGACCAACCGCTTAACGTGCTTTCCGAGGCACGGGATGTCTGTGATGTCCAAGATAAACTTCAGAAAGTACATATGAATTGAAAAAGTCACATTGGTACTTACCCGAATTCGAACCCGCAACCCCTTACATGAGAGGCGGGCACCTTATCCACTGGGCCATCACGACATTAAAAAAGTTTTACATGAAAGAATAAAAATATCCAGAATATTTCTATTACCGGATCTCGCTCTATCACAGTTTTACATGAATCAACTCAACATTAACGTTTCGCATAAATTATATCTTTGCTAAATTCACGGCATGAATGGGAAATACAAAATTAGCAATTCAAGATACATTAAAGATTACAAAATTACTGTTCAACCGTACTCTAATCACTTAATTTGAGATATTATCGGGACCCTCTAGCGCCGTTTGTACTCAAAGGAATTACATTGGGAAATACTTTACGTCTGTTTTGCATCTATCCATACTAATATTACAAATGGGAAAGTGTGTCTGTCTGTTTGTCTTTCTTTCACGGCAAAACGGAGCGACGGATTGACGTGATTTTTTAAGTGGAGATAGTTGAAGGAATGGAGAGTAACAAACTACTTTTTGTCTCTTTCTAACGCGAGCGAAGCCGCGGGCAGAAGCTAGTACTTGAATGGTTCAGTTAAGTCTTTTTTTTCTTACTTTTGCTAACCCTATTAAACCTTCGATCACACGTGATTCAAGACACAATAGAAAGACTATAGCCGCCCGACAGCCGGCTGTCGCTTGGTCGTCGAAAGGTTAATTTTTGACATTAGCAGACTTGTCGTCTATTGCTGCATCCAAAAATATAAAATCAATTCGATGTTAAGTCGTACAATTGTCCTTTTTTGCCCTTCTGCCAGAGACGCATTGCACTTAGAAAATTACTGAAATTGTAGCTTTAAACAATTATGTTGATAATATAAAATAAGTGACTGCAGACCTAACTATATTTATATTAAAGTATATTGTTAAAAAAACTTGAGAGAATAGAAAAGGCTCCTCCTAGCCCAGGGCCAAAGCCAAAAGCCAAAGCCCTGAACATCGTAAATACAACTTAAATCTGATTTAAAACCAGATTATTATTATTCGTAGTTTATTCGAGCTACCGCTTTTCTACACTGTGATAAAGTAAACATTATTTATTTGCAAGCAACTGTAAATAATCGGCATTAGGAGATCGACTGGGCACTGCGTATGGTTCTGATAACGGCTAGCATTCAGAGGCTAATGTCAAAATAAATTGTTGCTTAGCGATTTATATGCAGTATCTTGGAGTATTTATGGCACCGAACAATACATGGTTGATAGTAATTCTAATTAAGTGCTTTTTGAATTAAGTAGAGTTGAAAAATATCAAAACTGGATAGTGCAGTAACATTCTCTTACTACAATGTTATTATTTATTTATCTATACTTAAAGCAAATCAAAGGCGAATTTAGTCAATTCTATTTTTTAATCAACCTATATATAATAATGTATCCCTACTTAGTTACTTACGTCATACCTTGAGAACTATTTCAACCAACTTAATTTTTCTATTTTGTAATTACGGGACAAAAATTTAAGAAAACTGTGCAACTAAATTGGTAATTTAAAAATACTGAAATGTCTACTATTAGTTTAATGTTTATGATTATTAGCCTTAAAACTCGAATGAAACCACAGGGAACAATGCCGCAAAATTAGAGCAACCTAAAATTTAACTTAACACTGCTTACTCTCTGAAAGTCGCCCCAAAATCACAAAAAAAAGAAACAGGCGAATGACAATAATTTAATCTTTCACTAGTCATTTACAAATAAACATTAAATATTATTAAATAACACAATATTGACAAACAGCACTGGCACTACTTACACGATTTGATTTTGATTAATGTAATTCGTAACAAGCTACGATCGTGCCATAGACAAAGTGAATGTTTAAATCGATACTTATCTTGTAATTTGACAGCTGTCAATCTCAATACAATACACCAATTGAGTTTGTAAGCACTTGTTATATCGTACGAGTGTACAAATAATGGTTCGGTGCTATTTATTATTTAGCATCATGAAGGTTCAGTGTAAGACGCCTCTCTTGCTAGAGGTTGCAGGTTTTAAACCAGGTAAGTACCAATGTAAATTATTAATGTAAAAAGCTTTTTTAAAATAACTATTTCGGAAGTCGGTGGCAACACAAATCGACCGGCAGAAGAGAAGCCACCGACTTCCGAAATAGTTATTTTTGAGCTTTCAGTTTTTGAAGTCGGTTATCTTTTTTTTAAAAAGCTTTTTATTTTTTACTTTTTTAGTTAGAGTCTCAGTGTCTGACTACGTTTTAGAGTAGCTCTCAAAATGAACTTATAATCTTATAAAATGAAAACGGCTCTATGCGCGCAAAATCACAGGATATCCATTAGTGTTATATACTAAAACCTTCCACAGAATGTAACAAAGACTTTTCTGAAAACCGCATCAAAATCGGTATAGCTTAACGCGAGATAATCGCGATCAAACATCCAATCGTCTTTGAAAATCTACAATCCAAAAATGCAAAACGCGATCTATGCGGGCAACGTCATGGGATATCCATTAGTGTTATATACTAAAACCTTCCCCAGAATATAACAAACACTTTGCTGAAAACCGCATCAAAATCGGTTCAGCCAAACGCGAGATAATCGCGGACAAACATACATACATACAGGTCGAACTGAGAACCTACTTTTTTTTGAAGTCGGTTAAAAAGTACCAATGTGACTTTTACACATAGTTTATTCAAGGAGGATCAAAGCACGTAAAGCCGTTTCTGCTGGTTGACATTCGTAGATATTTGATATTCGTCCCGAGCAGTTAGAAGCCATGGGGTGTTGCAAAATAGTTTCAAATAGTTACCGCGGTCTCGGAACATATAGAGCAACCGAAGGAACATGGGTGGGTTTTAGTCAGTAAAAGTCTGACACGAAGGGCGGGAGAAGTCATTCATTGATTTCCCATTCACAAAAAAAAGCCAAGGGTTACTCAATTATCAAGTCGTGTTACCCAATTATTAGGTTGTGTAGGTCTGATATGCAGTCGACACATGTAAAACACTGATATTTATACATCCTAACATAGTTGTGAAAAAGCTAGAGATTCAGCGTCTTACTAATAATCGCTGCATAAAGTTATGACAGGTTTATACGTCAAAAAATTTATGGTTATACAGGCTTTATTCATGACATAACTTTACACAGTTTATTAGTAAGGGCATCACTGTTTAGCTACTTGAAGTCTTCACTCCGTTATGTAGTTACTTACCAAAAGTTAGACTAGACATAAAAAATCCCCTCAACACAATGTCATGATATTTTTTATTAAAGATATAGGTCAACTCCGTAAAACTACAAGAAACATTCAAGTTAAAAACTTTCATTTACTGCCTCAAAAAGCTATAAAAAGCTCTAACCATTTTTAAAACCCCAATGCCTTGTAAACTCCCAACACAACCACACGTAGAAAACTAAACGAAAATTTCAGTTTATCTGTTCAGCAAAATAGTGTCTATAAAAACCGAAGAGGTCTGAAACACAATAAATGTTCTACGTGCTTGGGTAACGGCTTTTCTTTCTAGTTACTTCGACCCGTATACATGACACCCTTTTAACTTGTGGGAATACGGACAGCTACCTAATAAAACTTTTATAGCACTCTGGAGTGTCATGGATTGATTTGTAGAAGTAGTAGAACAACTATAAATGTTCAAATTGATATATTTATTCAAATACAATTATGTCGTCAAACGATTGGCCCCTTTGGCATGTTTATTTTATTACTAACCCGTGTTGTTAAATGAACGGGATGGAAAATAGCGCCTGTTTTACCTCTCGCTCGCTTAGTTTACCGTAACTAAGCGAGCGAGAGGTAAAACAGGCGCTAAAATAAAGGGGGCGAGACGCTCTTTTGTTTAGTCGGGCATTTTTAATTGGGGTGGTTTTTTTATGCATTTGACGGTAGACGGAATCATGCTGATGATGGAGTTATAAGATACCCACTGTACACCTTTTCGGAGTAAAATATAGGTATCTTGAAAATTATCCTTTGAATATAGAACTTTTCAATGACGAACGGAACACGTGCAGTGAAAAGCGTATCGCGTGGAAGAAGAAACATAAAAAAACCATAGGACAAACTGACCACCTTTTTAATCGTTTTTCCATTCGATCGATTCGATTCATCATTCATTCGTTCGTCTCAATGAATTTCAAAATTAATTTTGATTTTTCCTAGAGTTTATATTAATCTAAAGTTTAATCAAAATCCGTCCAAAAGACGGTGATAGAGTTAAAAACAACCATTCATCCAAATATACACACAATCAGCCTCACAAACTTCCGCGTTTAACAGCAACAAGGTTATATTAAAATGATTTTGAGTGATAAAATTACATTAGCTCATAGGTAACCTAATTGTTCCTTTATACTGTTCTTCGTTTTGTTAGTACAATAACTAGTTCGCACATTTAGTTATTTGCAATGTATGACAAATGCATAATTTGATTAGATAACACAACGCCACGGAATGTACACAGTGAATGTCTCATTAGGCGGCTGATATCACAGGTATGCCAAAATATTTACTGTTGAAACTATCACATATTTGAATAAATCACTTTAGTTGTGTTTCATTTAGTTTGTTATGCACTACATTATTGAAATGTAGACTTCTTTTCTACCTCCCCTAAAGACTTCAAAGTAGGTTTTCCAATAACAATATTTTCAACACACTTGCTCGTAATGTGGGTCTTATTACCTTGCATTTAGACCCGTTATTGAGTATATTACGCACGCGTGCGTTTCACTTTACATTATTGCACGCGTGCGGTAATCTTAACACGACCAATTCTAATTTATTCAAGATTGCAAAGTAAAAGTATGTCCAGTACGCATTCTTAAATTGGTCGCTTAATACACTTTTTTTTTAAAAACGTTTCGTTGCTAAGCAACGACTTTTTTTTAACACGAGTCTTTGACGCTGCCAAACAGCCTATAACGTACTGCTTACTTAAATATTAAAATAACAAAAGAATTTAAATAAAACAATAATAAATAACTATAACTAAAACAAATTATTAAAAATTCACCAAAATCCCATTTTTTAAGCTACAATACATTTAGTTTTGAATTTTGTCTGTATTGAGAGTTTAGTATATTATCTATGGTCATGGCCGGGTATTGGCGCGAAAAAAAAAGTTACGCGTTGCGCGGCATTCTACATTTTTATTGTTTATCTAATTAATTATATTCTAAATTGATTATATAAATAGGTATTTAATTATGTCGAGTAAAGAAGAAACTGTATTTTTAACTCCGCCGGATTAATTATGGAGACGTAAAACGCGAGTAGTAATTTTTTTTTTCTTTTAATCTTTATTTATTAACGAGGGTTTGATCACACAGTGAACATGTCACCCTCATAGGAAAACTCTTTACAAACATTAGGACCTTAACATCTACGCTTAATACCTAAATCCACTAGTTTGTACAATATTCTAGCAGCTTTGGATGCAGGGAAAGACAAAATAATATTGCAAGCTCCTAATTGCCTGACATTTAAATTATGTTGATCCTGGATCATAATTCTTTCTCTTTCATTTCGGACACATTCCACCATTATATGAAAAACATCTTCGACAATGTTGCATTCTGTACAGTGTGGTGAAGAGACTTTGCCCATCAATGCAGCAAAACTATTTAATGGGATGTGTCCGGAGCGAAGTCTGAAGCTGGTCACTATTTCTTGCCTACCCATATCGGTACCATCGAACCACGGACCGCAATGAATGGTTGGTTGAACAGTTCGATACCAAATGCCTTTTGTCAGTGACTTCACGTCAAAGTACTCTTTCCATAATTTGTGAGTGCGCGACCTTACTTCGCACAGCACATCTGTTAAACAGGGTTGAAATGTCACCGGCACGCCCTCCGTGCACGCTTCCTTGGCCAACACATCTACTTTTTCATTATCTTCGATACCGATATGGGAAGGAATCCATTGTAATACAACATTTTTATTCTTATTTTTTAATCTGAAAACTAAAATTAATATTTTGTATGCTATCGGATTGCCACGGAAATTAGTTGTACATTTATTTATATGTTGGAGTGCGCTTTTGCAATCGGTATAAATTACGCTATTTTGAAAATTGACTGAATCCATGTATGAAATTGCCTCCAAAACAGCTATTAACTCGGCAGACATCACTGAAAATTTTGGATCTAATTTAAACTTGTAATGTGTATTACATTGAGGATCGTAAAAAGCCGCACCAACATTACCTTGAACTTTTGATCCATCCGTATAGATCCTGTAATATCCAAAATAATTACTGCTAAAATATTTACTACATATAATTCGTAATTGAAATTGATTATAAGATTTTTTTGACTCTGTAATATCTTTAATCAGTGGTTTAACTGTACAAGACAAATTCACACTGCTTACCCACTTATCAAGTGAAAATATGCCTAGTTTATTATTCGAGTATATATTAATGCTATTTAGTGATTCAAATATGTGAACTAATAGGGGTTTTTTTTTACGGCTCCAATATGTACCTTGACAGAGATTGCTAAGCTTCTTAATTGTTGCCCACGTATTACAGTCTACAAACGTTCTAACCTTCAAGTAAAATTTACCTGCTAGATAGTACCTGCGTAAATGTAACGGCTGCAGGTGGAGTTCACATTCCATTACATGAATGGCTGTACTTTTTATGAAACCACCAATGACCCTCAAACATTGGTTTTGAATTTTGGTCAGTTTATTCAAGTGAGTTTGGCAACTATTATCATATAAAAAACTAGCGTAGTCTATTCTGCTGCGTATTATAGCAATATAAAGACGCCGTAAATGAGATGGGTGCATGCCCCAACCTGGGCCCGTAAGAATCTTAAGGACATTTAGAAATTTTGAGGCTTTCTCTTTTATTTCGTTAATATGTTTGGACCATCTTAAAGATTGGTCTAACCACATTCCCAAATATTTATAATTATTTACTATCGCCAGAGGCCTATTATTTATACTTATCTGTGTTATATGTTTCTTAAAACCGGTTTGAAATATACAGATTTTGCTTTTATCTACTGAAATATTTAAACCAATATCTTGAATCGAGTTGTTAAATAAATCTACCGCCGTTTGTAATCTGTGTGTCGCCTCAGTAATATTGTTAGTAGTATAGTATAGTACGAAGTCGTCTGCAAACTGAGAAACAAAAACATTATTTATGTTTTTACAGATGTTTATGGTCGCTATATTGAATAATAACGGGGATAATGGATCTCCTTGTGCTAATCCACGGCCCGTGGATCTACTTATATAAGAATCATTTATTAGAATTTTAAGATTTCTGCTTTTTAAAAAGTTCCACAAATACGTACATAATTTCCGTCCTACCCCCAGGTGATCCATTATACGAATTAAGCAATGTACATCAATGTTATTATACGCATTATCTAGATCAATAAAACAGCATACGGTAATTTGTTTTTTAGAAAATCCTGTCTGAATTCTGGAAACCACACTAGTTAGATTGTTTAATGTTGATCGACACTTTCTAAAACCTGTTGTGTTCTGTGCTAACATACTCTTATTTTCTATAAACCACTCTAATCTATTGAATAGAATGTTATGGAAAATTTTGCAAATACATGAGATCATAGAAATAGGGCGCAACGAAGAACTTAAACTAGGATCACGTCCGGGCTTCGGAATTGGCACTACCACTATATCACGCCACTGTTTAGGGACAAAAGAGTATAAGAAAAAATTATTAAACAACTTGAGCAATATTAGTTTGCCATTTTCGGGTAAATATTTTATCATAGAATACGCAATATTGTCACATCCGGGGGTTGTGTCTTTATTTTTTATGCATCTATTAAATTCCTCGATTGTAA
Organism: Athetis lepigone; assembly: GCA_033675125.1. Classification (NCBI taxonomy): domain Eukaryota; kingdom Metazoa; phylum Arthropoda; class Insecta; order Lepidoptera; family Noctuidae; genus Athetis; species Athetis lepigone. The sequence continues at coordinate 10,636,264 of CM066230.1, forward strand.
ATGGTATTTCTAGCTTTGGGTTTACCGACGTGAGTAAAGGATCGTCGCGTGTTACGTAATCGGGTGATAAACTGCTAAGCAATTTACTTGCGTTATGGCTGTCTATATGTAGATTTGGTGTTCTATGTCCTTTCACCCATCTCATTCTCCGCCATAGTTCGCTATGTGTCGTAGTTTGATCCACAGTCGAACAAAAGGCTTGCCATGATTTATTTCTTGAGTTCCGTATATATCTTTGCGCATCACAAATTTTACTTTGTAGCAGTGTTAAGTTATGAGGGGATGGATTGCGGCGAAACTTAGCAAGGGCAAGTCGTCGTTCTGCCACTGCTTTAGAGAGACTGGGACTCCAATATGGTTTTGGTGTAAATGTCTGGTCCGGGTTGGAATTAATTTTTGTGTATGGTATATACAACTCTGCAGCCATATTTAAGTAGTCTATGAATATATCGTAACTCTGTTGAAGATCATTGTGTGATGTATAATTTTCAAACAAGTTATTTAATAAGTCTTGGTAGGCTGTCCAATTTGCCTTTTTAAAATTACGACGTGACGTGGAACTATTACTGGCTTGGAAATATGTAGAAATTTTAATGATGCAATGATCACTTCCTAACGTCTCATTCATCACTTGCCAATTCAAGGATAAGCTTATGTCTGATGAAGCTAATGAAATATCGGGACACGTCTGCTGTATTACCCCATTAACTAACTTAATACGTGAGTAATCACCGTTGTTTAATGAAATAAAGTTATTATCAATAAGAGCCTCAAAAATTTGATTCCCTCTTCGGTCTATTTTATTAGACCAATTGGAATGGTGTCCGTTAAGGTCCCCTAGGAGCAGGGTTTTTTTGTTTACCTGAGAGAATAGTTGGTCCCAGTCTGACTGGCTAGTATTAACGGAAGGAGGGCAGTATACCGATATAATATTTTCAATTTGTTGGCAATTAAAAAGTTTAACGTGAAGTCTTTCTATACCTGGATTACTCAACTGTGATCCATGGCAAATTTGAGATTTAATAGACCTATGCGTGAGAATTGCAACACCTCCATAACCATCGTCTCTGTCCCTACGATATATCGAATAGTGTTTCACTCTAAGGTGGCTTTCCGCTTCTAACCAAGTTTCACTTAATATTGCAATGTGAACTTTGTCTTGTATTAAAAAATTTTCAAATTCGTTTAACTTTGGCCTAATGCTCTGTGCGTTCCACTGGATAATATTTAGTTTGACAATATTTCTACCGTTATTCGTCATTTGAAAAATAGTCAAGAATAGATTTAAGTACTGGCCAATCCGATACATTGTCAACAACTACTAGTATTAACCATTCAACACAAGTTTTAATTACTCCCTTAACAATCATTTGTATAGTGCTTCCTTTCATAAATATTATTTCTTGTAGTCTTTTTAACAAATCTTTAAAACTAATATCTCTCTGTGTTTTTCTTTCGGGTTTTTCTTTGGATGTCTCTGTTTCGTAATGTTCTTCTTCCATCTTATTCCACTCGAATACCTCTAGATTCGAAGACTTATTCTGCTTCTTACCAGAATCTGTCTTTGCTGATTGATTATGTATCTGTGCCTTAGTAGTCACTTCCGCGTAAGTATGTTTCTTAATGTTTTGTGTCGGCGTTCCATCCATATCTTGTGCTACCGAAAATCTAATTGAGGTTTCCGGTTTCTCTTCTTTCGGGTGCTCCTGAGCTGGGATAGGCTCTTCTTTAGGACGTATTAGTTAAGGCCTTTCTGTAGGTGCAATTGAATTCCGACATTAACTCCCTTATTTTTTTTTCCTTTAAGAAGATTGGACAGGTTTTTGATAGGGATATATGTCTTCCATTGCAATTAACACAAGTCATGTTTGTGGTTTCGCAGTTGGCATGATTCTTTCCACATTTGGGCATACCACTTTAGTACTGGGACACTTTTTGAGTACATGGCCGTATTTCCAACAGCGCGAACATTGCGTCACGGGAAATATGTATGGGTCTACTTTTATTCTCAATCCATGAGTGTAAATATATGGAGGTACATATGAGCCCTTAAAACAAAGGCGAACCGCTTCACTGGGTGACCATCCATCCTCTTCGAAATTCTTTCTATTCAAGCGACTTACCGATATAAGTTTGGCTGGCTCTGGGCAAGAAATACTTTCTAAAATACTTTCTTCTGACATGTCCAAATCCACGTCTCTTATTACACCATACGACCAGCTCTTTTCCATCGCTCTTTGGATTTGCCATCCCATGTCGATAAAATGTTTGCATGTTTCTATTTTTTCCGCGCTGATTTCATTAATTACTTCTATGCGAACTCGGTACGGATTGATGAATTTCACCCTAACTATATCATTTATATTCTGGTCCCTAAATAATTTAGCTAAACTAAATTGTTTTGGTAGTTTTTCTTTGCAGGAAATGTATACTTCAATTTTTTCAGTCTCCTTCAAAACTTTCTCCTTTCTTTTAACTTCTATCCACTCTTCGTCACTACTTTCTCTCATCCTTTTATTGTTGCTCACTACTTCACGTTGTACATCTTCATTTAACGTGTCAATGCCATTCAAAGAATCATTTAACTCATTACTAGAAACATCGTTATCGCTCATCTTTACGTAAACAAGTCGCTCCCGCGGCAGGTACGTGGCCGGCCGGCCACGTGCCGCAACTACTCGTGTGCACTAAACAGACGGCGTAAAACACTTATAAGTACACGACTCGCTCGCACGAATGCCGCGACGATACTGAGAGTAGTAATTTGTTGCCGCCAAAGTCAAAGGATGCGTACGATAGTTTCATGCAGTGAAAAAGTGCAGTCATTTTCAGAAAATGTTTTTATTTCATCACAAGTGTGTTGAAAAACGTCGTATGATACTCGCGCGCTATTGTCATTACGTACTCGGCTTTCTTGTTGCGCTCGCCTACGGCTCACGCACAAATATCGCCTCGTATGTAATGACCAACACAGCGCTCTTGTATCATAATGTACTATTATGACACGTTTAGACACTGCTATAGCACTGTGTGTTCCCGGTTTCAAAACTATGTCTAATGACTTGAGTCCACTGGTGTAATAGGGTATTACACTGTATAAGAGAAATAATCTAAAAATATATTATTGAGATAGCTTATGCAAAAAGCAGCCGAACAGTGTTAGTTTTAGTTCATAAAACTAGAAAATATTTTTTTAAATTCAATTCAAAGTTTTCAGTTTTTTTTATCTGTTCTTGAACACACCGAAATACAGACCACAGACAGTGACAGCTGTCGACTGTCAACAGTGTCAACTAGACGTCACTATTTGTTTTATTTATAACCTCCTAATACGATCTTTATTATAAAAATATACTTTTTCATGGAAGTTATTGTGAAAGATATTTTAGATGGCTAAAGCACATAGGTACTTACATCAAAGTGATATTTACTAAAGTACAAACGGGTTTTTATGGTGTAATAGTTGGAATACTCTTCCCACAACTTTTATCTAAGTTTTTCTTAAATTTGAATCAGTTAACACTAGAATTCACAATTATTCCGATGTTTTACACTTGTGTTCTTGCATTCCGGAGCGCACACCAACGGTAAGTCGAACAGTAACTAATTTTTTAGATAAAAACAATAATAATGATGTAAAATATCACAGCGCATTTGTTTATTTACACGACGTGAGGACGTCATATCGCCAAAGCAAAACCACGCCCACGGCGATTTCCGTTTTTGGAAATTTCCGCGCGAAACTTGAAAATACAATTTTAAAAAGCGTTTTTAGAGTACTTAGCGTTTAAATAAAAATTTAGGATTTTTTTTAGTGGTTTCTTAGTACTGTAGGAGTTATTTGAACAACTTAAAAAAAAGAGTGTAATACCCTATTGTCAGACTATTTGCATTACATGGGTAATACAATCTATACTTACTCTAGATTTATTAGTTTAAGGCTGAAATTACGTTGCATTGAATACGCAAAAATTTTGCTAAATATACCAAGTGAAGTCGCACCATAAAGACTGATACCGCGCAGAGGTCGTGTGCCTCAACTCCGTATCTACGCAGCCTCTGCGCGCTGTATACGCTGTCTCTACGCAATATCTTCGTTTTGTCTATGTACCCTTTACACAACATCTGTACACGAACGACTACTAGGACGGGACTGTTGATCTAGTCGTTAGTGACCCTGACTGCAAGTCCCGGATGACGTGGGTTCGATTCCCACCCAAGAGAAATTTTAAGTGACGAGCATGAATGTTTGTCTGTGTTTGCGATGCTACCATAGCACAAGCTCTGCTTAGTTTGAGATCAGATAGCCGTGTATCAGTTTTCCCAAGTTTGTTTTTTTATTTTCACGTCAGCACCGCTATCTACGGGTTTTCAACCAACGCTAAATTCCAAACCGGGTCAAAAACACTTCAATCGCCTAATCTAGATATACCAGCTAAAATGTATGCGTAATGATATTAGATCATAGCCTAAGAAACCGCAGATCCCTTACGCTAATTGCTCCATATTAGAATTTAATATGCAGCGGTAAAACTGTAAAGTTGTTGGTACAAATAATGCCTTGAATACAATATACCTTTTGTATTCTTATTTACGGCGAATATCATTGATTTAGACTAGAGGAAGTTAATAAACAGCATAACGTTTTCAATCAAACAAAAACATAGATTATTTATTTAATGGAACGGTTACTTTGTATTCATTAGATTTTAACATTATAATGATTAACACACACAAAGATCTATGTACACTTTACGTGTTAGCGAGAAAATATTTTGATTACATTCGTTGAGCTGCCAAGAGCCAACGTGATAATTAATTACATTGCTAATTGAATCAATTTGACGGATTATTGAGCTATACGTTTACACAATGACTACAACATGAAAATTCCGATGATGCTCAATACGTTGGCGCCAAGTGTTAGCGCATTGACCGAATATAATCGTCTGAATCACGCGTATACGCATGCTGGGTTACTTAACATTCCTATTGGATGTTATTCACATAATTACTCAAATAAATCATTTGATCTCATAGTTTAATCTATTTTTAATGCTTATGCGTATAGAAAAGTCATGGTATCACTTTGTGGTTATTATTAAAATATAGGTTTATGATACTTTTAGATAGGTAACCGTGTTTCGATGATTGAGTTGTTTCAGGGCCTCTGTGAGTGAAAAGAAGGGCGATGTGAAGCGTTTCGTATATTTTTATGTATATCAATATGAAAGGTAGACTCTTATAAACCTCATGTCCTATTATACATTTATATGCACCTTAATGACTGGCCTATTGATCAGTTTAGTTTCAAATTAGTGACAATTACTATTAGGCTAAATGCATGCAAGGACAAATCTTTTTGAAATGAATCCTGGTTGTTTGTTCGGTATCTAGGTGAAAATTATTTATAATATTTATGCATTTACTAGCTTTTACCCGCGACTTCCCGTTCCCGGGCGATTTTCGGAATGAAAACTATCCTATGTCCTTTCTCGGGTCCCAAAGTATATATTTCATTCAAGTCAGTGGTTTGAGCGTGAAGATGAGACAGACAGGTAGATAGATAGACAGACGGACAGACAGAGTTACTTTCGCATTTATAATATTAGTATGGATATAAGTTTGTATATCAGATGTCTGGTAACCATAGTAGGTACAGGCTGTGCCTAGTTCGAAATAAGAAGGCCTTGAGTGAGTTGTCCCAAAATATTTATTATATTACTATAGACGTTTTTATTTTTGACCCTACCTAGTTCTAGCCTGTTAACTACAACCCGTACGACTAATCTGTGCACCTCGCTGGAATGCGGCCCCTCTCCCGCTTCCCCGCGTGGTACCCCGTGTTCGCCTCGTTCGTTTACTAGCGATAGCGTTCCGTCAGCTTTACGTCACAGCGCGAGGTGCACGGTTAAGTCATACGGGTAATTAAGGCATCCCGTTAAAATAGTAATCCACTAAATGCGCTACAAACTTAAAATTCCTGCAATCAAAATAGTAATTTATCATGATTCGAAATTTGAGTCTGTCTGTTGAAGAGTTAGTGTCAATGTTATAGAATTTAGGTCAGTCCTGGTTAAAATAATAATTATGCATTTGAGAACTTAATTGATAAGATTATATCATGAGGTCAAATATTGTTAGTTCAAACGTTGCGCCCGATTTTCCGATCTTAATTGTTTTCTGATATACCTAGACTGATTAGCTTGTTACAAAATACACAATTGTTTTATAAACAAAATCAATTTAGCCCCAGTCTATCTGTTAGATATTATATTGAAACCTTTATGAACATTTAATTCAAATCTCGAAAATTCGAGTCATGTTAGATATAAGGCACATACATGAAAATTCATATTCAGCTAAATTGTAAACAAATAGGTGAAATATGAAATTTATTTGAAAAATAGTAAGCATTTACCAAAAAAAATCAGCCCGTATAAAGCTCTAATGGATGATAATATAAATACGAACCGAACTACATTTAAAAATCGAATACATTAAATGCTCCATTTAACTTTAAAATGGCGCTCAATACATCAGCAACTGGCACAAAAGAAATTACTTGGGATTAAAACAAAAAAGCACAATTGATCGGTCGCTTCAATCTTCGTGTGGGAAACTACAGTCCAGACGGTCATGTAGTAAAAAGAAATGCACCGTTACACCTAAGATAAGCTGTATAGTGTAAGTCGAGTGTAAATTTGGTTAAATTCGTTAGGCTATTTTTGACCAAGGTCTCGAGTTCAGTGCTCGCCGTATTCGGCGACGAAGATACAAATAGATAGCTTTCACTAGATGATGCTGAAAGCAACTACGCTCACTCACACAAGACAAAATAAAAAAAATGCACACTTCATATAAAACTAGCTTATACTAATATCTCATTGATGAGAATGATTGCCTTGTTTAATAAAACAATGAAAACAAGAAACACATTTACAAAACAATAAAATCACTATATTCATTCTGTTTTATTTTCACATTCCATAACGTTTCTAGGTACCTAGTTTACATTCCAATTTACGTGACCATATAAATATTTGACTATTTAACCCACGCAAATATTTTTACATATTTCCGTCATTGATCACAAAAGACCGCCTCTATTATTTTCGTTCGCGCAAATAATGATATTATGAGCGGACAAACATAATAATAATACATAAGTAAGTCTTAATGTTTTTATGAACGGTAATTTACATAATGCATTATCAATCATCGTCATTGGCGACATCTCCGAAATTAAGATTACGTCATTTACGCGAAGTTAATCATTAATGATATTGTCGATTTTTGGATAATTACTTTATTTTATAAAAAGGTCAGACATAAATTATACACAAAAAATAATTATGTCAAAAAGCAGACTGTAAAGTCATGTAAATTATATAATAATGCCATTTATTTAAAATGCAATGTATTTTTGTCTGTTGGGTGTAAATGAAAGCTTCAAGATGAAGTCGTAAAAGTCTATACAATGGAATATGAAACAATAGTAACACGGTACGTATCAAGAGTCACTGATCTCATGAATCATAAATTACAAGAAGGCGTTAATGTACCAATGTGTGCACATTGTAAACAGGCGTGAAAAATTCCACTTCCAGATTAATCTTCACATCCGCGGTATCTGTGAAAATGTACGTATTACGTCTAGGTACACACTACATGATTTATGGGCAAATCAACCGACAGTTTGCTGAACCTTTTAAGGGATATCTTCTTTGCTTTGTTGTCACCGCGCGGAGGCCACTATCAATAAACTTTGATGAAATAACAAGTATTATTTCACGCATATGGCTTGCCTACAGGCGGCTCTTTAATATGGTAAATTATAATTTGTTTTTTTGACAACGTTTTCTTTGGACTTCGATACCTGTATTTTACAGAAGAATAAAGAAAATGAATCATTACCACATTAATCAAGTTTGTTTTTTCAACTTTGGTGTTTTAAGACTGTGTAAGATGTAGCAATAACAAATAAATAAATAATAAAAATAAATAGCAATAATAGCCAAAGAGTCAACGGTACCTTAAGATCTCTATATCGTCTGAAAAACTTTTTGCCTGTTAAGACTAAAACTATGCTTGTGCAGACCTTAATTTTCCCTATTGTTGACTATGGTGATGTGTGTTACTTCGATCTGAATGCGGTTCTGTTAGATAAGCTGGATAGGACACTAAACAATTGTATTAGGTTTATATTCAACCTAAGGAAATACGACCATGTATCGAGTTTTAGGGCTGAACTCAAATGGTTGCCCATTCGTCAAAGGAGAAGTTTGCGTGCTTTGACAATGCTTTACTCCTTGCTCAACTCTCCTTTTTCGCCTTCCTATCTTATGCCTGACTTCCAATATCTTTGTTCTTCCCATGTTAGAAATCTGCGTTCTTCCAACAATCTCCTCCTGCTTTGCCCTGCCCATACTTCTGATTTTGTTCATTCTTCTTTTTATATTCAGGCCATTCTTCTCTGGAATGCGCTTCCTCTTGATATTAGGACGGCGACCAGTCGATATGCGTTTAAGAGGAAATTGAAGATTCATTTACAGCATTAAGTATTAAGCAGAGTTCTTTCATAATTTACTTTCACTTATATATAAATATATATTATAGAGATATATATATATATATATTATTATATATATATATATGTTATATATATTACAGATATATTTATTTACTTATGTATATAGTTGTTATTTATGTATTACGTTTTAATTTTATTTTCATTTTTATATCATATTTCTATCATTTTAGTTTTTTGCATCATAAATGCACCTACCATGCTATCTCTTCACCGCCCTAGGTTGACTGGTAGAAAATGCCTGCGGCATTAAGTCCGCCTATGTACCGTTGTGCATAAAGTATTAATAAATAAATAAATAAATAAATAACACAAGCTGACTCACTAAGACAAAATATTGTGTGTAAACAGAGCCTCTTTAAAAAATCTTACAAAGAGAAATATTAAAATTATGTGACATAGTAGGCGCCACCGAAATGCCTTCCCACTCATCTCATTTATTTATACTTAAGATGAGACGATTATGTTGCCGGCCATGTTACGCTAACAAGCATTTTCGTCTTGTGCCAAAATACTACTTGGCCATGTTTGGCAAATGGTACCTGCTTAAAGTTAGTTGAAAAATTGTCCAACATCGTCGTGGCAATTTGCCAGACCATATTGCCTATTACTTGTACGGCTCCTTTCCTCGGGTTGACTTTGACCAATAGCGTGGAATGATACGCGGCAAACGCTTTTCAAGCGAACTGACACATTAAAGTAGGAAAATTTCAGCTTTATATCCTATCACTATTTTTTATTAATGATAGAATATAACGCTAGAATATTTTAAATACCTGCAATTACACCACACCTATATAACCTTCAAACTGCTACACAGCAACGCTATTTTGCAACAAAAACAGGTACTTATCCAGACCAACTTCTTCACAAAGAGCTCAACCTCTACTAAAATAGGTACTGAAAAAATACCTCGCTACTGGAAGAGTAATTGAAAAAGAGTTCAGAGCTCGCAATATTCCGTAATTAGCCGACAAGTAGATACTACAGAAGCTCTTGACGACCGTACGATTCTATTTTTCTCTTCTTACACCACAATTCAATTATTTTCTTTCTAAATTGATAATATACAGGTATTTTCTGAGAGGATAATAATGAAATTTTCTCAAGCCTTTTTTCCAATTAAGTATTTTGGATGATGATGGGTATTAGCTCACACAACGATATATTTAACAGAAAAGAAATTGCAGATTTATATATTTATGTTAACACAGCTAAACAAAAATATATATGGATGAAGATTTTTTTATGCAATTTCAGGGGTAGTCCTCCAATAGTTATGAGTACAATGACCCCTTATCAGTTTCCAAGCAACAAATAAGGTTGTATAACACAACGAGTAATATACCTACACGTCTATGTATGTAAACATACATAACACGTGAATCGCATATTTTCGATAAGCCACATAACAAGCTTGTGACGCTAATTACCCGCGGGGAATGCACTGAGCTAACATAATTATCAGTTTGCTAAACCGTTGCATAATAATTATATTATAATATTGTGCTAATGTTCACCGTATCGGACAAGTTGACACGATGTTGTTGTGATAGTGTCTTTGACCTTTGACTAGATACTGATATTGTTAGTGCAATTTTGATGTAGGTAAGCATTCTGAATTTAGAGTGATGATTTTTATTTTATTTTTATTTATTTTATTTACAGTCGGAAAACAAACAATATTAACAGCTAAAAAACAACGAATCATGCAACCGATCTACCAATTACATGTTTTCACATTTAATTATCTATGAAGAGCATGCTTGAAAGAAAAAAATAAAAGTTAAGTATATGTATACACTATAATATTAAGTCTTGTGGTGCAAAATAGAACAGTTATCGAACCAATGTTTAGTAAGAATGCTATTAAATACTAGTGGCTTAGTAACGAACAAGTCAAGTTCAGAAAAGTCAATCAGATTATTGTAGGACTTTGCGAATCTTATAAAGAACGAATTCTGTCTGTAATTTGATGGAATGAATGTTTAAGCAAGTCTAGTGAGACTTGCTTGCCTGTCAGCAGAAATGAATTCAACCAACCTTCTAACTTTCAGTAGTGTAATGAAAGTTAGAAGGTTGGTTGAATTCATTTCTGCTGACTTCTTACTCACTCATACTTAAGCAATCCACCTTAAGCAAACGTGGTAATCAATGCGTGCCTTTTCTGTATGAGAAGATATTTATTTCACAGTGGGAAAGCAAAAATTATTGGGAATTATTTAATGTAATGCAAGCCTGATCTCTAAAGAAGGACATTTTAGCACTAGCAAATTATTTGTCGACATTCACACGGGCAAAATCTCCAGCATAAGTTCATTCAAAATAAGACATTTAATTTAAAGTCAAATACCTTATCAATTAATGAATTAGGAAAGTGCGTCAATCGCTTAAAAGTCAAATGAATAACCTTGAATAAATTAAGTGAGTCACTAGAAAAATTAATGTCATCAATTATAAAACGTGCATAAGCTATTTGCTAAATTATTAACAATCAATCACAACGACTTTGTCATATTATTATTTTTTGTCAGAAAGCCAAAGGGTCAATAGAAAATTTCATAAAAAAAAATGTAACAGGGACACTAAAAAAAAAATAGTATCAGATTCGGGATTCCAATTTCTAATACAGCACACCATCAACGCACACGCAATGACGCACGATCGGAAAATGTCATAGAGTATCATGTGACGTTTAAGGTAAGGTTTACCACATGGCAAAGTTTTAGTGCGTCACTCATAAATGCTTATAACAAATTATCCTTCCTGAAAATTATAAATTTGAGGGTTTGTAGGTTTTTAATATTATTATAGCTTATACGTTAAATTAACCAATAAGCTACATATTGTCTCACGAAAATCAAAACCACGGGGGATCGCTATATTTGATAATTAATAATGTTTTTTACAATCATGTAAGTATTTAGTTTAAAAAAAAACAGTTGTTTGCGTATCAAAATAGCCATATTGGGATCAGATTGCCATGTGTAAGTTGTTCGAAAATGTTTACTTATTTTATTTAGTTAAGTATGTATTATGCTACCTTAAAGTATTGATAGTAACACTACTAATATTGCCAACGTACCGTAATAAGTCTGCGACCTTGAATTTTGCCAATTTAACATTGAAAGGCATGGTAAAACAAATGAATTATAAGAATAAATAAAACCTCAATTATCTAGTTGTCAATGGCTATCAAATTGTAATGTCAACTTGTAGTTTTCACGGTTTCACACTAGTGTGTTATACAATTTGCTTAGGTTGGCAAAACTGGCACATGTCGCGGAACGAGGCTTTGAAATATGAAGTGGGTGCCAACATTATAGGAAGCAGCTGTTTTGTTTTTTTATGAGTGTAATATTATACCTATTGTTTTGTAAAAATTTTTATTGACACATTTTAACTTCCTCTTATACGTACCTATATTATATTCTTAAAATACAGTCACATGAGATTCCCAGAAAAGATAAAAAAGAAAACCACGTTTCCGAATATTTAAGTTGAATAATAGAACAAAAACAATAAGTTAATGATATTCAGAAATAACTGGCGGGGCCTAAGAAAACATTTGTATTTCTTGGCAAATGTATTTCTCATTGTATAAGGAAAATCAAGTCGTCAAGACAGGCCCGCTAAAATATGGATGTACCTATGCTTCTGTCATCAAGAGAGAATCTTGGTTTTTAGCCTAAATAAATGATCATCGCATGAACTAATTAATATAATTGTATGAACTTTAAAAGTGATTGAGTTTGTTTCGGATGTTTCTTCTCAAAGTAGCCGGTCCTATCATTCGCTTACTACAAGCAAAACCCAAATCATTTACCATCTAAGCAATAGTGACGAAAATTAGTTTTTCTGCGCTTTAACCTGGAAAAGTTGATGAAATAAAAATTCCATTTTACGGAATATCTGCTTACAAATCGCAGTCGTCACTAGTCACGCAGGCTTTAGTTATTATCGATTTATCAACTGCAATATTAATTATGTCTGGCGTAAGTTACAACTTGCATCAATTCATGTTGATACCGCCACTGATATCTATAATGATCTATTTATATCTGTAGCGAACAGGTCGCTGAGCTAGACTAGATTCTAGATAGCTTATCACTGATACTCGAACACAGTGACCCAGTAGACCCAAGTTATTGGTAAAGCTATCGTAATCTGCTATTTCCTATGGTACGTAGATTGGTCACAGCGCCAAATCGGGTGAGATGATTAGCTCGATGTATAGGAGTAGAGATCTCTTTATACAACCCGTATGGATTTACTTATGTTTGTCATATTTACATATGCTATACTTGTATTTGCCATAATTTCATTATACCTAATCTACCATGTATGCTACCTTTGAAAAAGAGGCAATCTGGCGCTCGGTGGCCGCTGCCGCGACACGCTCGCCACGCTCGCTCACTTACGTGTTATATGGTCACAGTTCTAACCTAACCTAACCTATCTGTTTCGATATTAGCTAACTGTTTCTTGATTAAAGATGGCTTATGTATTGAATTAGATCTGACAGTGAAACCTGTATGTTAAATTGAGGATGACAAACTGTCCATTCTTTTACTCATGTTTTTTTATTATAAAACATATTTAATGCTATATCCTCTCTATGATATTAGCTTCAAAGAAACAACAAGGTATACTGCATTACGATGTTTTGCCCTCTCAGGTGCGGTCAGCAAAAATCTTAATGACTGCCCTTCAATGCCTTACGTGTCGATTGATAACGTCCAAACCATTGATTGATGAGAAACATTTAATTTAGATAACACCGGCGCTAAGTGATGATAAAAATCTGTATCTTAATACTCGTTTAAAAAAGGGTGTGGCACTAAATCGCTTCACGCCCTTTTTCCTGGAAAGGATTCATTTTCACCCGAGTGCATAAAAATATGATAACATCTTATCGCTTAAAGATAATTTGTATACAATAACAATATGCACTTAATATTGTATAGAGGTAAATCTTGTTTGTTTTATTAAACGGTTTTAGTTAGCTCCTCGTATTTTTTTTTTTGTTGAAAATCATACGACAGCATTTTCTTTTACTTTTTCTTAAATAATTTTTATTAAGATTTTTATACATTCAGTTCCCATGGCAATACAATTTTGGAGTTGTCGGGAAGATAGTAGAAATCTTCTAGTTACTCGAAACCTCAAGTTGGGGATCATCTGGTTGGTTTTGAGAATCAAAAATCAAATTAATAGCTAGAAAAAAAAGGAATATGGTTTAAGAAAAACTTATAATTTTATTGGTAAAACTGACCTTTTTTTGGATTTTTTTTATTTTATAGAAAAATATAAATTTTGTTAGTGTTAAAATTATAATTGTTGACATACTTGCCGTCCACACCAAGACTAAGACAAAATCTACTTAAAATGAAAACTTATATTCAAAATTGTCTCATTCACAATATTATATTCATTCATAATTTCAACCATTCACATTACCTAAGAGTAAAATGCATATTATCCGTATCGATAAATTTCGCAATCCCACTTAACCACTTAGGTAATCATAAGATGTAATCACGAAGGGCATCGTTGTTTATACTGACTCCGGCGTTATCATCACGCTTCCATTTGCCGGTAGCGACTAGAGAGGCTAATTATACCTGTCCGTCAAATACCAGTTATCTATAGAGCTTTATCGTACATTTACCCGTTGCCGAGTTAAGACGTACCACTCTATATTTATTCAAATATCTGATATTGTCGCAACTACGTAAGATTTATGTCTAGTTTAATAGATACCGGGTACTTAGTTAGGAATTCAATCGCCAAGACTTTCCCTGTCTAGCTCGTGGCGCGGGTAAAATTGGTCATCATTGTGTCTTAATTAAGTTAGATCTACTCGGGAACTTTGAACAATAGCGGAATTTACAAGACGAATTCTATTCTCCCTTAATTAGAAACCCAATGACGTTCCTAGTAAACAACAAATTCAATATTGTAACACCAAAGTGGACATCAAACATTAAACTACATACGAAAATAGATTTTCTCCAGATGTAGTTTAAGATGTCTATAACACTTGGGTTTCCATAAAAAAGAAGTCCATTTTCATCCATTACTTTAATCGACACAGACGCGTAAAACAGGTGGTTGGTAATAAATACAGAAATGCCTCCTGTAACAACATTATTTTAAGATAATGTTGAACATATTTTTATAAAGAAAACTGGGGCAGCCTTGAACAAACAATCAGTTATACATTTCCACAGAACTCGTAAGTTAAACACGTGCTTCCTTGAGCGTGTGCGTATGAGTCGGCTGATGAGCAATTTGTGCACTAAATGGATCAATCGCACAATATCGTAAGTTTCTATCGGCTGGCGGAACCCGGCCAAGTTTAAGAGCATATTGTTATGACGAACTTTCATAACACTGTAGGTTTGTTTGCACTTCATCAATTTAATAGACGTTAAACGTTTTGCTTTGAAATATTATAGGATTTAAGGAACACGTTGATATATTACTACTACTAGACTACCTACTGGTTAGTTATATAAAACCTTTAGTTCTCAATGAACAGAAAAAATAGAATGCAAATCAATGTATTCTATTCATTGAGAACTTTTTTGGATGTTTGACGCCTTCTTTTATCGTTATAAAAACAATGACCTAAATAGTGAACCAGGACTTTCATTCATGCAAATGAGCCGGGATAAGATAAATGGTGGTTAAACTTTTATGTAACGAGCTGTCTCGATTAGGAACGAGACATCTTGCCAATGAATGTGTTGAAGAAAACTTAGAAGGTTTTTCTATTGTAACCAACCAAAACTTATTACTAATGTGACTTTATTTAAGTTTAATCTGGATTCAATATTTTTTGTTTACTTAGCTAAAATGAAATTGTAAAAATAATTATACTTAATTTGCACACTTTATGAGGATACAGTACCTTTCATACTTACTTGTATTATGCAAATAAATGAATTGATTGATTTATATTATTTATCTGTAGGCCTAGAGAACCTACAACTTTTATACCCGGCCGCCTTTCAAAGTTTTAAGAGCAGGCACGTGGTTTGTCGAGAGCGTCGGCGTCGCTACAAATTTTGTCCATTTTTGCGTCACGCTCATAAATCGTAAGGTTGTAGATGGGGCGCAGAGCGACGCCGCCACAGTCCACGACGAGCGCGCGACCGCGCCACCGACCGTGCACCCGCCTCGTTCCCGCGCGAACCGGAAAATTGGCGCGAAAATGCCGAACTGTCAAAACTCATGATTGACATTTCAATTTTTGCTGCTGTTGCAACGGCGCGATCGTATTCAGCCAAAGGACTTGATTTTATGTGAAGTGTACGGTTTTTGGATGTTTTTTAATTTGGTGTTTTGTTTTTTTTTGTAAAAAAAAGCCTGTTTATCTGAATGATTAATTTTCTGTACAAAAAAGTTAGATAGTTTCAATTTGTCAGGAGTAACGAAAAAAAATCTAAATCTTAAAAAGAAACATTAATTCAAGTTGAACAATTCTTCATTTGTCAAAACTAATCTTCAACTTTTAGAAGCGAAGATTTAACACGTGTTAATATTTCGT
The DNA here is from genome assembly GCA_033675125.1 of Athetis lepigone. Taxonomy (NCBI): domain Eukaryota; kingdom Metazoa; phylum Arthropoda; class Insecta; order Lepidoptera; family Noctuidae; genus Athetis; species Athetis lepigone. Next base: position 10,652,409 of record CM066230.1, read on the forward strand.
TTTGTTTTGACAAGCTTAACGAGTTGTTCACAAATCCAGAATATTTTTGATCTGTCGTGTTGCGTGATTAATATATCGAATACGGAGACTAGCAAGATACGCGTGTTCAGTAAGAAAAATAAATGCGTAGAAAAGAAAATCGTAAGCGAAAGGAAATGTCGAGAAACATGATCTGTTAAAAATATCGCATAGTTTTTCATAGCTATATATTTAGTAATATAATTTAATTAATTATCTTGACTAATTCAATGAAAACGCTAACTATGAAGCCAATTTTAACAAAAGCTAAATAAATATCACTTGCTTAAAGTAGGCCATACAGTTCTATTAAGTCTAAATCAAGATAACAGAATAATTAAATATGCACTTATCATTCTACAAATAAACGGCGAAACTGTCACAGTGTTGTACATTTGCCTCGAAACTGGCAGGTTACATATTTATTTGACATTTTTCTTTTAAAAATCATAGACTTCTCGACGACATTTAGATTTAGAACTACGAACATTTATACGTCAACGAATTCACCATTTAGAATATATTTTAACTTTTATAAGACAAATTATTCAAAAAAAGAATCAAGCATTCGAATTCATAATTCAGTTTTTTTATCCAAGGTTGTGTCGTTAGTGTCCAATGTCATCGTAGGTAAGGCTGTTATCAGTACCTCCATCTATCTAATTTTTCTTATCAGCCCAGCTACGAAACTAGGTCAGTAAGAGTTAAAGGCACATTTGGTTGCATTCGTAATAAATATACACAGAATTTTGTAGACAAGTCTGCATCTCTTATTATTAAAGATAAGATTATTATTTTGTTTAAGTAATCATTTTATTGGTAATCAATAATTATATAATTTATAATCAATATTGATTACCGGAAAACGGATTTACGAATATCTTGTCGTTCGAAACTGATAATAATTACGATAGAACGCGTGTTGCATAAATCTTTTAATCTGTAGTAATCGTAATCACGCCATGTTTAATCTTGAAGTTTTCATTGAAAATCTCGTATTTTTAATCCTTTGTCAACAGATTGATTTAATTTATAAAAAATATAAAACAAATAGCACTTGTTTTTTGGTTTTTGATTTTTAAATAAGTGCATTTTTGTAAATGTACAAATTGTTCATTAAAAGCAATGTTTTATTTCTTGTCAAATAACACTAATATTTAAATAATGATAGAGTTATAAAGTTATTTGTCTAATGTAAATTTTATTATATAAATAATGATGTCCAAAAGCGGATTTGACTGTATTTCTGTCGTCCGATTTTCCTTTTTATTTCTGCGCATTTAAGTACAGACAACATTCGTTTTTCAAACACATAATCGAATAGCCGGTACGGTAATTCTGAACTAGCGCAGGCTGAAATTTCCCCAGTTACTCGAGTTTTTTTTGCACTTCAAGTAGTTTCCTCGCAATTATTTTTGAGTAATGATCAATTAAGGGCACAGTTGCACATGACGGATTTTTTAATAATATCGTATGCGTCGGCGTTACGTTAATTTGAATACCCGACCGCGTAGAACATAACTGATTGCTATCCGCAACCATGTCGCAACTTAGAGTCGTTTATTATATCTATGACAGCCAAGATAAAACGCCTCAAAAATGGGCCAATTACAAAATATAATAAATATTGTAAAAGTTTGCCTAGAGCGTCCTCAAAGCCCTTAACATAATAGTTTGCTTGTCCCAAATTGGTTAAAGGGACCGTATTATCTCGCTATGTCAATTTTCTGAAAGATATGAATAACACAATTTCCTTGCTTTACGTGCCTACTTACATTTTGCATAAACTCATTGTGAAAACGAGTGCCTATCAATTATAGTAACGGAGTCAATTTAATAAACAATTGTGATTCATATCCAATATAAATCATCTATTGGAAACACATTTACTATTAAATAAATTCTCGAAGTGAACTTGGTTAGTTGATTTTATGAATTTTCCTTGTAATTGTGAATCTACTTACTGTGCGGTTCTTACAAATGGGCTCTCATATTTTGTTCAATAAGTAGGTAATTAAAAATTAAAAAATATAATTTTATTTGTCCAGCTTTTGTGCTACTCCATTAATACTGTCGTAAATTAAAAAAAAACTCATCTATAGATCCCTTACTTGGGGTTCAAGAGTACTCCAAATAAAATCATCGAAGTCGGTTATGTGGGCTTGGCGTAAAATCAGACAAAATAAATTTTTCATTACAGGTAAACTAATTTCGAGATAAAATATAACTACACTTTTTATCAGAAGATTGACTTACCCTATGTACAAAATTCCATGCAATTTAATTATTTATTTTTGTCTAAAATATGCGTTTTTTCAGAGCTACAATTTCCTTGCTCTATTTAACCAATTACTACGATAGTCACATTTTATGTATTTCCTTAGCAGCTTTTCTGATAAAATAAAATATTTTTTGGCACGAGACATAAAAACAATTTTTTTATGAAGCGCGCTGTGGGCACTGTCCCTTTAAATCTTTACCGTTATACTTATATATTGTATTTCTAAGCAACTTTTAAGTGCCGCCGCGCTTAACTACAGCTTGCAGTAACTATTTTAATATAGGGACTTAACGTTCAAATATTTAATATCAAATTAATTCGATATTGCAGAATAGCTGTAATATTACTTTCATAACAATGTTACCTTTTCAACGTTTTTTTAGGACTTAGCAAGGGTTTCGTCCACTCCAGTCGAAACAGTTTCAATGTTATAAATATTTTTGAATGGTGTTTCGGACCATAGCTAATTTTGTACGGTCAGAGGGAAAACCTTTTCAATGTCACCGTAAAAAATAAATTAAATAAATAAAACCTAGGTAATTAATTTGGTACGATCGAAGCTATCGTCCGAAACACCCCTAAACATCCATACTAATATTATAAATGGGAAAGTGTGTCTGTCTGTCTGTCTGTCTGTCTGTCTGTCTGTCTGTCTGTCTGTCTGTCTGTCTGTCTGTTTGTCTTTCTTTCACGGCAAAACGGAGCGACGGATTGACATGATTTTTTAAATGGAGATAGTTGAAGGGATGGAGAGTAACATAGGCTACTTTTTGTCTCTACAATTGCGAGAAAGATAGAGTAAAACAACAGTTCCATTTTCCCATATAAAAGTTGTCCATGTTCTGTTGGATGTCGTTGTCATAGTAACCGGCAAATCAAGTGTCAAAACAGTTACAACCATAGAGGTTACAACCCGTCAAACCTGACACAAATAAGTAATGTTTAATTGTTTTCAAAATACGAATGGAATCATTTTCATAAATCCAAATCATGCAAATAAAAGCCATTTAATACGGTTTGAAATAACAAAAAGGCGTGTAATATGCTGTAAAAAATAATACTGTAACAGCTTTTCTTATTTCCAACGTACAAAAATAATATTAAGATAAAAAAAATATCTAGATTTAAAATATTTACTAGCCTTCGCCCGCGGCTTCGCCCGCGTGGATGTCGAACTTCTACCTACTATTTTAACCCTTTAGGGCTATTTTTTATATTCTTCACAAAGAATAAAACCTCCACGTTAGTGTATTTAGTTAGTTATTGTTATATATTAACAAACACGTTGATATCAGGCAGTGAGTTTACTATTATATACATACTAGATGACCCGGTGAACTTCGTATCACTTACCTATTTGTAAACAAAATTTATTTAAACCATATCACCTTTATTCATAAAATTTTTTTATCGTTTTCCCCCCCCCCCCCCCCCACATTATCACAATCTAGATTCACGTGTATATGAGTGGCCTAATAGTTGTTTAGTAATCTGGCAATACTGTCATTGTCGCTGTCACCTAACTTTTGAAGAAAAGATCGTTGAAAGGAAATGTTATGAAATGGGCTTTTAGTTTTAAAAAAAAGTCCAGGATGGCCATACAAAAACAAAAAAAAAATTAAAAGCACCATTATTTAATCAATACATCAATACATATAATAAAATCATTATATAATAAAATCAATCCATACTAATATTATAAATGGGAAAGTGTGTCTGTCTGTATGTTTGTCTTTCTTTCACGGCAAAACGGAGCGACGAATTGACGTGATTTTTTAAGTGGAGATAGTTGAAGGGATGGAGAGTAACATAGGCTACTTTTTGTCTCTTTCTAACGCGAGCGAAGCCGCGGGCAAAAGCTAGTATTGTATATTTGATGTATATCATATTGTATGTTTGTTATCTACACATTGAATGAATGAATGTGAAAAATATAAGAGAATAAAAAAAGGAATTCTCGTTTCGACCGGAGCGGGTGAAACTCAGCGGTCTAAACGTCTACTAAGCTAGTTGCAGAATCGATACTTTTCTGGATAATATCGACTGAATTTAATAATATAGAGTGGAAAGCCGTCTGCATTTCTTCGTGCTATTATCAACTTATCTTAACCATAGGTACTTCTAATATCGTACGTATAATGTCGTAATAGCCCAGTAGTTAAGACGCCCGGCTCACACGCATAAGGTTGTGAGTTCAAAACCGGGCAAGTAACTTTCTCGATTCGTATGTGCTTTCTAAGTTAATCTAGGACATCATTATTATCCCGTGCCATGGAAAGCTCGTATCACCATTAGTCCCGCTTGTCGTTTTTTGTCATTCGTGGATCTTTGACACTTCTGACGTGTAGTCAGAAGCAAATAAGTGTTTTATATATGGCACGAATATAGTAAAGTGACTGACTGACTGACAGACCGTGATATGACAACACACCGACCAATCCGCTGGTCCTAGAGATATGAAACTTGGTATTTTCTGTGTGTAAAGAGTGAGTAACCACTAAGAATGGATTTTTGGAAATCCCAACGTTAATGGAAGTTTCGATGTTCACGCGGGCTAAGCGTACAAAAGCTCGTGAGTAATAAACTAAATTCAAACCCAAAAATTCTTACATGAAAAACGGTTTTTTTTTTTTGGGGAGTGGGAAATCTTATGACTGCTTCCGTCCTGGGTGCGTCAGGAGAGCGAGTCAGACTTTTACTGACTAAAACCCACTCATGTTCCTTCGGTTCCCCTTTATGTTCCAGGGTCACGGTAACTATTATAAACATTCCGCAACCCCATGAAAGACGGTTGCCTTATCCACTGGGCCCAGTGGCGGATTAAGAGTATCCGAGGCCCTAAGCACAGAGCCTGTGTAGGCCCTCTATTGCTTAAATGGAAATGGAAGGAATGGAATGGAAGGTAGAAAGTATAAAATGAAAGTTGGACTCAAGGCCGCGCCAAAACAGGGGCGCCACGCCATGCGCCATCGAAATTATTTGCTAGTACTATACTCTCTCGTCCGCAGGCCCTCACCCACGGTGGCCAGTAGTCGTATTGTGACTCTAGACGCCTATGCCTGGTTCTCTGTCTAAATCGTGAGGATTGACGCTGCCTCACGCTCCCCGTCGTCTCCTTCTCTAGCTTGACTGCTTCGCAAAAGGAGGCAATGGCTTATTTTTCACTTGCATGGCCTAGGCTGAACCAGCGCCTGGCACGAGAGGTCACCGCCGCCGATCGCTGCAGGGACACGGCGGTGGTCTGCCCACGGTGGAGCACACCTCCATCGTGTTCTCTAGGTGACCTTTACAGCGGTGACATCCAGTCGTTTCTTCCACCCAAATCCGACACAGGAACCTCCCAAAACACCCGTATCCGAGGAGGACCCGCGTCGGACCACTTATCAAAGAAGGGTCTTACCCTCGCTATTATGACGTGCCCAGCACTGGTTTGCGACAGTCGCAATTCTTTATTCCGCCATGATATTCCGCCGGACCCTAGTTGATATTCACGTTTTTGGTTTGATTTACATTTTCTTTTACATTTTAATTACAAATGCAGCATTTGAACCAACTCGAACCGATGAGATGAGTGCGACACAAGTGGAGTGGAGTTACGGCCGACTCACGGGGGTTCCCAGATTTCAAGCCACTAAGCTTTATCCTCCGATATGGCGTGATGGTTTCTTCAAAAAAGGCGCTAACACGCTCCTTTTAAGAATTATAAGCCCATCTTGCTTCTAAGTCACGTCTAAAAGCTGTTTTCGAGAGTCATTACGAATCGTCCCGTTCGCAAGCTAGACGACTGCAATTCTCCCAAACCAGCCGGTTTTCGATAAGGGCTTAGTCTATAGACTGAGGAGTATAGTCGGTCTTTATGTCTGGCGATCGTGGACTTAGAGAAGACCATCGATTCAGTGGAAACGAAGGTTATGCTACAGGCCCATCAGAGATGTTGAATTGCCCATCGGTACATAAAGGTTCTTGTACAAAAACGCCACCATGTCAGTTCGCCTCCAGGATCAGAGTTCGAAAACTCTAACTGTAGATATTGCAAGATGTCTTTGAGCTTCAGAACGAATCGAAGGTGGGTGTTGTACTCGGCATTTATGTTGATCCCAAAGTCAAGCCAACTTTGGGATCAACATAAATGCCGAGTACAACACCCACCTTCGATTGGCTGACGAAATTGTGGTCACGGCAGAGTCGCTGGAGGATCTGAGCACGATGCTCGACCACTTCAGTAAAGTTTCTCAACGCGTGGCGCCTCAAAATGAACCAAATAGACCACAAAAATCTTGTATAATAGCCATGTACTGCCCACCCAAATAACCATTGAGAACGCTAGTTTGAAGTTGTGGATGAATATGTATTTATTAGTTATTTATATTATATGGATCTGAGACGTGGACGCTAGCTTCGGGCCTCATAAGTAAGCTCAAAGTTGCTCTTTCCACCGCGCGTTCGGTGTTTCCGTTTCCGTTCGAGGAGATCCGTAGGAGAATCAAAGTCACCGATATAGCTCACCGAGTCGCAAAGCTGAAGTAGAAGTGCGCTGAGCACATAGATCGAAGAAATTATGGAGGAAAAACGTTCTCGAACGGCGTCCCCGTATTTGCAAGTGCAGCTTCGGTTTCCCGCCAGATGGACGTATGACCTTCCTAAGGTCGCAGGGAGTCGTTAAATGCGGTCGGAATAGAACCGCATGTGCTGGAAAAAGTTGGGTGGGGCCTATCTCCTGCAGTGGACACTCATGGGCTGATAATAAACATACGTAATCGTTAAACCGGTATTATTTTTGTGATTTCGGACATATTGTGGATGAATCTCGATAAAATATATAGGTATAAAATGAAACGCTAGCAGAGGATGGAGGCCCCTGGAGAACAGGGGCCCCAAGCACGTGCTTGTAGTGCTTATACGTTAATCCGCCACTGACTGGGCCGTTACTCACGGCTCATTTGCGTTATTTGAAATATCTACCGACACCGATGTACTAGTTTCCACTATTGAGCACAAAAACGTGAGAAACACACCTGGATATTTTCGCAAACTGATGAATACCAGTGAGAGTTACAATACTAACAAAAAATATTTTCGCCTCAGCCAAATTAGGTCACCAGGTATAAGGTCAAAGTAAATAAAACCGCATAACTCCATCTTACCCTAGATTGCTATCCCGAAAGAAAAATAAACGATAACACCCAGAGTTAACTACCTTAGTTTACTATCCACAAAGTTTTATTTGCTTCGGAGACTATCAGCTCTGAAACTGTGCTCATACTTTGGGCAAACTGTAAGTTTTTATATGTTTTTAGTTACAATAGGAATAGTTTTGTAAGAAACATCAACACCCTCTCTAGGCTTTTTGGATGGTATTTATATTATAAGTTTACTAATGTCCCGCGAGACTAAGGAACTAATGCACATTTATTCTACTCTATTCACGATTCGCAAACGATTTTGGTCACGCTTGTACAGTTCTACTTCTATCAGCCGAAAGCGTCTGAAGAATGAGGAAAGTCGTCATGTTTAGCTTTTGACGACCAACCGACAGCCTTCTGTCGAGCTGCTAGTGTCTTTCTATTGGGTCTCAAATCACCGTGTGTTTGAAGGATTAAGGGACTATACGTACATTTCTTTAGCTCTATTCATCATTTATGTCCATAAAAACAACTATTTTGTATGTTAACTTATTCACGTTCTTAACCAAGTGTAACTTTAATATATATTTACTCATTGTACCATTTTAGGTTAACATTTCCAAAACGAATCATTGCTCATCATTTAATTTGCTATATTCACATCTATAAATATTAGAAACCGATAAGGTTTTACCATCTAAAACTTGCAAATTTCGTCGTGTGCGGCATACTATATTTAGTTAAGATATATTATATGCATTCAATCAGGACGAAGGCTGAATATTGGCCTGGTCCCGCCCCCATCTCTGCCTAAAAAAATTTACCTGTGAAGTTATTATTAGCTCCCAAATTTTTATCGACAGAGGATTGATGTACCTATGTTGTGGCACCTACCTGGTTATTTATAGGTTCTAAATCTACGACCAAGACCTCACAAGAGGCATGTCTTAATATAGAAATAGTTCGTGTTTAATATCGATTGCAAAGCGTTCGTTAGAACGTTAATTAAATAATGTTTGATAAATTCCTTTATCTTCTAGATACAATAAACAGGCCCAATGCCAACACCTAACAAAAATAGCATCTCGCATAATTAAAACGTCGACTCAGACAACAAAATCATGTCTTTTAAAAAGTGACAACAATTTATTTACGAAATTTTCATACAAATAACCGTAATAGAAATATTTTACGCAGAAAATTGACAAGAATCATATTAGTTTATAAATAACTGTCAAGTGTGAATAGGTTTTTAACATAATTATCGAATTTGTAATAATTTATGAGCTTGTCACAGTAAATTCGATCGCTTTGAAAAATGTAGCCTAACTGGTTTAATTTAGTTATGTTCAATTTTTTTTTTATTGTAGATATCCGTGATTCTTTAGTGAAATTCTATAAGGATTAAATCTTGTATCAAATCAGTTTTAGTGATTTATTAAACTTTCAAATTAGGCAATCTTGTTAGGTTGATTAAAAACGTGCTGATTTTCCGTGAAATCCAGTTGCTACTTTGTTTTTATTGTTGGTAATAAATTGTTTGATACTCCTAAAAGCTTGCCCCTTTTTTATAATTGGGGTATTTTTTGAAAACTGTTAGCATGACTAAACTATTATAATTATCCACTTCATTGTTCATTCTTCATTGATGTTAAGGTCTAATTCAAAGTCCAATGGGTTCATTTCATTTCGAATTTTTAGGTAACAGTTATTGCTATGGAGTTTTACCAAGTTTTCAATTTGATTCTGAGACCATTTACGTATTGAAATATTTTACTATGGATTAAGGATAAGATGTAGTCAAATTATTAAATTGAATAAGAATAATATACAAAATAAGGAAATAATAAATTAATATTTTGTTTTCTTGGGTTCAAAAAGCTTTTCATTTTCAAACAAATATAAATATTGTGACACTTTATAACAAGTGTTCGAATTCGCTGCTATCATTGATGAATTGTGGGAAACCATAGAATAATTTACTCCAGCCCTTCGGGTATCTCAAGCGTTGCACAACGTTCAATTACTCAGCATCACTAATCTAAAAGTAAATCTAACACTTAACAGCGTACAACAATTTGTGAAGAAATCAAAAATAGTACAAAACCCCTCTATTGACGGCTTAAAAATAGGGAAGCGTGTACATTTTATAAGAAATAAATCTTGTGGTAATTGCTTGTACTTCGGACCACACCTATCAAGGGGGACTATTATCATCAAGCGTCTATCGGGCCATCGACATGGCTATTAACACGCCTCTCTCACTTAAGGCACAGTTGCACAAAACTACTGCGTACACAATCGAATCGATCGCCCGATTCGATCGTTCAAATCGATCATCGATCACTTAACTATTTTGTCATAAAAGTATGGAATTAATTACATGATAACGTAATGTCACAGTTTAACGATCCATACAGTTGGTAAACGCCTTTGATGTCGGACGACACCGCCGCCGCCCGCCGCCCGTGTAGGTATTTACGCTACCGCGTGCAAATGTGCAAGGGTTGTCAAAAAAGACAAACTTTATTTTTTTCATAATTGAATATTACCTACATGTGAGAATTACGCGGCTGTGGGATTTTATAAAGGGGGGCAAATTTTTCATTATTTTTGCGATAGGACACACCGTTTTCGAGATACAAGCTTTAGAAGAAAAAAAGACAGGTCACAGCGGCATGCGACTACAGTCATAACCTGGAAACAGACTGGTACACAGGACAGAAGGTAGGTACCTAAGTACCTTTGCTTATTGTTTTATCCAGGTTCTTCGTAGTCAGGTTTTAGTTTTTTTTAACTTTTGTATAAATAAATAAATAACCTAACATTGCGTGAACAGTGTCCAAGTGCCTGAGATAGCCCGTTCGCAAAGCGTATATACCTACAATACGAAATATAAATGATGCCGATTGAAATGTTTTTCCGATTGTAATAATAACGTATACGAATACGTGTATAACTTAACTTTACTCGTACCTACTATAATTATTATATACGTAACTATAAACACGACGAGTTTATACAAAATAAATATTAGTAGTACCCACCTGTTTAATACGAATTTATAAGAATAAACTTACCTCGCGTCACGGGGAAATCTATGAAATCTTAAATCCTTATTGTGTCTCGTTGTCAAGGTACATCCGTACACAGAACAAGAAGTGTGCACCATTATAATAAGTTTATTCAATGATTCTTGAAAACTCGCTCGTGATTTACACGGATGCGTTAGCCCCAGAGTTTGGTCCCCCCAACTACGCGCACTCGTGGGCAGCGATCCGCGCCGCCCACTTCCCCTCGAGATCCCCGCCGTTGCTCTATGCAAGTACATTCGTTTTACAACTGTATGGATCGTAAAACTGTGGTAATGTAATGAACGATTGATAGCTTTTTTGCACTTCAATTTAACGATTAATTGCCGCGTTTAAGAAATATTGACGGTTATAAGCGGTGTAATGCGTAGTTATATATTTTACAAAGTTGTCTTATTAATATTTATAATTATTGTTATTACTTTTTGTTGATGATTTATGACTTGTGATAATTTGCGTGTTAACAGGTAGATTAAGCGTAAGTTATAGTAACTTATTACGTGAAAAAAAAATGCAAATTAATTACGTACGTTACTGAGAAACTTAGTAGAGTTAGAGTAAAAAAAGTATATAAATATAGTTCATTCACATTTCCTAGACTTTTCTCAACACTATGTCAGGATCGTCTTCCAGTTTAGTTGGATATAGCTGAATACTAACGTTTTACTTTCGAGTTCTTAACTATCTCGTAACGACTATCGCAAGTAATGCATGACGAAGAATAATGCAATAATAATGTTATATTCTTAATTACAAATTTTAAAATTTTTGAGAACCTACCCTTAACAAAAGAAATGAAAACAATCATGGTGTTTAAACTCCCTTCTGTCGACACGTAACTACGATAAACACTACTTTACTCTAAAGTCAGCTATTAACACTATAAAAAGCTACTAACACGAAACAAAACGAATTTAGAATAATGAATAATACTTACACCTCGTTAAAAGCTAAGGAGCGCCCATAAATTCATAAAAAACTTTTGACAATAAAGATATAAAACTAAAAAACAAATACACGTCAATTTTTTTGAAAAAAAATTTAACACATATTGAGGTGTTTTCAAAAACCACATCAAAATAATTTTACGATGATGGCACCATTAATGTTGAAAAAAGTAACAAACATTTTAACGCGTTTGCGTCGATCTGAGTTATAGGTTTTCGAAAGAATTCACTCTAATACAAAGAGATTAGTAATAGCATAGTAAAATATTATGAGAACAGAGTAATCAGCGGTGTTGGACGGAAGCCAGGAATAGTAGCTGCCGCTCAATGAGATCGTCATTCACGCAGGTACATGGGAACCTTAAGCCATCCCCACACCCGAGCCGTGTTATCGCTACAGCGATATAATGAATGTAAAAAGATCTTTGAAGCCGAAAGTTACACGTTCTTTCAACTTTTCTGATTATTTTGGTGCTGTGGAGGATATTTGAAAACATTTTAGTTACTAATAGGTCAGTAAAGATAGGTAGGTTGATCTAGTAAAGATCAGTGTTTCAAACTTTTGTAGTAGTTTTGCCTATTTTAAAAAATTACTTGAAACACTCCTACAAACTTTGTACCGTTTCATGCTCTTGTAAACACAAATCGACTCATAAGTAGCGAGTTTCCAGAAATAATTTGTCATCCCAAAAATAAAAGTTGTTACGTGCGTTTGTAACGGGTATATCATCGTGATGTCTCTTTGTGGACCGCGTAAAGTAGCGGTAGAACTATTAATTTTTATTTTGCTTTAAGGTACTCCTACATACGAGTGATATTATCGCCATGGCGATATCTGTATATCTAAATTTTTCAAAGTCTTTGACATGCGAGTGATATTATCGCCGGGGCAACACATCGCTCCAGTGTATTAAAACTCACATCTGGGCACTCCTTACAGTTACATTGTCAAGAAATCTGAGATCGAATAAAAGTTAATTTTGACTAGACAAATGTGTAGACTTAAGGAATAGCAAACAATAATTTCAGTGTTTCGAATTAATTTGTGTGAAAGACAGTCAGGGTCTCATGAAACATGGCAAACACAATTTTCATGCTCAAAATCGTGTTTGTTTAAACCTTGTTTAATCTAAACAACTGTTAAACACGATTTTGTATAACAATCTATGTTTAATGTGTAAGGTCCAATATTTAACTGTTACTTGAATTTTAATAGAAATTATAATCTCATAAGCTGACTCCACCTAACCGATGTAATACCGTAATCGGACTATCGCGCTATAGGAAGGAACCTTTGAGATAACTGAACTAAAGAGGGCGATACACGTACAGGCAAGTAGAAAAACTTCTGGTACGACGTAGAGTTGCGATTTCTAAAACCGAGCAAGCACAATGGTGATTTTGAATAAAAAAGTGCTGTCTAAGTTTATTTAGGACATCACTAACGTCCCGTGCCGCGGAAAGAACATAAAACAGAGCCTGTAGACAAGTGGCATTTGAGAATAGATGGAATATTCTAAAATTAATGGTGGTATAGAGTTCGACACGAGAAGTCAAATTACGTAGTGTAAGCTTTTTTCAATTCTAAACATAAACAAAATATTATACAATGCCACTTGTCTAGAGGTGCTAGACCTGGTTGTCGTTCGTATAACTTAGACAGTCTTTACGGGATGTAAGATGGTAGAAAGTCTGACAATCAATCCAACCGACAGATCTCGTATTAGCAACCGGGTTAGCGAGGTCTAATATTTAGCCTTTGCTATAATAACTTGATTTTCTGCAGGATCAGGCTAGACTGGAAACTGTTACCGACCACAAACAATCTGAAAATACATTGTGTGATACGCTGTTGTTAAATCATACATTTACTAGTTGTCCCACGCGGTTTCACTCGCATCTTTATCTACTACTCCGTTCCGTGAAGGTTATATAACATTTCGCTTCGACCTACAGAGGTCGAAGCGAAATGTTATATAACCTTCCTCAAAAAATGGGCTATCCAACACAAAATCACATTTTCAAATCGCACTAGTACTTCAAAAGATTAGCGCGTGCAACCAAAAAAACTTTTTAGCTTTATATTGGTGCCGATTCTCTTGTGCACAAACTAACGTAAATTTAAGTTAAATGCATCTTTCTCTTTCCGTTTAATTAAGAAAAGGACAGAAGATCAAATATTAGTTAAGTCCTGTCAAATTTAGACACTCCACAGATAATTTAGATGCAATTTAAAAACATGGCGTCTAAATATACGTCAATTGTCATCAGGCGCAGTCTAATTTGACAGGATTAAACTAAAATGTATCTTCCGTCCTTTTCTTTAAGAAATGGAAAGAGAAAGATGCACTTAACTTAAATTTACGTTAGTTTGTGCACAAGAGAATCGGCACCAATATTAGTATAGATAAAATATCTCGTTTTATATTTTTTCCGTGCCTAATAACTTCAAAGCACGTACATAGCATGGTAGCGCACAAAATACTTTAAGTACGCGTAGGTTTATTCCAGCGTCAATCGCCCGCTTTAAAATATAAGTAACCTTCCGTATCGACATGTGTGAATTATTACTAAAAATAAAATACTGTGACGCAAAATACAAGATGAACTCCCATATGATGATCTAATTTAGGACGTTGTAAAAGTTGTTTGCTTTTTACAACACGCCCTTGGAAAGGTTTAGCACACTGGCCGACAGAAACATTTTTAATCGTAAATTATTTACGATTTTATTTATAACATTTTCAAAAATACAGCCGTTTGATTTGTGGCTAATAAAAAACGTCACAAATTGATTGATGCGCCTCTGCCGTCTATTCCGGGTGTATAAATGAATTAATTGCATATTATACGTTATGTAACATACAAGTCAAATGTAATCACGCATTAATGTATTTATATTTGTTACAAACAGAACAATGTTTCCCACTCAACATACAAACTGCGATGAATCCCTCGTAACTATCTTGTACCGAGAAAGGAAAATGAACAGAATATAGAAACATCATACATATGGAAATGGGGGAAAGGAATTGCTTATACTAAATGAGTTGGGGCAAGTTATTACTGTTACCGTGTTTACAAAGGCGCCTGTAGCGATGAATGAAACCTAAAAATTTTAGTGAACACATGAAAAATGTGCGTCTCGATCGTCGGTATCTCAGTCGTGTTGTTATCTCGCCTTCAAATGTTTGCACTAGCTCAATGTTTTATTAACACGCAGCCTATCTGAGAAAAAAAATTACGAAAGAATGTATTTTTTACAACTCAGGGGTAATCTTCATTGCCGTTTTGGTATCCTTGCTGAATTTGTACCACGGTCATTATTTGTTAAAATATTAGCTTGTGCGCTAAATGAAGCCATAATGAGTTATCTATGCAAAGATATGCATTCGTGTATCATCTGTATTGTTAGTTAGTGCATAGACCTTTTTATCTGCCAATGCCGCTTGTATAAGTAATTGGCACGTCTAGGTGTATAGCCATTTTACCTTCATTTTCTTGCTAACTAACAAATTTTTTAGAATAAAATATATGAGATTCTAAATGTCAGATAAACAAATGCGAACCACTAATTAAGATTTAGGCAAGCATAAATGCGTAGCTAATGAATGTACTAGCAATTATTAAGTTACACTCAATTACAAACACACATGCCCATAACGAATTCTTGTCTGTAAATCTGTATAGAAACATCGGCATTTGAAACATATTCCAATGTTTATTGTTGTTAAATAAACATACTAAAAACGAATGTAGGTTATCACCTGTTATGAACAAATCATAAACTTGTCTTATCAATAATATTGCATTAAGATATTAATTTATATCAATTTAATCGTACTTAAATACAGAGATGTAATCATTCAGATGTTTTAACTTATTTTGTAGGATACCACAATCTTTTATCTTAAGAGGATTTTTATCGATAAAAGATAGTGTTGTTGTCAAACAAGCGACTCTTTGCTGACCAAATTACACGTTTGTCCAGTGTAAGAAGTGACATTATTTGTGAGTGTTATAAATATTGAACGAACTATGAAAATGGTGAACCTACCAGTGATTATGGTGGTGATCGCATTGGTGAGTATACACTTATTTAATTAAATTCTAAAAAATCTTGAAAAGTTCTGAGGGTTTGATTCAGCAGCTTGGAATATTTTTGAAGAAAATGTAAGAGATGTCCGTCTGAAAAAGGAGAATCTAAGTACTGCAAATACATCTTATATTCTTAATTTTCCGGCAACCTTCAAGCAATTTTGCTCCATTTATGTTTGTTCTCTCTATTTAAATCTGTTCAAATTATGCATTAGTTTGACTTCATATTGATCATTGCCAATTAAATAAATCAAATCATTGGCAACATGTAAATTATTGTAAATTGTAAAACTGTCTAGACGGTCCATCTCAAATGACTGGTCACCTATCGTTGATTAGAAAAATTGTGCAGGCGACACTTGAACATTCGAAAATTTAGGTCACACGTACGCCAATTTACAATATTCTTTTGTCATTGATTATTGATCTCATTTTTGGGGTCACCCAATTACTTCTGATTAAATGTGTTTTAAATTAACCACCTCCTTAATAACGTTTATTTAAAGCAACTGTCCTCATTGCTAAACACGACGTGTTTTCTCTTCGTCACAATACCAAAGCAATAAAGCCTCATAAAATACTACTCGAGATTAAAGATGAACTTGAAATTCTTCAGAAAAGATTTCAAGCATTATTTAATTTACTCATCGTAAAGTTTGACATTGAAACTGTTTGCTCAATTTTACTACCAGGAAATCAGCATTATCGTCGAAAATTCTTGCTTGGTTATGGAACATTGGTCAGCGATTATTTGGCGAGTGCTATGTACATAGGTACAGCTCTGTGTGTGGTACGCACGCTTACGGTATAGGCGCGGAATGTTGGCGCCATCCATATAACTCTGTTTGGGTTTGACAGCGGATATCACATAAACGCCGTGCAAACCGCAATCCTCCAAACTGAATAGTCACGCGTTTTCCATTTACTCAATTTTATAGCTATCGGCAAATATTAAATACCTGTAATATGTATTGCTACATACCAAGTGGTAAAGGTCAAAGGCAGAGCTAAGGCATCTAGATGTGACTCCGGTATTGTGAGAATATTTATAGTGTTGTTTGTTCATATTGAATAAGAGCTATTATGTTGCATGATAAACACTGCGCGACCCAGTTGCCCGCGCGCACATGGGTGTTTGCATAGTCACTCCGGCGCACTCCCTAGCCACCTTTGTCTTAGTTACCGACTACGACTGAATGGCTAATTTAGAATCCCACTTATCTGATTCAGTTGTTCATTCGACCTGAATATTCCGGTTTCATAAATTTCGTGCTCACGTCATACTGATGGTATGCTATTGTGTTCGCTACACTATCAATAACGTCGCGACCCTATGCCTGAAGATGTATAAAACTTTCAGACCTAATTTAGATCAAGACCGGTCGACCGTAAACTTATCTAAAGTGAGATAGAGCAGTCGCTGCGGTTGAATTTAGACGAATGTGAAACAGGCCTTTCAGGAGTCAAGTCCTGTCTGAGTCATTAAACTTGTACACGTTAATGAACGCTGTAAGCTCGGCGGTACGGTTACTGTCTGTGGAACTGCAAAGAGACAAGCGTGCTGGTAAATTTATAATTCCCAATGAGCGCACCTCATCGCATATGATAATGAAAAGTCAACGAATGGACCAGTTAGAATAATAAATGTAACCTCGGTAATTTATACTGTAGCGGCTATAGTTGGTGCTAATTGCTTGCGTAAATTATAATTGTCTTTTTATCTCATTCGCCTTGGAGATTTTTTTCCTTTTTTCGGCGCAGGTCTAACAACTCATTGTCCTATTTTTCTACGTTTGCAATAAATTGCATGCCCTAAACGTTTCGGCCTTGTGTACGCGTGTGTGCCGTACCATAAACGACAAACAATTGAAAGTAATAAAGTGACATATGCGTGGACTAGACAAGACACTGATTGCGCGGAGAAAATACTAACTTTGTACAATTTTGTATGCGCTGCACGAGTGACCCAAATGTTCTTGTTTTCAATTGAGTTCGACTCTGAAACGAACCAATCATTTCAATATGATATTAAATCTATTATAAGTACAAAAGTTATAAGTATAAATATAAAAATGATAATGAATGAGCCTGATATAGTTAATTCAATTTCGATTGAGACTTGGCTCGTTTTGGGTGAATTAAGATCTAACCATACATTCTAAAGCAGTATTTTATGTTACATGAATTTGTTAAATTTTCTTCCTGTGTTGTAATCCCATTATCATTTCTACTTTTTCATTTTCTGTTTCTGCGACTTTATATCTTTGAATGGTAGAACAAGTCAATGACACAGATTGCTGTCTGGTTGCCAAATGATTGAATCATAGTTAATTATTTTAAGATTTATGTTTATTTATATCTTTAGCCCGTCGTTTTGTTTTATGTAGAATTGTACCTTAAATCTTCTATGAATAGCAATGAGCTAAAATAGTCCATATTTCTAGTTTATACTTACGTCATTGAATCCATTTATTCTGCTGATTCATCGTCATAATAATTCAGCCAAAAATCCTCCAGTACCGAATATGGCTATCCCATTTTCCGTAATCTACTAATAATAATTCTTTAGCTGCCTCTGAGACCACTCATCACTGTTGATGTTCTATTCCTAGTTAGAGACCACACAGGTTACTTCTAGGTACGTATAAGTCATTATCTATTCGTTATAACTTTAGATTACCGAGGATTATTCCGTTCATGTTAATGGCACTTAAGTTATAATCAAACATTATTGTAATACATTACGATTGAAATCTAGATATTTTTAAACAAACTTAACAGCTATTACATACATTAGACAGTTTGATAATTATGTGGCTTCAATCTTTCTTTGCCTTAAGAGCTAAAGTTTCTGATCCAATTGCAAAATTCTTAAAGTTATAGTGAGTTAATTATTGCTAAGTAACATAGGCTATGTTTTAGTATACTAACCTTGGGCAGAAGTAAGTTTAAAATATTTCTCAAGTTATCTCTCAGAGGGACCTAGTTGTCTATCGTGTATCCGACATTGATTTATTATACTTTATTATACAACTGGATTCTATATCTTCAGTAGTTTTGTCCTCGCCTTTGGATATTGCTACATCTCCCTTAAGTCATCCTCATAAATCAGGGAATATCCTATTAATCTGACTGGTAGTTCCAGACACTAACGCGTTTAAAATCTTCTATTGTGTTATATTAGTAAAGATACGTGTGTTGATTTAATTAAAATATATTTCAATGCCATCGATGCACTAATTAGGTGGCATTAAAACAGTTAAATGAATCTGCCTTTAATTGGAAATGTATTTTTACGTCCAGACAGTTCATGGCTCAACTGACGGTACTTTATAAGACAAACTGACAAGGCTCATATTTTATACGTTTAACTGCCCTGCTGAATTCGGTCGACCTAAACAGTAATGAGTGGGTTTTTATGGAGGGACGCATCCATTGTGTCCGTTACTGCAACATTCTCAATTAGTAAAAGAGTGGTCGCGTTATTTAGTTTAAAGAATTGACCTCTCGTAACTCATTATTGACTAATGCTCTGCGCTACTAAGTAGTAAATCTTAGGGGACACGACTTATGTCTCGGTCCAAAGATTTGTTGATATTGAGATATATTTATGGGCAAGCCTGCGTTAATAATTGCTGGGCAAAAATGGTACACCGGAACCATTAAATCAGGAATCGGTACAACCCCTGATTTATACTCCCCTTCCCTGCCGTCTGTCGGCTTTGTTCCTTTAATAATAAATAATGAACCTTAGCGTCAGCATAAAAACACTTCTTACTTTGTTAGTGATCTCCCTGCAAGTCGTCTCTTTAGATTAAGTAAATTATTGCCTGCAATAAAACTGATTCAGTAGCACTTACGTGCGGCCCAATACATCAATGTCGACACCCTCACTGTTCAGCGCATGAGTATCGCCGCACAAAGGGCGAGTTCATTTACTGCTTAAAAATGAATCATGTCACACTTAATTAAGAAACAGCCTTCTTATATTGAGGTCGGATGGCTACGGTCCCGACGTGAGATTTCGCTGTCCTTATCTTGTACTTTAGGCTCATAAAAGTGCACATTAGAGACGTCTAATGTTCTAAATGCATTAGTGTCGCATTAATAATTACGAAATGTTCGTGAGTGCAGTGTAGGCCAGATGTTTTAGTACACCACCCTCGCTCCTTACGACCTCGCGGCCTTGTGGTCCGGTTTTGTACTAAGGAGTAACAACGAGATCGAAATTAACAACGCAGTTCTGACTTCTAATTTACTCAGTTGAGGTGTATTTAAAATGTCGCCAGTTATAAAGAATTGAGTCTTTCACAAACAATAAAACACAATATATTTCAGTCAAACATTGTGCAGTAAATCACACTTCTTCATAGTAGTTTGCTACGCATTGCGATTAACAATTTAGAGAAGTTGGCTAAGGCTGTCGGGGTAGCTTCAGCGCTTACACAAAGATATTGAAACGTTCTGTCAAGTGCGCCGACGCCGGTATCTGTATTCAACGTCTCCGTGAAATGTTAATCAGCCATCTTCATTATAACATTGACCACTCGTTCGATATGCTGGCATCGTACAATTTGTCAATTAGTTAAGCTGGATGAAGGATGAACATCTTATTGGATTATTTATAGCGACCCTTTCGTCGTGTTTAGATAGTATTAGTTCAACGTAAACTAATTCTAACTCTGTCAATATTTACCGGTTTTTTAAATTGTTTAAAATACCTGGTTGTTGTTTCTTTTAAGTTTGAGTATTTTAAGAATACGATGTTAGTAGTGCTGAAAAGTGGTTCATTCATTTCTTCTCTGTTAAAAGTTTTTAACTATTTTTAATAAGGATCTATTTTTGTCACACAACACATTTATGTTTTTTTAACAGTGGTCTGGTTACCATAGTACAAACTCTGCTTAGTTTGGGATCAGATAACCGTGTATGAGTTGTCCTAGGATTTTATTTATTTTTACCCTTTTAGACATCTCATTATCTGTATTTTATACTTATTATCTTTTTCATCGACCTGTTTAAGAACTTATACCAACATTTCAGCTCCATCAAGAGGCCTATTAAAACGCGATTAATCGTGCTATAAAATTAACATTAAACTAGATTGAAAACAACAATAACATTATATCTTCAATACGAATAAATAATAAGGAGATCGTGCTTTTCATTGATTTGAATCTCTGACTTGGGAATTTATTCAGCAACCAAAGCATGCTGTTCAAAATATTATGGATATTGGGTGTTCTAGAAATATGACTAACACATAATAATATATGTATAAGCCGATTAGTTGTTTTCTGCGGTTTTGCTTGCTCATTTTCATACAAACTTTCGTCCCAGTTAGGGGTTCAATTTACAAAAAAATCTCTTGTTAAAATTAAACTACTGTGCTGTATTTCTAAAGTTAGTAGTTTCGTAATTTCATTGAATACCAACAAAAACCCAGTCTCATAAATATACCTAATTAAAAATTGTAAATTGACTGATTGGGTGATATAACAACGCACAGCCTAAACCGCTGGTCTTAAAGACATAAAACTATCTGTCATTTTTACAGCGGAAGAGTCCACTAAAAAATTATTTTTGTAAATTCGTGACCTAAAGGGGTAATATAGTGGACCGAAGTTCGACATCTATCTACACTAATAATAATATTATAAAGAGGAAAACTTTGTTTGTATTTTTGTTTGATTGTAATGAATAGGCTCAAAAACTACTGGACCGATTTTAAAAATTCTTTCACCATTCGAAAGCTACATTATCCCTGAGTAACATAGGCTATATAATATCACGCTATGTCCTACGGGAGCGAGGCAGTAACCAAAAACATAACGTAACGCGAGTAAAACCACGAGGAACAGCTAGTCCGTACTAATATTATAAATGCGATAGTAACTCTGTTTGTCTGTCTCTTCTTCACGCCTAAACCACATAACTGATTTGAATGAAATTTCGTACAGATATATTCTGGGACCCAAGAAAGGACATAGGATAGTTTTCATCCCGGAAATCTCCCGGGAATGGGAACTATTATTCTACGCGGACGAAGTCGCGGACAAAAGCTAGTATAATATAAAATGGTAAACTGACTGTCTAATTGACTGGTTGATATACCAACGCACAGCCTAAAAGTCATAGCTCATTAGAGCCACCCGGCAGCCACTCCGCACCGACTCGCCTCCTGCGACTAGTATTCTTTATATGGACTTGTATGGGCATGCGCTCACTATATCAAATTCGTAGCGTCACCGGATCGCCTCGGTTATAAGGCGAGTCGGTGCGGAGTGGGTGCCGGGTGGCTCCAATAAGCTAAACCTCTAATCCTAGAGACACGAAACTCAAGGGTGTTCCTTGTGAAGCACAGAGTCCACTAGGAAAGGAGTTTTGGAGTTTCAACCCGTAAAGAGATCAATAGGAGAAGGCAGACCAACTGATTGGGTAAATATCAACGCACACCCCAAAACACTGGTCCTAAAAACATGAAACTTAGAGGGTCCACTAAAAAAAGGATTTTGGAAATTCGACCCCTTTTTTATGACTTCCCCCGTGCTGGGCGCGGCGGGAGGGCGTGTCAGACTTTTACTGACTAAAATCCACTCATGTTCCTTCGGTTGGCCTTTATGTTCTGGGGTCACGGTAACTATAATAAACATTCTGCAACCCCGGATTCGACCTCTAAAGGAGTAAAATAGTGGATGAAAGTTCGACATCAATATAATATAATAATAATATCTATAATATAATAATTTTATTTATTCAGATAACTGCGATCCATACAAAGTTAATTTAATCAGTAAACAATAGTAAGCAGGGACTTGGTCCTCTGTACTAATTTCCACATGAGAGGAGAATCGTGCCTATTAGCTATGGCACTCAAGATGCTGTGGCGACTTCCACGCAGCCGACTGATGAAAGATGCGGTCTTAATATATAAAGATGGTTATCATAATCGTTAATGTTTTATGCCAACAAAATAGTTTTAACTTTACACAAATGTTCATATTGTAAAGAGTAGGTACAGACCTATTACATTAACATTAATATTTGCATGCAGATGATCGCAAAATGTGTCATTTGACTTATGTAGGTACCAGCTTTTGTATTACCACATTAAAGTAAATAATTAGTTTGACTTACACATTGACTTTCAGTAGGTAAGTAAACTATTTCATCGGTATGGTAAATAGTTTTAGATGGTTTATAAGTGGGTCAGATGATTATATGCCTCTTCACACTATTACATTTTGAACTACATCGCTTTATTTAGTATTATGAAATGTAAATTTAAATATTGAAATCAGTGATTTTAAGAGCCGAAATCCTATTGTTATAATTATAGTACGCAATTTAAATATTTTCTTATACACAAATACATATTTCTTTCTTCAGTCCTAAAAGATAATGGCCGTCAAAAGCTCGGCAGTGAGTAAAGCCAACTTAATTTCATTGAAGTCAAGAAATTAATTACAACCCCTATAGGAACAAAAGAGCAGAAATCAAGATCACACAAAGACGAGATGCTTTTGTGGAAAAACTTTTCACAAACAAAGTGTTCTCGTTAATAGACTTACTCTAATTAAGTAATTACGAACATCCGCGCTCTTATCTTAGTTAATTATATTTTAATCTAGCTATTAGTTGCGGTTTCACTCGCACTCTGCAGAAACTACTACATTAGACACAGTTAAAAATATTCTACATTTTTATTAATATTATACTTAATCTTCCTGCACGTCAAATATGATCGAAATCAGTTCAGCCATTTATGCGTGAACAAGCAACAAACATCCTAACAACTTTTAAAACATGAAGCAGGAATTTAATACAGAGGCAAGCTTTCGGTGTCAAACTACGTTATGAAGTTATAATCCTAGCTGGCTAGACACCCATGTAATACGATGACAACTTAATACTCACGGTGAAAATCATCCTAGCGTTCTGAAACTGTAACTAATGCACAATTTCTAAAGCGTGACTATTTGACTACTTGTATATGAGTATGACACGATAGGGGCGGGAAATTGACCGCGTAACCGCTTGCCTGTTTATTTTTAACATATAAATTGACTCGTCACTCGGAGAATTAGATCGTTAAGATGAAAAGGAGTTTTCTGCCTATTCATTTCGTTCCTTCTGAGTTATTTAGTCGATATTTTACTTTAGGGGAATGTTATTGCAATAGTAATTGCCACCAAAACACATACTGACACTAGAGGAATTTGCAAATTAGGGGGGTTGCAAATGATGGTGATTAGGTAACTCTAAATTGATATCGTTCTTTTCTTGTCCATAGGCAGTGGGACGCGAAGGCGTGCTGTCATCGGCAGCCTCACGTGAGCTGCGATGCGGTCGTCGCCTTGTATCTGGGCTGTTCTCCAGACCGCGTCTGCCGCTTGGCTACTCATACGTCACCACTGTACCGCGAGGCGCCTGCAGACTAAACATCTCCGAGGTCACACCGAGTGATAACTACATAGGTAAGACACCAACTTCCACAAATTATAATGCTCAAACAAAGTCCAAAAAAACTGGACCATCAAGTAGCTCTCATTAATACGGCAGTCATCATAACTGTCTGTATCGATTTTTTATTGAAAATGTCTCGCATACACATTAATGGCTGGTTACAAGGAGACATATTAATCGAGAGATGAAGTGTTCGGCAGTGCAAAGATCGATGTCGAATCGATTAATGGGAATTGCACATGCGCACCGCGGCACAACTCTTCAATAGAGGCGCCTACGCCGCAAATTGTGAGATAAATGGAGGTAGCCGTCTCCACAATTGGTGGTTAATTATTTGCATGACGCAGCCGCTAGCAATTTAGTCGGGTTCAACAATTTGTTGAACGATTGGTTATTCAATTACTTTCGTTTAATTTTGCTTATTTGATAGGAACAAATGTGTTCTTTTTGAAGCGTTGAAGGTATCCAACGGCTCGTATATAATGAATGGCGAGTTTGCGGTATCAGCGGCGGGCACTTACGAGGCTGCGGGCGCCCGGTTTGTCTACACACGCCAGGGTTCTCTCGACAACATCTTCGCACACGGACCCCTGCACCACCCCATCGACATCATGGTATGAAATCATACAAAAAACAACAACTACTTTTTTCATTACAAATATTTGGTTTAACAAATGTCCTCCTTTTCAGATTTTATACACGCAACCAAATCCGAACATAAAATACGAATACTTGACTGACTTAGAAGCAGACGAAACAAGTAACGATATACCGACCGCCAACCCAGTACCTCACCACACTGCACAACGTCACCACAGGCATCACAGCACGGAAGCACATCTGAGAGATCTCGAAACGAAATCCGAGCCTTCTTTATCGAAGTTACCAGATTTCAAAAATTTGGAGAGTCAGTCCCAAGTCGAAAGTAACATGATAGGTAGCAGAAAATTTATCTGGAAGATTCTGGAGTTTTCACAATGTTCACGTAGTTGTGGAGGAGGACTTCAGATTGGAAAGTTCAAGTGTGCTGAAGTGACGGAGAGGGGAGATAAGGAAGTATCTCCTTTCCATTGTAATGGTTCTCCTCCTCCGGCAAGGCGTCGTCGCTGTGGAGGCATTCCATGTCCTCCGCGCTGGAGAGCGGCCGCTTGGGGACCCTGCCCTGTTTGTGGGCCTGCACACAGAACACGAATTGTTGGCTGTGTCCAGGACCATGCACGAGGAATTACAAAGGTACCGGAAAAATTCTAACATCTTTAATATTTCCAAATCAGAATAACTTCAATTGCTTGTTAGAGGTTAACTGTCTCCATATTTTTCAGATAAGCGACCAAAAATGTCCGTTACCGATGCCTCCAAGTAGTGAATTATGCGACATTCCAAACTGTGATGGCTCAGCTGCCACGACGAGTGTACCACGACTGGACGCCAGACGTCAAGTCCGACCTAAAGACCGGACTGATACTTTTAGAGAAGGCCCAGTGATATCACTAGCGACCAATCTGACTGATAATGAAATTGGGACCACCGCAGCACCAAACTACAGCCACAGCGCAGGAGGGGGATGGCTATACACCGAATGGTCTCAGGTAAGTTCAGAATAAATCCAACCAAACCCTTAATATTGAAACTGATTCATAATAGGAAAATAGGTACCGTAATACCTTTAATCCGTAGTAAAGGGTCAGTGTGCTTACATTCGCCAAAAAAGGTATTTAATTAGACTTAAATGTGATAAGGGTCTGACCCTAGAGTTATTTATGAGTGTACGTTCCGAATCCTGAATTATAGCGTTTTGAGGTCGAAAAACATTGTATCCTTTGTCGAATTCGTGGTCCAATAGTTCTAAACGATAATCCTACTGTGTTTGGTCAACCAGAACAAGTTTAGATAAAGGTTTTCTGTTCTAGTGCGTTGGTTGGTGCGTGGGAGGCGGGGTGCAGTCTCGAGGAGTTCGCTGCGTAGATCCTAATGGTTGCACTTCTCACCGAGCCCCAGAACAAACGCAAACCTGTGCCGTCAGGAAACAGTGTGATGCACAATGGTTTACCAGTAAGTTGTAATACTTTAGCGTATCAACGACTAAGTGACAGCCGACATATTGTATTTCTATAGTGTCTCGAATCACGTGTGTTAGAATGTTTAATATCTACACAAATATTATATACTGAATGAAGAGTCTTTGATTTGTTTCGTTGAACGCGTTAATCTAAGGAAATATTGGTCCGATTTGATAAATTATTTCTATGTTGGAGAGGCCATTTAACGAGGAAGGCTAAGGCTATATAACATCACGCTATAACCTACGTAAGCGAAGTAGTATCCAAAGATGCAGGTGACGTCGCGAGGGACAGCTAGTTCCTAAATAAGTACGTAAAGTGTCTTCGTCAATCTTAAACGATGTTGTTCTACATTCGTAAGGTCATTCTCATTCAATTGAATGCAGATGGTTCAATACCTACCAGATTTGTTTTGTTTCGATGCATTGAATTTTGAAGCACTATCTAATAGAACCAAAGTATCGTTTCTGAATGTAAGCTTTGTTTGTTACTTGTCTACCTTATCTGGTGTATTATTCGCAGTATTCCTTTAAAAGTTACAATCGGGATAACCCATGGCTTTATTTCTGAATCGTAACAGAAATATTATTATACCCTTTATTTTCGTTACCACACTTTCGTAGCTTATCTTTGACGTAATTGACACTAGTAAAAGAAACGTAAGAAATTCTGGACTCTTGTATCAAAGTCGGAAATTGCAAACCCGCCTTGATGCAAGTTTTGTGCAATTTACTACCTGCCTTTTCTATATGAGCAAAATACTACCATCGTTTCTTGGTTCAACATTTGACTTATATTTGTAATAATAGTTATTACTACTTACTATTACATATATAGGTATTTTTATTAGTTACTATAATTATATCTTCCGCGTTTTCACTCTCGTTTTCGATTACTGCACCGTTCTCGCAGATGATGTTATATAGTCTAAACTATTTCACGTATTACGAAAATACTTTCCATGATTTTTGCGTGTACGAATTACAAACATCCCTCCCATCCATTCATCCCCACAAACTTTCACATTAACACTTTAGTAGAACGATTAACCTTAAATTCATCATTCATCGTATCTGTTAGGTGAATGGTCCCCTTGTTCTGCTGCCTGTGGTGGTAAGCAAGTGCGAGGAGTGATCTGCATCAGCGGCAACGGCAGGCGACTGCGGGACGGCTCCTGCAGGTCTAACAAGCCTGATGCTGAACGTCCCTGTGGAGGCGCTTGCAGCCCCTCGTGGTATCTTAGCGATTGGACCGAGGTAAGGGTTTAAATTAATGAATTGAGGAAAATACATCTAAAAGTGATAATCGTATGGTCCACAATAGAATAGAAACTATGGATTTTGTAGATATTTTTGCATTAGTTTTAACAAAACAAATTTCGTTATAAATGTACTATTTAACCTTAAAATTATACACTGTTTAGCGATTATAACATTGAGTGCTACGATAAATAGTGATGTTCACAACAAAAATAATGGTCGTATTTTAGCAATATTGATTTTCTTTTCAAACCTCATGTAAAACGTCTGTTAGCTATGTTGTGTACCTAATTTTCAACTCGTTTTGCCGATCTTCTTGGCCTTCATGAATAATTTTGACAAAATGGTGATGGAATTATAAAATTTCTGTCACATAGCGTCCAACTAGGCTCTTATATCTCTGAAATTATTTGTAATAGTAAAACCTATCACAGACACACAGATAGACATTTTTGCATGCTACACTATATTTTATTCAGAAAGAATAAATAGACCATGTGAGGATTAACGGTCTTCTAGATAAAAGACGCCGTATTATTCACAAAGATAAAAGCTACAATTAATATTTGAGACATTTTGAGTTGTGAAATCTGTTCAAAGATTACAATTTCAAAACTAGACCCTAAAGAATTTTAGTTATTAAACATTACTTCATAACTAGGGATACAACACCTTTATAAGGCAAAGCTAACTTCAACGAAAGACAATCTCACGGCCCAAGTCAAGACAAAGGAGTGTAGACAATTTTCCTTGTTCCAAATGACGAAACGAACTCACTTTAGTTGTAAAGCTAACAACAGATCGACATTGTAGTACCCAAGTACCCAGTAGTTATGAGGTTCTACCCATCAATTTAAATAAGGGAAATAATTGCAACCGCAGTGCCTCATTTAGTATGACTTACTTGATTTCGCAATTTCTAACCTTCAATGTTAGGACGAATTTGCTTGTTATGCCTTTACGTAGGACTTTGTCTGTAATAAACAAAAATAGCCAGATCTTGGATAATAGTAGTAGGGTAGCTACCATCCCTAATTTTAATCTACTTCTAAAAGGGAGAAGGTTCTATGTCCGTCTATGTCTATGTGTATGTCTATATTATACTTTAAACTTTCGCATTGCATATCACTACTTTACCATAAAACAAATAAAAAAGGTACGTGCGCGTTAAATCCCGTGAAATAGTAAAGTAGTTATGTGTATGTCTATTAATATTTCCCTTAATTATGAATCTATACAAAAAAATTTTTTTTATTTGAAAGGGTACTCCCGCGTGTGCGATGAACTTAAACTGCCGCCTACCGAACTTAAAGTTATTTTTCCCTTTACTCATGACCTAGAAGAAAAACTGAGATTGAGCTGTTAAAACGGTTTGGTATTAAAATCACACAACACTTTGATTGAATATTCAAAGATTATCATACAGATATTTAATTTTACTGGGCTATAATGTATTTTTAAAGAAGTTGTCTTAGAATTTCTGGTTAATATAGCTGAATACGTTGCATTGAAGTACATTTGTGCTATGAACGTTTGATCGACAGCAGTGTATCTCTTAATAACATTGTTTGAAATTAAGCACGAACGTCTGCATAATAACAGGTGATTCAAATATTTGAAAGATCTTCGACATTTGGAAGATCAAAATGTTTCTAAAGAAAAATAACTACCATTCGTTTCTCCAGTGACTCATTACTTCATGAATTGAAGATCAAGGTTCATGTAGTGGAATGTCAGAAGCGATTAGAACAATGATTCCAAATATGCCAATGTTACTGGGACCGCCCTCACTAATATGGCTAATTAAAACGAGTGTAACGTCTACTAATTAATCCAAACCTTACGTTTTATGTCGCCAACCTAATCTGTTGACAAGTCTGCCACTCCGCTGTCAAAAATATTCATTGTGTTCTAAAAAAAAACAAAAGTAAGCAACTCCAAATGCTTTGTCTTACTTACCTTTATTTACAGCCCTTTTATTTTCGCTGAAAGAAAGTCAAGTGCTATGAAGAAAATTGCCGAGATGAAAATGCAAATTCATAGCCTGTTCAGATATGGTTTCTTATATTTGAATATGGAGCCAATTAGCTTTGTCCTAATTATAGTGAAGTGGAGTAGAAATACTAAATTCTTAAAGTAAAACTCGATAAGTATTCAAGCGGCATTGTAACTTATGAAAGAGTCGAAAGTGGCCTATAATGGTGTGCGACATTTATCGCCCAACAAGTGCACTACAACTTATGACATTCTATCTAAGTCTATCATCTAAGGTTATTGCTACATTATATACAAGAACTCTGCCAGTAGTCTTCAAATACAACAACCATCATGTCGAAGGACCCTTTAAATGAATGCAGAACTTTCCACTCCGTTCGTCATACCCCCAAAGTGTAATTTCAACTTCTAATTTCGCCTTTAATCCCCAGTGTCAAGGTCCATGCGAAGCAGGAGTGCAATCACGAACAGTGTGGTGTGCCCGCGGCGGGGCGGAGGGCGCGGGGGGTGCGGCTCGTGACGCTGACTGCGCAGGAGTGCGTCCACCGGCTAGACGCTCCTGTGTACCCTCACGATGTTCCACAAGACCGTCCGTGAAGACGGCTGTTGTTAATGCACCTCCTTCAGGTTTGAATAAGGCCTATTTTTGCTTGAATATTCTGTCTTTTGGTGTAAGGTTCGTGTAAAAATATGATGTTCTTTCTTTAGTTTCAGACCCACAACAACGTGTGACAAGACACCAAAGCCATACCGCTCAGAATGTCAGAGATAGATCTTATGCTGATGGTAATAAAATTGTTTTTATTATTCCAAACAAATATATACACTGTCAGCCTTTATGAGTTCCTAGTACTACTATTCTAGTTTTCTCTTCTTTTCCATGAATTAACGGGCTTTAATGACATCATCGCTACCATGTTCATTTTAACCGTGATTTGCGCAGGAGCATGCGTGGACAAGTTGAACAACTGCGCGCTGGCGGTGCAAGCGCGGCTGTGCCATTATCCGTACTACGCCGATTATTGCTGCAAATCCTGCCACGGACGGTAAACCACATGGTTGGAGTAAGATTTTTTTGCTGTAGTTACATGGTAAGGTATGAGTATAAGTAAAACTTTTGTAATTATTTAAAAAAAAAAACTTTATTACTATTTATGAATAATATGTTTTAATATTTGTTATGGATTAAAATTCATACCGTTTAAATTTTAATTCTGAGGTTGAATAGAAAGTGCTGCTAGTCTTGAGAGTGAAAAAGCATTATAAGTTTTTCGAACTACCCAATGTTGGACGTAACAGAGTTTATTTTTCTTTTAACATAATCTAATTAACGAATTTTTGTATATTCCATTGACAACTCTCTCTCACCATAGGTACAAGCAGTGAACCACTAAGGCGCTATGACACGTATTGTGATACAAAATGGACGCATAGTGAGAATACGTAAAGTAATGTTTTAACAAGCCGAGGACCGCGGCACCGCCTGCGCACCGACTCACACGCATAAGCTCGCTACTGATCTACGCGATCAATTACTCGCTGTTACAAGGAAGCCTTTCACGGTGAAAGTAGAACGCGTAACATCGCTTCAATTGCTACGTTAGGAAAGGTATCATTGCTAACAGAGTATTAAGTCTGAATCAAGCCAAAGTGAAACAGACTAAGACTAGATATCGGATGACTCATTGAAAAGCTCTACAAAATTGTTAATTACTCAATGTTTTATTGTGCTCCGCAAAATACTTGGTGTTATTGGCGACGAGGCATACTAGTGTGCGCCCGGCTCAATAAGTGAACTATAAACTTTCGAGTTTCTGTAAGTATTAGGAATAGTTTTGTGATCTCCAGATTGTTTAGTCGAGTTTTGGAGTCGAACTGTGAACTGTAGAACTTTCAAAATTATAAAAATAATAAAAAAAAATATTTTTGTTTATCTCTTACATTATATTGCACGACATGTTATCTAGTTGAGCACCTGTACTCGTAGATTTGTTTATAACTTGCCTGTAACCAAGTAATGGAAATGCATTTTACCGAATTTGTTATACATGTATTACTTAGGAGATTAATTATTGATAAAAGCATGTTTGGAACTACAGTTCATTTTGCATTTGTAATGCAATTAGGCTATGCTATCTAGATTAAGAACAAAATAGTATTTCTTATTGTTGTAATAGTTTCTTCGGTATGTACTTATCGAAACTACAGTGCCGATTCCACACGTCTTCTAATTAAGTTTATAATGTTTGTCAGTGAGGGGTGTTGTGAAATTGTATACTTATGTTACACGCCCCTTACAGTGACGAACGACATTCGCAGATGTGTGGCACAGGCATCAGTGTTCATATAACTTATTACACCGATTCTGTAATCAAAGAGTCAGTTTTGTATTATTAAAAAGTCGAGTTGTGTAAATAGATAATTATTTTTATATGTATAGTGCATTTACTTACTGGCTGTTAAGTATTTATACGATTGTATTAGTTAAAACATTGTACCATCACAATATTGTATGTATTATATTAATTGGTTTTTGCTAAAAGTAACTAGAGTTTTGCCTACCGTTTAATAAATTTTGTCTGTACTAATGATGCATATAACAATGTACAAAAATAATAAGCTTTAAACACTGGTTGTTGTAATTATTTATATCCTTGATTACCCCTGTAGAGAAAAAAATGCTGTAGGTCTTGTATAGACCGGTTCATCTAAGGTTGGATCCAGGCTTCAAGACAGGTGGCGGTTACTTTGTCAGCAAAATTAAATAGCGTCCGCGATTAGATTATAAAAATATCAGTGATCAAGACCCTAGGCAAGGGCGGACCCAAAGTATCCACTGTTAACACTAAATCCGCCCCTGTGTTTATACAAGACAGAAGTTCCACACTTAGGACCATATCTCAATAGGACACCAGGGGCTTTAGTCTGCTATTGCAATATAGTGGTTCAATGGTCGATTTTTAACGTGTAACGTAAAACTTTTGACACATTTCCCATACAAAAACTGTCAAATATTGTCTAATGACTGGTCATTGAGACACGATTGCAATTATTGCAATCGTGATAGCAGACTTGGGCCCCAGATCGTCCCAAGTCGTGCCACCAACAACGTGCGTATAGCAAAGGTTCTGTTAACTCTTTGAACTAGTCCTCTCGTTCTATTTTATTTCTATTCATCTATTGACGTAACGGTGACGGCGGCGGTGGACAAACGGCCTTAGTATTTGTTTTGGTGTTTCTCGCTTGGTAGCTCTTGACTCCATGGTAGCGCAATTAAGTTAATAAATTAATAAATATATTAGGACAACTCACACAAGGTCATCTGATCCCAAGCTAAGCAGAGCTTGTGTTATGGTAACCAGACAACTGTAATACATATACTTATATACTTTCTAAATACATACATATTATAGATAAATTACACCCAGACACACAACAAACAATCATGCTCATCACACGAAGTTTGTCCTGGGCGGGAATCGACCCCACGACTTAGCTTAGCAGTCAGGGTCACTACCCACTCTCCCAACTGGAACGTTAAATGTTACATAGTTGCGCAACTGGTGTCCTATTGAAATGAACTTTTTTATCCACTCACGTAGCCTCTCTCACAAAACTTCCGTAAAATGATCTCATTCAGATTTTCCCACCTCTATATATAAATTTCTCAGACTTCGAGAGTCACGTACTAAGATCGACACTTGAGATTAAACTGATAAGTACCTCTCTATCTATCCTTCAAGCGTATCGTTTTGAGTGGCAATTGTTCATGTCTTATTAAGTTTAGTGGAGGGCCACACTGGCCAAAATAACGAACAAAAAAAATACGATTTGTTTTTTTTTTTATTCGTCTGATCGGTTTTGTCCTTCTTAGTATTTTGTTTGTTTAGCGGAGCGTGATATCGGTGTCTCCAGCCAACGAATACGTCTAAACTTTTCGTACTAAAATTACGTGGCGTAATTTACGGCAGGTGTCGCATAGCTTATGAAAGTTATAAAAGCTGATATTTTATTTAACTGTCACAGTGTATTTTGTTACGAAAACTCACGAGTGTATAAAATAGTAAAATGACGGAAAGTAATAATAATAATAATGACGCTAATAAGCGACAGTTAAGAACTGACAGTATTTGGTACAAATCAGTCAGAATGACTATAAACCTTTTCATCAATATATCAATATTCCTTACAGTGTTTATTTGTTTGTTGTTTGCGTGCAGTACAGTGGTTACCTTTTATGAATTGCACATTATATTATGTGTTCTTGGGGTAAGATATCAATTAAGCTATATTTGAACTAGGTATTATTTGAGGTTTTTGCTTTAATAAGGTCAAGGTTTTTATGTCTTCTTTATTCCATCAAAGTAAAGTTACATCAATAGCAATTTGTTTACCTTTTGCAATTTAGATTGACTCACAGCTATATTCCCTACAGATCCGTTATTTTTTTTCATGTTTCAAGACAAAAACCGGTATTCGTAAATTTTGACGCCAATTTTATTAATTAAAATAGCATCACATCAATGCTTTAATTTAAATTAAGTAGATACTTTGTACGAACAAATTTTTAATTATATAAAGTACAAACCTTAAATAATTAAAAACAAAGTTTATATAAAAAAAAAAATATATTTGTTTACTACAATCAGGTGTTTACGTATCAGTGACAAGCACAAGTAACCTTTTATTTAAAAAAGGAACATTTATTTCCAGTATCAATTCTTCATGTTCCAAGCTACCCTGGTAATGTCACCATATAACAGCTGGTCGATGTTCTTCACGCGACGTCAAAAACGGCAAATCCACTGGATCATGCACATAGTTGCTGCTATCTTGGTCGTCGCAGGAACCAGTATCATCATACCTGTGAAAACTGTGCATTTTGACACGGCACATAGCCGACTTGGTAGGTATACAAACAAACATAATAATACATAATTCTACTAATATTATAAATGTGAAAGTTTGTGTGTATGTGTGTGTTTGGATATGCGTCACGCTTTACGCCTAAAGTGCTGAACCGATTAAAAAAATAAAAGATATATTTTATTTGGTCTGAGAAATTACACATTCGCGTAGTAGTAGGAAAGTATTTTCCGACCTTCACGAGGACGAAGCCGCGTGTAAAAGGTAGTTTATAATGTAAAAGTAAGTCGTCTATCATGACATCTATTTCGTTTTCGCGACTAAACAGCTGAATCGAATTTATGAAACTTTGTACGGAGACAGCTTAAATCCTAATGAAGGGCATCGACAACTTTTTGTCGACGACTTTAAATGCAATAACTGTCATTCACGCTAGCTTTTGCTAGCGTGAATGACAGTTATTGCATTGCGCTTGTATTGTAAAATGCGATGTTCTATGTCAAGTTTTCACGCTTAGGCCGTATTAATAGACGTCACTCAATACTGAGACGCTCTCAAGTCTCTTGCTGTCCTTGTCATTCTAAAGGGAAAAAATAAGGACAGCAATAGATTTGAGAGCGTCTCAGAATTGAGTGACGTCTATTAATACGGGCCTTAAACTGCTGAATCAATTCTATTTTTTTTTCAAACAAATGTAAGTACATTGAATATTTAAACCTGCTAGAAACTGACAAATTGTACGTACTCGCAAATGTACAAATTGACAATCTTAAGGCTAGCTGTCACTGTTCAGTGTCCACAGAGCGTAGCTGCAAAGACGCGTAGGCGTTATAATACGCTTGGTATACGCCTGCAATACAAGTCTGAGCGTACTACACGTACGCTTCGTTTCATTGTATGTTGCAAGCAGGCGTACACCAACCATAAAATGAACCGTAGCGTACGCGTCATTTTTTTTTTTTTTTGGTGAGTGGGAAATCATCCAATGACTGCTCCCGTCCTGGGTGCGACGGGAGGGCGTGTCAGACTCTTACTGACTAAAACCCACTCATGTTCCTTCGATTGCCCTTTATGTTCCGAGGTCACGGTAACTATTATAAACATTCCGCAACCCCGGCAGGCGTTGGCCCTGTTGGGCCCCTTCCTGTGCTGACTCCTTCTCTTTGAGGCGCGCGTGGAACAAAACGCGCCGTCTACGCGGTCCTGGTCCTAGCCGGGCGGCGAGCTACCCATCGCTCGCCATCCGCAGAACCGCGCCTACGGTGGCCGGTAGTCGTCTTGCGACTCTCGACGTCTTCGCCTGGGTCTTAGTCCGGGGCGAGAGGCTCGTCGTTGCCTCTCGCGCGCCGCCGCTTCCTTCACTAGCATAACCGCTTCGCAGAAGGAGGCGACGGCATCCCATTCCGTCTCGCCCCGGAGCATGGCCTGAACCAGCGCCGGGCGCGAGAGGTCGCCGCCGCCGATCGCCTCTACGAGGACACGTCGATGCTCCGCCCATGCGCGGCACACCTCTACTGTGTGCTCGACCGTGTCCTCCAGGCGACCGTTACTGCAGTGGTGACACCCAGGCGTCGCTTCCGCCCGAATCCGACACAGGAACCTCCCGAACTGACCATGTCCGGTGAGGACCTGTGTCAAGCGAAACGTGAGAGTGCCATGACGCCTCTCCAGCCACTCCTCAAAGAGGGGTCTTACCGCCGCTATAACGGCGTGCCCAGTACGCGTCATTTTACGCTTGGTATGCAGCTACGCTTCCGTGGAGAGTTATACTAATTCGCGCTAATTATCTGTGTAGAACTATCCATACTTCCATACTAATAATAAAAATGTGAAAGTAACTCTGTCTGTCTGGTTTTCTAACTGATACATTTTAGCTGTTTATATGACTAGCTTTAATATATATTATTATTTTTTTATTTCACCCACAAACGTACTCATTTAGGGGTCGAATTTCCATATATCCTTTCTTAGCTGCTGTTCATAAAAACCAAATCTTCCAAGTTTCATGCCACTAGAACCGTGCGGTTTGGGCTATCAACGCACACTACAACAATCTGTCAGTCAGTTACCATTATATATAGGGTGACTATAGACTAGTAATTAGTGTACGATACTTAAATACGTGTCGTTAATGTCGTGATGGCCTAGTGGTTAAGGCGCCCGGCTCTCATGCAAGAGGTTGCGGGTTCGAATCCGGGCAAGTACCAATCTGACTTTTTCAATTTATATGTACTTTCTAAAGTTTATCTTAGACATCACAGACATCGGTGAAGGATAGTGTCCGACCGAAGCTTCGGCTTCGGCTTCGGCTTCGGCCACCTTCGGCCAAAAAACCCATCTTCGGCGAAACCTTCGGCTTCGGCCCAAAACCCGGCCGAAGCCGAAGGTTTGGCCGAAGGTCCGAGCAACCGTCGAGATTGAATGAACTGTTACGAAAGACAGAGTGAGAGAGCGATGGACAGACGTCGTATTGACAAACTAACCTAAATTTAAGTTAAATGCATCTTTCTCTTTCCATTTCTTAAAGAAAAGGAAAAAAAATCTATACAAAACTCCTTATTTATACGCAGGCCACACCGCCAGCTAGCTGGCGGGCGGGTTAAGCGAGCGAACATCGTTTCACCTCTTTACATACTTCGGTTCACACCGCGAGCTACCGACTAAACTAACGAGCTAAGCTAACGAAATACCCTACGATTTTAGCGAAGCTACTAGTTCACCTCGTTGGCGCGCCCGCGCTTCGCTAGTTTAGCTCGCCCGCCAGCCCGCTTGCCCGGTTCGTTCGCCCGTCCTCCCCGTTTGAAGTAGACAGTAGACTATTCGAAGCTCGTCTTTCAGATAGAACGCTAGCTTCGCCCGTTTAGCCCGCTACGACCGCTCCGCGCGCTCCGCCCGTCGCTCGTCTGTCCGTAGTTTTCGGTGTGAACCCCATAGTTTAGCTCGCCAAAATTTCGCGTAGTTTGTATAGTTTCCTTTGTTCGCTTCGCCCGCCCACTAGCTGGCGGTGTGGCCTGCGCTTTAAACCGTAAAAATCTGGCTCATATTCAATTTACCGTAAAATTTGATTTTGAGATGCTTTGTAAACAATAAATGGTTAGACAATTGAGCTGTTTACTTAGTGACATAAGGTGTTTTGCCATTCAAAATCGATGGGAGAATATCGTTTTGAAAACTCATAAAAAGTACGTCAATTAATGGTAAAATACCGTATTGTAGCTTGTAGACAATATTGAACAAAATTAATTACTGAGAGATTACAAACCTTCGGCTTCGGCTTCGGCTTCGGCCGAAGGTTGTGGCGATTGCCGATTAATCGGCTTCGGCTTCGGCTTCGGCCAAAAATAGACCTTCGGTCGGACACTAGTGAAGGAAAACATCGTGAGGAAACCTGGACTTATAGTTAATATAAGTTCGAAACCGCCAATCCGTCTTGAGCAAGCGTGGTGATCAATGCTCATGCCTTCTCTGTATGAGAAGAGGCCTTTGCCCTGCAGTGGGACAGTTATAGGCTGGTATTATTATTACTTAAATACGTGATTGTGAACTTTCGCGATTTCTGGTTTGCTCCCATAATAAAAATTGATTGTTAAAATGAACAGAATCACGTGTTTAAGTATATAACTAATTACCAGTCACTCTGTATAAATATTGATAGATGGATTGTACGCGTAATGAAGATCTGCATTAAGATTTGCATGTCAAAATATTTTTTTAACATTATAATCTCATTATTTAGAAATAAACTATTTACATACGTACAATATACAAATAAATATGGCTAACTTAAAACTAACTCAAAAAAACTAATTAATATCTAAAACTAAAATAAAACTAAAAAATAGTCTCATTGAATTGGGTGATGGCCTATCCGCCTCTCATGCAATTAAAAATTCATGTAATTTATCAATGAAAAGTCGCCAATAGATGTATGGGATTTGTGGGTTTGTGGCTTTATAGGGCTTCTAAAAGATCCGATTTATACCGGATAAAGCTCCATTTTTTTTAAAATAAGAATTTCTTGTCGTTTCATTTACTTAAAAAAAATTTTTTTCAGACAATATCAATAATGCAGCCTAGTCCAGTGGGTAAGGGCCTCTTCTTATACAGAGAAGGCACGAGCATTGATCACCACGCTTGCTCTAGTCGGATTAGTGATTTTGAATTTTTATTAATTATAAGTCCAGGTTTCCCACGACGTTTTCCTTCTACGATGCCTGTAATGTCCAAGAAAAACTTTAGAAAGTACATATAAATTGAAAAAGTCACACTGGTACTTGCCCGGATTCGAACCCGCAACCTCTTGCATAAGAGGCGGGCAACCCACCAGGTCATCACGACTGCAGCTGAAAAATTATGGACTAAAAGTCATCATTTATTTAACCTATAACCCTCTACCGCGAGACCACTATACCACCGCACGCATTTAACTGCACAAGTTGTAAAAGTTTACTCAAGGAAATAAGTTATTATAGCACTTATTTATAGGCGGCTCGTGTATGCACACGATTTACAAGTCTAACTTATTGCCTTTATAGGTGCGTGGCATGATTTCAAACGGTATACGTATGAATAATCATTTAAATGTTGTGAAATATTGCTTGAGCTGAAATCTTCCTTGCGTTTTCCATGTGTTGAGGTCGGCAACCATATAAGTGTTAAACGTAAGAAAGTGAAGTTTAGTCTCATCGTTATGCAATATCTGGTACCTACGTATCTAATACATTAAAAGCTTTGAGAAATTAACAAATAATAACTTGGCAGAGGCTATTATGTACTGTCCTGCAGTTGGATATATGCTTCTTATAATAAGCCTTGATCAACTCGCTTACTTTTATACGGACTCGGACTTATATTCATAATAAGTTCACGGTAAATCACGCTGTTCTAGCTAATAAGCTTTTAGAAGAATTTATGTATTGAAAAAGTCACGGCGGTACTTGCCCGGATTCAAATCCTCAATATATTAAATTAGCCGCAAAGTGTGAGACGGAGCTACCACGCTGCACTGCTTTGTTAATCTGTTTGAATAAATGACGCGCGTCAGAAGACATTGATTGACTAGTGACGAAGTGCACGTTGTTTTTGTTCTAGACTAAACAAGGTGGAAAATCGGGTAGGAGCATATGTCACTAAATTAAAAAATTAAGCTCGTAAATGTAAGTAAGTAGTATCAATTAAAACGACTATTTTGGCCATGTCAATTCTCCTTCTGGGCTAACAAAATAATCGGTTAACGTATCACAATACAGTTGATTTAGAGAGTATAATAGAGTCCATCGTGGTACTAAATGTACAAACTCGAACCCATCGGCTACAGCGTGGCAGCAGCGCTGCAACCGAACGGCCACCTTTGCCGAAACCTTTTCCACCTGACGATCATGAAATTACATTAAAAGCTAGGAGAGCTAAAAATAATGGAAGTGCTATGTGACGTGCAATATGACCTCGTGTGCTAGTTTTGATCTATCACATATTAAGATTTTATTTATCTATTTATTGATAACGAAGACTTTATCTCGCTGCCTATGCTTAAGATTTTATTGTTTTACAATAAAATATTGAAATATGACAACACAAAAAAACTAAAAGAAAAACGGTTAACATTGATAACAGATTTACACTTACCACTATATCAAGAACAACGAAAACAATTTAGTTCACTAAACTTACAAAAAGTACTCCAATCTGGACAGAAAATCTGAGCAGAGACCCTGAACCTCTCAGACTCTTTGTCAAACGCCCAAGTTTGAACAGATTTATGTACTTTGGAATAAGGTGGACTGACTACACTGACTCCCCACTGGTAAAGGATTTAACGTGCAAACTAAAACCACTAAAAATAAGACTAGCTGCCCCCTTCGGTTTCACCCTTGTTATTTTAGGTTTTTGGTTGCTGCTCTGGTCTCGTGTGTCATAGCGTGATGTAATGTAGCCTATGTCTTATTCTGATGTAAAAGCTATATTTCTGCAAAGTTTCATCAAAATCCATTGCGTGAAAGAGTAACAAACATAAATACATACTTACACATTTTTCCTCTTTATATTATTAAGTATGGATAACAGTTAAGTAAGCTGCAGTAACAAGACCACTATGCCCGCATCGACCCGATTCGCTGTAGCACACTGAAACACATATAAAGGGAAATGCCCATTTGACTAAGGGATTTTGGCTACATAGCTTCCACGAATAAAACTCATCATAGG
Source organism: Athetis lepigone (assembly GCA_033675125.1). Classification (NCBI taxonomy): domain Eukaryota; kingdom Metazoa; phylum Arthropoda; class Insecta; order Lepidoptera; family Noctuidae; genus Athetis; species Athetis lepigone. The sequence goes on from CM066230.1 coordinate 10,692,818, forward strand.
CATTAGGTATGACACCATAGAATAAAAAACTGTTAATATTTTTGTCATAGTACTCGGTGGTATTTATAAAAACATGTATGAAAATGCTCAATGTTCAAATAAAACAATCATGAGAATTCTTGGTTTTTCATTCGTTTTCATTAAAATAAATGACAAGAACATCGTCTAGAAACTGGGCTGGGGGGTTAATATTTGACTGATACCTCGCCCAGCCCAAGAACCACACAATTGTCATAACATGGGAACAACAGCCTACAGACTGTCCTCCGACCAGATATACAATTACAGCAGTATTGTCGTATTGTTTCTATACCAATCTCATTATTATTGATAATTTATATACAAAATACATTTTTCTGCTCACATGTCGTCGAATTAAATAAACAAACAGGAAAAACAACAGAAATAATCACGATAGACGAGCGCACGCGCACAACCACAAACGAAACGTCAATGGGAAATGTCAATATTTGACGTAGGGATAAGAACCAAAAAATCGATTCATCGTAAAATCGATATTTAATGAAAAACTTTTAACGCTGAATCAATTTAATAGACAGATTTTATTAGATGATAAATCGTTATTTTCTGTTACTTTTCCCAAAATAGTATCCTTATAAAAAAAAACTACAAATATAACACAACAAAGATTTTTTAGAGATAGAGTTTCGGTTAACGATTTTTCTGTAAATAAGTTTATTTAATAAGGGTCCATCCCTACTTCAATAATGTCGGATCAAGCCGGATGTGATATCGGTGCATTGTTTGAATGTTTTTTTTTCTAGAAACTTAATTCCCGAGTGATACGAAGAAATAAGTTACACCAAAATTTATGTTATTAATTTACGTTTTCGTTTGTAATTATTAGATTGCTGGAACGAATGTGGCCATGGACGGGCATTTCCATTTATCATGAAGAAACATTTTTTCAAAACTTTTTTATTAAACGTTACAACGTGTCTGACACCCAGTGACATCTATCGTCCAACACGCGAACTAAAGCTTCTACGTACAATAATTGTCGTTGTGTCACTAGACATAATAATACCCTGTCTAGTTAGAGGATCTTCCCATCTCAATGAAGAAAGAAGGACATTCCACTATACTTATTTTTAAGCATTCAAACTGAAATTGTATGTGACAGAAGGCTACTTCTCATAATTTGAACTAATTTACTTAATCTTGGAACAAAGATTTGTTGTATACTCATCTCGTTGCCTTTTATTCCAGGGCTAGCAGCGTTCGTGTTTTGTCTCACAAGTTTGCTGAATGGACTCCTCGCTATGTACCCTACTAAGATGCCCTGCCGTATTGGAATCTTTTGGATCAGGTTCTTCCACTACATCACTGGTATTGCCAGCATGTTCTTGGCTACTGGAAGCCTCTGTGTCTCCTACGAATACTACTCTTTTAAAGTATGGACGGGCAACGGAGATATTTTCGTGCCGATCCTCATCTCCTTCACCTGGCTATTCACCGTATTAGTATCATTGGACTTTTGGATAATAACAGCAAATAAAATTCGGAGCCTTATCTAATAAGTACTGTAGCCATTGTTGAAGGAAATAGTTTGAAGAATACTTATTTCGTTTCAATAGCATTAGTTGATTCAATAAGATATAGAAATATTTCGCAATTGAAAAAAAAAACCTTTTTAAATAACGTTTTCTCTACGTCCCTCTATTTTAGCAACATTTAATCATAGAAAATAATTATTTTTGGTATGATAAATTACTACCCATGACAGCGGACGAACTAGTGTGCTTAGTATTTAATTAGTTTAGTAAAATCTTTGACATTCAACATCTCCGTCAAGGAATGTTCCCGAACAAAAAACAAAAGTCGCAATGATGGGAAAAACTACATGTCTGACATTCGGCAAGATATACGTGTCTTTCAACCGAAGTAATTATTTAAGAAATGGTAATATTGACAGTTAAAACTATGACCTACTAGGCTAAACAACATAAAATAGAATTCGTTTATCACTGACGATCACACCATATCTGAAAAGCTATCTTAAACCAAAGATAACAGGCTATCGATAGATCGAATATGTCAGTACAACAGTCCTCGTGAAGATCCCACTGTGAGCGAATACGGAAAAGATAATTTGGATTCAGTTATAAATTTAAAATGGCAATGCCTCCTCCTCCACCCCCGATGTCACACGGAACACTGGAAGATGGGCTGAGGCCTGGTGGACCACCAATACCACCACCAAGTGAAGAAGTGCCGTTATTCATAGTGTTTATGAACGCGGTCAACACTGTATCACATTTGCTCATCGGTGGAGTTGCTATCACTGCGTTTATTTGCATAAACATAATTGATAATTTACCACAATTAACGGCACACGTCTATTTGACAGTTATTGGGGTGAGTTGACTAACTTCTTTAAGATCCGTTTTAGTTACTAATGAGTGTCGTGCTGGCCCAGTGGTCCAGGTATTTGCACATGCTTGAGGTTCAGGTTTCATGACTTTTCCAACTCTAGGTAGTGAATTTTGTTTTATCGTGCTCCAGATAAAAATATATCTATTGACCAATAAGATGTTTATCATTGATAGTGCCAACATAACTGTAAGCCGCACAACAATCTGCAAAGGAGTCATAGCACTCATAATTACGAAATACTTTTTCTAAGGAACCAATCCCAAAATTGCAAAAACAAAATTAGCTGAGCCATACACTACGATATTAGTATTCATAAATAGTAGGAACAATAATACACTATATGACCCACCACAAAAAAAACACCATTTTTTTTGTTCACTACAAACCTTAAAAGGTGTTATTGTACTTTTACTTCGGGATAAACTTTGGAGTTACAAAATAGCTAATCCAATTTTATTTCTAATGTCAACTTTGGTTTGATTTTCATTTACAAAACTGGAACCAAGACTGGTATGGTGCCTTTATGCTTTCAGTATGTGTTCCTGATGAGTCAAGCCATACTATCGTTAAACCCGAGGATGGGATGGAAGAATAATTTCTTGTATCCACAAAAGACGAAGGTCTACTGGTTCTTACAAGTGATTGGATCTACTCTAGCTGTTATCGGTGCTGGTATGGGTATAGCAGCAAGTGGGCGATTATTTAGCTGGAATAGCCGTCATCTCTCTACGTCTCACCAAATCGTAGGTAAGTGTTCATTAAAAACTAGAAAACCTTATTTTTTCATACCATACAACGAACTAATATCTAATTAGGTGGCTGATTCTAGAATTGAATAATGATTTTCATTAAACAAAATGTTTTTAACTTTGGCTTGGTCCATGGCGTGTTTCAACCACAATTTTATAGATGATAACTGAATGGAGTGCATTAAACTATGTGGGCCATATTCTTGGGTACTTTCTTGACATACTCTACAGATAAATAAATTTTGATCATTAATTGAGATCCCCTAAATACTCATACTCTGTTGTTGTCCTTACTCTATCACTTTAGAGTGACAAAGACAGCAATAGATTTGAGAGCGTCTTAAAATTTAGTGACGTTTGAATATTCGGGCATTAGCATCACAGACCTATATCTGGTGAGCGGTCAACTGATCTGCTCTGCCTCTTTAACATGTCCCACCCCACCTCCATTCTACTGACATCATGAATATTCAAAATCTTCATTTCAAAAACTATAAAACTATTACTCTCGTTATTAACTTTATGTTTGCTTTGCAGGTTTTATTGCCATGATGTTCACTAGCGTGAGCCTCTTGGGAGGAATTGTGCAATTGGTGGCCACGAACAGGGTAAACACAAAGATTTATAGAGCTATATATGCTTGTGTTTCAACTTGTACCCTTATTCTTGCTTATGTAGTAATTATCCTAGCAATCGAAAAGTTCAGAGGATATTTACTTGACACAAGCACTAACCTGGCAATATCTTTTTCTGTACTTGCTGTAGTCGGTATGTTAACGATGTGGATTGCCAATTTTGTGGCTGTGGGTAAATTTGTAATTTAGTTTAAATTGGAAATAATGTATTTAATTGTATAAAAGATACAGAGATTAGCGTTACCGTTACCTTTAATGTCGATAAGAGTATAATTAGTTAATAAGAAACCGATAACGGTAGTAAAAAGACACACATTCCCATCATTGCGGCCGTTTTGTTTTGGTTTGTACCTTAAAACATTTTGATTATAAATACGTAGAAGTTCAAAGCTCTAACTTTTTTAAAGTCCCGCCTCGAGAAGATAATTATAAATTTAGTAAATGAAGAACTTCTGCCAATTTATGTAGCAACAATATAATCAACAGCAAATAATTCCAAATTCAATCAACTCAATCTATCATATTAATAATGTTATACGAAACTAACGAGCAATTTCATTTGGAGGGGTTATATATTAGCGAGAAAAAATTGCTGTCGCTATTGTTTTGTCTTTTGATACTGGAACGCGTCTAAAGGTGGCCATTGACGGTTATTTTGGCGCGTCAGTTGAACTGACGTCCAAAATTTGATTGTGAGTGTCGAATCGCCATGCCAGAGTTGTTTGGCCTCCAAAATGAGCGTCGCGAAAAATGACCGTCAATGGCCACCTTAACACATAAAACGTAAACATTCGGGACGTCAATCTGAAGTAAGGTGAAGCTGACCCTATCAGTATGATTTGAGTTTAAAATTTAATCCAAAGGTTGCAACTTGATTGTGTGTTTACAAAATTTTTAGCTTTCCGTGCAATGATATCATAAGTAAAGAGGTGTAGATAAGTTTCCTAAAGGACATTTTATCTTTAAAAACGGCACACTAACGCACACATACAATTAGACGTCAAATTAGGATGGCATGATTCAAGTATTGCGAGTGAAAAAGAGATGAATATAATTTGTGACAATTAAATTTGGTGAAATAACTACATTTTAAAGTCCCACATGCTGACTGCCTATAAACCTTTCTACGCCTTTTAACCTATAATGATTGTTCTCGTGAGGTTTGGTACATATTAATACTGAAATAGATTATTTACTTCTACATTGTCGCATGCACTAGTAAGCACAATATTTTACGTGCGTTACATAAACATTTCCAAAAAAAAGTAGACGTTTTCCAGCAACAGTTTTTGTTTTACACTGTGTAATATGTTGTGTGCGTTTAGGTTTTTTCTGGCCAGTTCTGGCCGTAAGGAAATTTTATAAAAAGCGATGTTAACTTTGACAAGAATATAATAAATGATATTATGTTAACTCTTTACGGTTAAGCTTCAGATAAATTCTTATATTTCATGAATATACTATGAAAATTTGTCTTTCGAGGAGTCATTGATATCAATGTTTCATGACAATCTACTTATTTTATTAGTAGATAGGTTAATGATAACATTGTTTAGATTATAGTATTAATGTGTATTTCTTGTAATTTTATCGTAGTTAAAAACATTTTACTGTATAATAAAACGTTTTAAGATAAGAGCTATTATTGTTTTTTTTATTAATTTTCGAGAACATTGTCTTTTAACGTACTTCTCCGGGTTTTTATTAACGTACCTCTATAACCGGATTTGTGACCCGGTAAGTGACAGATACCTAGGTAAAGACATTTGAACTTAATTAATTAGATTGTAATGCACCCGAAAACAAGAGCAATAAACATGTAATTTGATAGCAATCCATCTCATCATCATGTATATTTATTTACTAGCTTTTGCCCGCGACTTCGTCCGCGTGGATAAATAGTTCCCGTTCCCGGGGGATTTCCGGGATAAAAACTATCCTATGTCCTTTCTCGGGTCCTAGACTATATCTGTACCAAATTCAAATCGGTTCAGTGGTTTAGGTGTGAAGAAGAGGCAGATAGACAGAGTTACTTTCGCATTTATAATATTAGTTCAACAGTTACATGCTAAGTATAAATTCATATCTTAAAATTACAAATATGTATGTCTAATAAATAAATAAATAAAATAAAATCATCTTCCTAGCCTTTTTCTAACTATGTTGAAGGATTCAGCTGAATACCAGTGTTTTTGCAAACCATCTCAGTTTATCTTATTCGGTTCCAATAAATTAATTAAAACTATCTTATGATTAGATTGTTTTCTTATCGGAGCCCACCAGTACAGCAACGGGTAGACACGCGATACTAATTTGCTACATCATAACCTTCGAAATATCACCGAATTATCGCTTAATATTGATAATATTGACCTCATCACATTTTTGTTTTGGGGAGTGGGAAATCATCAAATTATTTCTCCCGTCTTCCGTGTCAAACTTTTACTGACTAAAATCCACTCATGTTCCTTCGGTTGCCCTTTATGTTCCGAGGTCACGTTAACTATTATAACCATTCCGCAACCACCTTATCACCTTATAAATCGAATTCAATAAGGTGGAAAAATTTCTTTTTTGTTTTAAGTATAACGTATGTTCACAGATGGTCCCATATTCATTAAGTCAGGTTCGGATGGTAGAATCCTCGAAAATCGAGAGAATCTCGACTTTCAGCATTAACAACAAACCTATAAACAGGACTTTTGGGGTGTTTCGTCGTTTCGGACCGCGGTGTGAAACACCGAAGAGCTCATAGGAATAGGCTGTTTCGGACCGCGCCTTCTTGGAGCGCCGAGCGGTGTGAATCGAGCGGTGTGCTCTTAGGAATAGGGCGATTTGAACCACTTTGTTTAGGTACAAGCTATTTTAAAGTTTGTATGTACAGTCGAGTAGAAAAGTGTTTCATGAAAATAAAACAGTTACGACTTGATATTTTGTAATCATATTTCAAAATGACAATCGCATACTAAAATTTAGTAAAAGTGGTTGAATTTTAAATCACAATTTTTAGTTCATCAATCAGAACTATGCAGTATAACAATAGAACTCCGCACTGAAAAGAACAAAATAATAATAATAATCATTTTATTATTTATTTTAGAGGCCCATAGAATAAAATACATACATCTTAAACAGTAATAAACTAATTCATCAACATTTTGGATCATCATATTTGGTAGAGCGTTTAAACGACAAGCAAATAAGGAAGCAGCGTATTTTGAATATCTATGCTATATGAAACTAATTATATTTTTATATAGCAACCTCGTGTCTCTAATCACATACATTCCATTCTATAATCCACCTGTAACAGAAATACCGATGACGACTTTCTAATATTACGCACTGTGCCAAAAAATACAAAACAAAATTCCTGTATCACTGGCGATTACACGATATCTATAGTTATCTTAAACCGAAGATAACAGGATAATTATTAAACCAATATGAGCAAACACCAGTCCTCGTGTAGATTTCAAAGTGGGCAAACACGGAAAATATAATTAAGATTGAATATTAACCGTATAATGGCATCGCTTCCTCCACCCGCAATGTCACATGGAAAAATGGAAGATGAGGACGAGGAAGTTCCGTTGTTCATAGTGTGTATGAACGTAATCAACACAGTAACACATTTGCTCCTCGGTGGTGTTGCTGTAACTGCGTTTATTTGCGTAAATTTGTTTTCGTATTATACTTGGAATCTCTTCCCATCATTATCGGCACATGTGTATATAACGATGATTGGGGTGAGTTGGCTTTTCTTTATTTTATTATTAGTTAGTGTCGTGCTGGCCCAGACATAAGTGTCTGCCTACTGGCTCGCTTGCTTTAAGCCTTTGTCACACGCAGCGAGTACTCGCTGTAAATCCTACTCACCGCGAGTATTCAATGGGCGAGTAGTAACGGGCTTGGTCTAGTGATTGGTGATTCTGACTGCTAAACCGGAGGTCGTGGGTTTGATTCCCACCCAGGACAAACTTTGTGTGATAAGCATGATTGTTTGTTATGTGTCTGGTTGTAATTTATCTATAATATTTATGTGTTTATAAATTAAATAATTATGTTTACTAGTTGTCTAATTACAATAGTACAAGCTTTGCTTAGTTTTGGATCAGATGACCGTGTGTGAGTTGTCGCAGTATATCTATTTATTCGCTATATATGTGTCAGGCTATTTACTGCCAAAAAAAACTCAGTCATTGCGAGTTGAGTTGGCCGTGAACTGAATTAAACATGTTTCATTTTACTAATAATAATGTATGAAGCATTAAAATATTAATTGTAAAAATCTTTATGACCCACCTAATATGATTTTATTGAAACACCAATATTTTATTTATCAGAAACCTGAAAAGATGTTATTGAAGTCATAAATATGATATTTTTTTGCAAAGGAAAAACCTTTGAGATTCCTAAAAAATATGAGCCAATCTGAAGTCTGTCGTCATTTTGGATTTATTTTTATTTGGTAATCTGGATACAAGACTAGCATTGTGGCTTTATGTTGACAGTATGTGTTCCTGATGAGCCAAGCCATATTATCGTTAAACCCCAAGAAGGGATGGGGGAATAATTTCAAGTATCCACAAAAGACGAAGTTCTACTGGTTGTTACAAGTGATTGGCTCTGCCGTGGCTGTTATCGGTGCTGGTATGGGAATGGTGGCCACTGGAAGAATAATTAATTGGGCGTGGTTCCATAGCCATCTGTCTACATCTCACCAAATTGTCGGTAAGTTTCCATAAAAAACGCCTTATTACATTAATACTTATGTAAGTGTCCAGTTGATAAAACGAATTAAAATCTGTTGACTAAATTTTAATGAACTAATTCTTATGTAACCAAGATATTGTAAAAATGTTTTTTTTAAGAGTGTCCGTGGTTATCCTGCCTGTTCTTCTCCATAGATATCTACTTTTTGGAACAGGCAATTAGAGTCACTTTTCTGACTGTCCGACCGACTCTTTGACTGTTTATAAGTGCCTATAAATGGTCTAAGTGAAATAAATGCCTTGAATTTTTATAAAAAACATTACTTTCAGATAGATTTAACAAAAAAAGAAAGTTCATAAAAGAATTTTACTCTGACTATGATAACTTTATGTTTGCATTGCAGGTTTTGTTGTCATGTTGCTCACTACCGTGAGCCTCGTGGGAGGAATTGCGCAACTGGTGGCCACGAACAGGGTAAACACTAAAATGTATAAAACTGCATATGCTGGTGTTTCAACTTGTGCCCTCATTCTTGCCTACATAGCAGCTATCCTAGGACTCGTAGAGTTTAGAGAATTTATTTATGACCCTAGTACAAACCTGGCAATATCTTTTTCTGTTCTTGCAATTGTTGGCTTGTTAACGATGTGGATTGCCAATTATGTGTCAGCGGGCAAACTTGTTATTTAATCTTAATTATAATTATTACAAAATTTAAGTAAGTAGTTACTGTTTGCAATTGTATAAAAGATAAGATTAGCGTATACGTTTCCTTTAATTTAGATCAGTCCTATTAAACTATAAACGAAATATTGGGCATCATGATTGACCAGCGCCTGTCCTGGCACATGCATACTGAACCTATCGTGAAACGGTTAGAAAATTTCACACATTGCTTCAAAAAAGTAAGTCAATTCAGCCAGTAATAGGTATTACTGGCTCAATTGATTTTTACGTAATGTGTGCCATGCTGGGGTGGGATAAAAAAATTATTTTTTTGAGAAAAACTCGAGAGATCCAGCGTTATCTGCTTAAGGATCTTTAAACCTTACAAGCTCTCTAATGAAGCCTAAATCTAACCTCTGGCCTTCTGTTTTTAAAAAAACTACCTTTTCCAACTTATATCGAGAACACCAGTCCCTCTCGTTTGATCCTACCACGCCGAGTAGAGTAGCAGAAGAAGCTACTTGGTCGCTCATCTGTCTCAGTTAAATATGTCTTTTCTAAGAGCCAGTACGCAATGAAATCTTTTCTCTTATATAATTTACTGAATAAAGAACTAAGCATATCACTACATAATATAAAACAAAGTCGCTTTCTCTGTTCCTATATCCCTATGTATCTTTAAAACTGTTCAACAGATTTCGATGCGTTTTTATTTAATAGAAAGAGTGATTCACTAGGAACGTTTTAAGTATAATCCATGCATATTATAAAAGAGAAAAGTGGGGCCTTTTAAAGATTTGTAACACCCGTGCGAAGCTGGGGCGGGTCGCTAGTATCCTATAAAACCCGAAGACTGTAAATCAATTACGACTAAATGACTTAAAATTAAAAGCTATGATAACAGTGAGGACATACTAACATCGCTTCCATGATTTACTTAGAGCATGAAAAGGGGGGGAAGATGCTTTTAGCTTCCTCCAATCATATATAACCTAAACACTCACTTAATAATTTATTTAATTAATCACAAAGTTTACAATTGCATACATTGTATTAAGTTAGGAGGAAAAGCGGAGACACCTAGTGGAACGATTACACCAATATAATGTGCGCACATTTGTTCAAAACATTTTGACCAAAATTTCAGCAATCCATGTACTAAGCTGAATCCACCAGAAGAAACATTTCTGTCAAACACTGAGCATAACAGTGCCGGACAAAGTATAGACACTGGTGGAATCGCATCTTTACACGAGCATTTTCTTGCTTAACCTTTTGACGACCAAGCGACAGCCAGCTGTTGGGCTGCTATTGATTCTCTATTGTCTCTAAAGGTGTTCTCCAATTCTTGTCTTAATATTAAGACTAGTGAAATTGCAATAAATATATAATTTATTATTTTCATTGAAATAAATGTATAATTAGTTTTTAAGAAAACCAAAACGATTGTAAAATGTCACGTCCTTTAGCTGAGAGTTACAACTTCCCATAATTGTGCCCATTGCTTTGTTCTAGTCTGTACCACGAAAAAAAAATCTGATTATAAAAACATATTAGTTCAAAGCTATACCATTTTATGAAAACAACTTTGGTTCAATGTTAAACTTATATCATAATATAGAAATTTGTGTATTGTGAGGTCATTGATTGTATAAATTCATGTACCATTACAGGTTACTTATTTTATTAGTCGAGAGGTGAAAGGGCAACATTATACAGATCATAGTTTAAATGAGTTTTTCTTGTAATTTTATCTTTATTCAAAATATTTTACTGTGCAATAAAACATTTTGAGATAAATATTATTGTTTTCTTTCTATTTTTTAAGATCATTGATACATAGATAAAGATATTAGAACTTAATTAATTGATTGTAAAGCAACCAAAAACAAAAGCAAAATACATGGTAAAAAATTGGTTGCAAATTTTATCTGACTTTCACACAAAAAAGAAAAAAAACTACGGCGCAATGTTTTACATAGACTGTTTCCAAAATGTCAAAGAATCAGTCGGTTAGTCAGAAAGGACCGATTTAAACTTAATTTGGTGCAGAAATAGACATGACAAAAAATTGTTTTTCATCCCAAAATTCATCAGGCGGGAACAACGTAGGTATAACCGCGGGTCACAGCTAAGTATAAATAAATAAGTGTGAGAGAAATAATAAAAATCGAAGTTTAATAAAATCCCATAGCTAGATGTTCAAAACATAGAAGATGAACATAAAACTGAGTGTCGTTTATCAGTAAACATCACACCATATCTGCAAAGTCATCTTAAATCGATAACAGACTATTGATAGCAATGAAGCTACATCCACATGTTAGTCCTCGTAAAGATTCCACAGTGTGTGAATACAGAGTTAAAATTTGGATTCAATATTAACCTTTCGAGGACCAAGCGACAGCCGGTTGTCACGCTGCTATTGCCTATCTATTGCGTCTCGTATTACGTGTGTTCGAAGGTTTTAAATCAAAATGACCATGCCCCCTCCACCCCCTATGCCACACGTAAGATTGGAAGAGGGGTTGGGGCCTGGTGGACCACCAATACCACCACCAAGTGAAGAAGTGCCGTTATTCATAGTGTTTATGAACGTCATCAACACAGTAACACATTTGCTCCTCGGAGGAGTTGCTATCACTGCGTTTATTTGCATAAATATGTTTTCATTCGTATTCGATTATCCACCAATAACGGCACATGTCTATTTAACAGTTGTTGGGGTGAGTAGACTAACTTCTCTATTATTTCTTTAATAATTAATGAGAGTCGTGTTAGCCAAGTGGAATCTGCCTGCTGCCTTACTTCCATAAGGCCACCTCAAGTTCTATACAAAGCTTCCCTAGAATGCATTGTTTCGAATTAAACCTAAGATCGCCAATTCACCGAGAGCAAGCGTAGCGATCAACTAAAAACATTTGTTGATAGAAATTGGTTGTGATTATCAGGAACATTGGAAAACTTGAACATTATTGAACACTGTACTCTTGTACTTATTAATTTAACACTGTATAGATTGTAACACAGAAACGAGACGTTGATCGCCACGTTTGTTCATGGTAGTGGCACAGATTAATAAATAGTTACTACGTAACAGATACTTCACTCCAATACAAAAATAAAAAATACCTACGCTATAATAGCCTACAAAATCATAATAATAATACCAGCTGTTTGCAGCGAGGAGAAATGTACCATAAGTACGCACAAAGAAAGTTGAGATTATTTTGTCCGCCGCGCGACGAACGTGTGTGCGTGTCGTCCAATAAATGTACGGTGGGCAAAGCAGATAAGTATCCAGGGCCGTCAGATACAATTTAAGTTTTCTCAAAAAACCCACGGATATTTTCTAATAAAAATTTAAACTATAGTAGAAAATGACTAGTTCTTCAATTAGGTTAAATTTCATTTGAATACATTCATTGGTATTCAAGAAAACCTCAATTGTATATGATGGCCCTGGATACTTATCTGCTTTGCCCACCTAGGGTTATACGTATGATGATAATGGTAATAAAACAATTTTTTTATAAAAACAATTATTTTTTATTTGTTGATCAAATATTTTTTAGTTTAATAAAATGACGGATGCATATTTTTCGTTCCTTGAATTCCCGGTCATTATATTTTAGTGTCGAAAATATCCAAAACCGCGTGAATAATTTTAAAAATTAATCAAAAGGCGAATTGGGAAACAGGGGAATTGCACAATAATCACGCAATAATTACGTGATTTCGGCATTTTGATAGTCAGCGCTGTACCCGTGACGCGCGAGCACTCAGCCGGGCGCGCGACAGCCCGGTGTTCGTTGTACCGTCGACGGTACGCGAAGCGGTAGGCATAAAACGCGTGGCCTTGAGCGAGTGACGGACGCCTGGTAGTGGTATAATATATAGGGTGACTGGAAAACCACGCAAAAAAAAAACTGCTGTTCAGTACATTTACATTTGCCTAATGTACTGGTACTGAACAGCTGAATTTTATTTCGCGATGCCAGCTTTGCTCCCATAATAAAAATTGTTGGTTATCATGAGCACAATCACGTGTTAAAGTATCGTACACTAATTGCCAGTCACCCTATATATTCTTCTTGAGGCAATTGAGCCGACATCAAGCGGAGTCGATTTCTGTAGTACGAAGTTGTCAAAACCTGAACTTAATCTTGACCACTATGATACGTTGTTTCTAATTCTTTGGTGAATTTGCAGGTTAAAAGTGTTTCTCTGTTAATTGAATATAAAAGGCGATTTAACAAAGAAAATAATGATTAAAACATATTGTTATTTTATACAATAGGGCTGACGACAGCATAAAAAAAATGGCATTCTGTTTAGTCCGTCTGATAGATCGGCCAAAAATACGGGACACGTATTTTTGCTTGATCAAATTAATTAAAAATACAAAGATAAAGATCAACAAAGTTCCGGAGTGGGGCTTTTGACGTCACCGTCCTGCAAAAATTGTATCTTATTGTGACGTCACGCGCAACTTCAATGCACTGTATCGTCGTCATTCTTCGTTTGCGAGTAAAAAGAAAAAATAGGTACGTGTCCAAAAGGAGATGGAAAACGGTGGGTCCAAATGTAATAAGTTGAGATATGATCTAAAAAAATAGTCATATTTTTTTATCTAAGAATAGGAAAAATCACTTCAATTCTCTTTCTGGGAGCGGAGAAATATGAGAAAGATAGTTTTCGTAAGATTATCGGTTCAGTAATAGATTACGCAGTTAAGAAAATAAAACTTTTGAACTAAACAATTAGCTCAAAGTAATTAAATGCACTATATATACTTATATGCAATATAGTGGATATAATTACAGTAACATTAATAAATAAAAAATATCAATTAATTACTGAAAAACCAATATTAATGATTATTGATGTCATATCGATTCAAACCTCTCTTATATTTTTAGTCTATGCCACTGACATGACAACTGACTGACATTGACATTAGACTGTTGCTGACTGATCTTGTTTGCTCACTCGTTTCGTGTTTTTCGATGCATTTTGAGTGTTTTCTGATTATTCGTCATTTTTCACGACCACCGCTTTGTATTTAACGAATTCTGACCCTGCCTACCTTGTACGACCCTTGCTTTCACCTTGGTCACCGAAGATCGCTCATACGTTTGACTTGGAATTGTTGTTTTGGATTTTACCGCCGCTTGTGGATTGGATATAATTCAAACTATGGATCGCTGTGTAAATTGTGGGATATCCACTGGTCACTGCAATACACTGGTCACTCCAATACTATATTACATGATTTTTTATTTTATTTTAGACATCCTTTCCCTATCTCCTTAACTGTTACCTACGTATCGCTAGAAGTCGTTGACGTTCATTCATATGATTTTTCAAACATTTTCTAGTACATATAATATTTATTAGTGCAAAAGCACACATTTAACACTTCAGGAATAAGCTGTTAGTTAAAAATTGTAACTTAACCTCACTTTTACTTAATCTCTTATATCTCTGTTCTCAGAATGACAAAATCAGCAGAATTTTCAGTGAAAGGCTTATAACATATAAGCAAATTATTGACACTACTTTCATCTTCTTACACCTGGACCCAAGATTGTATCAATCGTTTCAGTCTCCAACTAATTACTTTTTTTTGTCGTCTCGCCTATTAGCTTATACCTGCGATTTCGTCCGCTTATAAGCCTTGTGTCATAAAACATATTTTAAAGCACTCAGCAAACTGTTGCCGAGTGTCAAATACTCTACAACTTTCTATCAAAAGGTAATTTTTTTTATCGGCTTAGTACTTCCAGAGATTAGCTTCACAAAAATTTAATCAGTATTACGTCTTTATATGAAAAGTAAAGATAATATTATAAAGAGGAAGGATTTGTATTTTTGTATGTAACGAATAAACTCAAAAACTACTGGACTGATTTTAAAAAATCTTTTTTTATTAGAAAGCTACATTTTTCTTGAGTAACATAGGCTTTATAATATCACGCTATGGCCCACGGGAGCGAAGCAGTAACCAAAAACTTAACATAACGCGAGCGAAACCGCGAGGAACAGCTAGTATGAAAGTAAAGGTAAATAAATGGAGAACCAAAGAACTGGTGCCTGTGGAAATGTCTCGTTATCTCTACAGTGAATCATCACTACAATATAATAGATAAGGCTGATAATCTAATAACCTCCAAAAAATTATCAATAGTATACAGAAATCCGCGATAAGTTGAAAGGAAATCGTTTGTCGTGGTATGGGCATGTAAAGAGGAAAGATGGGACGCACATAGTAAGGACAGTTATGAATATGAATGTATAAGGTTGGAAGGGGAGAGGAAGACCGAAGAAAAAATGTGAAAGAAAGACAAACAGACAGACAGACAGACAGATACACTTTCCCATTTATAATATTAGTATGGATTATAAACCTGAAGAGTTTGTACGTTTGTTTGAACGCGCTAATCTCGGGAACTGTTTATATATTGTAACGTTTACTTCTTTGTTGGAGATCCTAAATAAATAAATAAATAAATAAATAAACTACTAGGTCGATTTAATTTTTTTTTTATGTTAGTTAGCCCATTTATTGAGAAAGGCTGACATCACGCTACAACTAAGAGGAGCAGAGCAGCAACGGAAAGTGTGACAAAAACGGGGGAAAATATTTTTTGTGCTTGAGCCTCCGTTGCGTGCGCTACGTAAATAGTTAAAGATTCATTAAAGAATTTTTCCTCTAAAAAAATACGCGATAGAATATCTCTTACTCATGTGATTCAATCACTATAAACTTTTTCATGACAACAAAATTGGTTTTGAAATAATGCATTATTTGCGGAGTTGTTTTTATGAACATAGTATTAATCCTTATCCATATACGTACGTTATTCATTACAAGTATTTAATTGTGAACAAAATCTCCCTTTACATCATTTCATTTCAATGAATATCTTAATGTTAAGTTTAATGATAAGCTTAGCACTATGTTACCCCATACTAGTACTATAAGTTAGAATTTAATAAACTAGCTTTTGCCCGCGGCTTTGCTCGTGTTAGAAAGAAACATTGCCTATGTCTCCATCCCTTTAACTATCTCCACTTGAAAAATCACGTAAATTCGTCGCTCTGTTTGCCGTGAAAGAAAGACAAACATACAGACAGACACACTTTCCCCATTTATAATATTAGTATGGATAGTAATATGTGGAAACGTCGTGGATTGTACGTTAAACTATTTTTTTGTTATTTAGATTCAAGACATATGTACAATTGTTTGTTTTTTACAAATAAAGTAAAATAAAATATCTTCGGAGATATCACTGTGATTATGATTGTATGTATATGCTGTAACGAGGCTGGCTGGTGACTTTGCGAGATATTCGTAGATTAGATATACATTAGAATAAGACATAAATATTATGCTACATAACATTGCGCTATAATCCACGGAAGCGGATCAGTAACCTAACATAACGCAGGTAAAACCACGGGGCACAGCTAGTACTACAATAATATTACAGTTTGTATGCTGCCTAGTTTTGTCTGGCAGAGCTGATGTTAAGGAGGCACATCAGTACAAATAATCACTTTTACTATGGAACTAACACCAAAATCGGGAAAAATCAGCTGAACATATCGTAACGTTTAATCACTTGGCGCTCTGTCATAACCAAATACTCCGAAATATTTTATTCCCAATTTTGATAACTGCGCATATTATGTGGCTGCCATTTTTTTTCAAAATGGCGAATTTCCAAATGGCGCTACAGGCCATTTGCAAAAAAAATGCAATAAAACGGTTTGTGATTTTTTTTATTTAAATGGTATTATAATTTGTATGGTGGCTATGGAATTTTTTTGGAATGCTATTCTTATTGGAATCTTTATAAAATAACCTAAAAACCTCGAAACATTTAAAGATTAGGAATAGCAAGAATTTTCCGACTGTACAAAAGTTGTTATAATTAATAATCGGAATTTTGAGCTATTCGTAATTATGAAATTTGGTATTTAGAAATTCGTTTTGCGACTTTTGGAATAAAGTTTTTGTATTTATGTAGTGTGCCCCGCTCTGTCTCTATACTAATTTTATAAAACTGAAGTTTGTTGATTTGTTTGTTTGTTTGAACGCGCCAATCTCAGGTTCCTGGGTCGATTTGACATGAATCACCACAACAATAAAAAAGATAAGACTGATGAAATGTTTTTTTTATCGGCTTATTAATTACTAAGCTGATTATAAAAAAATACCGAAGCATAATCTATGTAAGTACAATGAGTATGCGTTACTAAAATGCAATCAGTTTTACGTCTTTATATGAAAGTATAAGATAAATAAATGAAAACCCAAAGAACGAGAACCTATGGTTAAGTTACATTATTTCGACTGAATCACCACAACAATTCAACAATTTCATAGATAAAACTGAGGATCTAATAAATACCAAAAAAAAATGCTTGTTATCAATAGCATTAACATATAGATATCCGCGAACTTAAATTCTTAACAATTGACGCTCTATTGTGGAAATAAGTCTAAATACTACAAAAATATTACAATTTTTAACCGACTTAATAAAGGAAGAGTTCTCAATTCGTCTCATCCTTTTTAGTTTTTTCCCAATTATTCATCAGGTCAGGATCTGAGGTAGGATCTTCGAGAAGACACTTTTGTTTAGGAAACTGACGAAGAGGCATTGGTGCTGATTCTCTGGTGTACAAACTTAACTAAATTTAAATTAAATGCACTTTTCATTTCTTAAAGAAAAGGACAGAAGATACATTTTAGTTTAATCCTGTCAAATTAGAAAGAGCCTAAAAAAAAGTGGCGTGTATTTAGTCGCCATGTTTTTAATCGCGTCAAATTATCTATGGAGTGTCTAAATTTGACAGCATTTAACTAATATTTTATCTTCTGTCCTTTTCTTAATTAAATGGAAAGAGAAAGATACACTTAAATTTTGATTAGTGAGTGAATAAAAGAATCGGCATCATTATCATAAAGCTTGAAATATACCTAAATAATTTTACTGATGAATTTATATTTACAGTATGTGTTCCTGATGAGTCAGGCAGTATTATCTTTAAACCCCAAGATGGGATGGAAGAATACTTTCATGTATCCACAGAAGACGAAGGTCTACTGGTTCTTGGAAGTGATTGGCTCTACCCTGGCTGTAGTCGGTGGTGCTTTGGGGGTGGTAGCAAGTGGACGAACATTTAACTTGAATAATCTACCACCAGTCGAATTACATTACTTTCCATCCGTCGCTTTTAACTCCCGTCATCTGTTTTCAACTCACCAAATCGTCGGTAAGTGTTCTCTTATAAAATTAAAATGTTTTGAATTTTCCATAATATGCACCATAGAAAAGAACATTATCCCTTAAAGGCTTTTATGAAAACAGGTAATTAAAAGTCAAACTTAGACTTAGGCCATGAAACTGTTTACACTCACCGGCAATATTAAGTCATAAAATCTTTCTTAATAACAAATGGAAATAGACAGTAGTTATGAAATCTAGAGTCTATCTTATTTTTTTTTAAAAGATTTTAGATCGATGAATGAGATTTCAACGTAGTGATATACACCCTAGTTCTAATAGTTGTGTGTCTCAATCTCAATCTCATTTCACCTCCATTTTATCGTAAGAAAAATGTACAACTAGTCAGTGAAAGTCGGAGGGTTATGTTCGGAGTAAATAATTAACGTTACCTACTAAAACCTCACGGTTCTTTCCACTACCGTGAAGTGGAAGCTTAGTATTCAAATGGGTCATGCCAATCCACATAGGCTTTGGATTAAGTTTTATTTAATATCCTTTATCCCATTTCCATTTACTTATGTTTGTGTTTTCAGGTTTCATTGCCATGCTGTTCACTTCTGCAAGCCTAGTGGGAGGTCTCGTGCATTTGTTATGCACGAATATGCTAAACACTGACTTTTTTAAAACCATGTATGCCTGTGTGTCAACGCTAACCCTGATAATTGCCTTCGTAGTAATAATTCTAGCGATTGAGGAGTTTAGAGGATTTTTACTAGATTCAAGTACAAATATGGTAATAACTTTTGCTGTGCTTGCAGTTGTTGGCATGTTAACGATGATTGTTGGTAATTTTGTAAAAGCAGGTAAATTCGTTATGTAGCTTAACCTTTCAACGACCAAGCGATAGCCGGCGGTCAGGCTGCTATTGTCTTTCTATTGTGTCTCGAATCAGGTGTGTTCAAAGATTTAAAAATTTTAATTAAATATAAATAGTTAGCTTCAAATGTAGGAAAAGATAGTGACTAGCGTTACCATTACATTTAATGTATATAACTGAATTTTAGTTTATAAGGAAGACAAAGTCTTATATTTCAGGAATATTATGAAGTTTGTCCGCTGTGAAAGTTTTATTAATGTTCCATTATTGTCTATTTATTATTAATAGATAGTTTTATGGAAAGCATTGATTTATTAGGAAATAATATAAGGTATAGACTTTTGTAATAAAACACTTTACTGTGTATAAAATCGAATAAATTATTTTAAGATAAGTGTTTCACTTTGTTTTGTTTTAACAATTAACTTTTTACTAGCTTAAGATCATAACTTTGACTACGTAAAAGCCGAAGCGAGTACAATAATTAAATATATTAGTAAGTACGATAGAGTGTGCCGGCAATTTTCTAGAAACAACCCCATCTATCCAAAAAAAAACCGGCAAAGGATCCGTACAATTATCGAAAAGAAAAACACTTGTTGCATATGAGCCACACTTAAATATCTATTTTATTATATTTTTAGTATTCGTGTCATAACAGCAACATAAATATATCACCTGTAAAAATTTAATTAGATGACAGACGAAAAGACAGACTAACAGTGAAGTCTTAGCAATAGGGTCCCGTTTGCCCTTTTTGTATGGAACCCTAAAAATCCTACGACTATAATTAACAACCTGACTAAAATTGCCTTAGTAGTTTACCATAGTTCGATTTATATACTTACGTACGAACGTAAATACAAATGCAAACTTAAAAGTATTGAATAAATTTATTTGATAACGCGTGACACACACATTAACTTAGTTAATTAAATTGTAAAGCAACCGAAAACAAGAGCAATAAACATGTAATAAATTGATTGCAATCCATCTCACTTTATCTTATTCACTTCAAAGGAATTAATTAGAGCTATCTAATGATTACAATTACAGTACAATGCACTGCCAATGCGGTCATTGTCAATTACAGACCGCTATCTAAACAAAGGCTAACAGGTCATCCCGAAACGTAGTAATTGAATATTATTACGTATTGACATGTTTTCTTATCGGAGCCCACCAGTACAGCAACAGGTGCATCATCAATATGCAAAATAACCTTTGAAACAAGTTCAAAATTTTGAATACTCTATACCTAATTACCTAGTACGGTGTTATGATATAAAATGTATGATTATATTCTTTAGCCATACTAACAGTAGTTCTTATTAATCTCATCGGGAAATATAAAATAAGTAAGATTTTCGTGAAGTCCTACCTCAGGCAAAACATTAATTAGGCCAACGTCAATATTTAAATAAAGAATAATATTTTCAAGAAAAGATGAAAAATAAAAGCCCGCATTTGTTTCAGTTTTTTCTAATCATCACTTGTTTTAAGTCAATCTATTTACACGTGTATATCACTAATTACATACCTTAAGCTGAAGTATGTACAGTCAGCATAAAAGTCCATTAACATAACTACGTTTTATACTACCTAAATTAGCACAAAATAATAAGATTTGTTAATTTTCAACATTTTAAAATAACGAAGAGATTTTTTTTGCGTTTACACTAATTATGATTTAAATACTAGAAATGTTAAGCGACTTTTATTACTAACCGCACAATTAACAACATAATAATAGAAATATTAATTATCTTAGAAGCGTTGGTAATATCCTAAGTACTAAAATTGAGTCGTGATTTTACTTGTACCACTATAAATTAAAACATATAAAAAATAAACTTAAGTTTAAATATCACACCGATTAAGCAAAATATAATAAACGTGTTAATAGTAATACTACATTTGTATATAAGGGAACGACATAACTTACACTAAGAACATAAAAGTCGAAAATCTTTAAAATAACATTTAAATTTGAGAAAAAAATTATGATGCCAGAGAGCAACATTTAAAATCTTAGGCCGAGATGAATAATCTGTACTAAGCTCTGACCCTGTCAAATGTGACAGCTGTCATAAATGTCAAAAGTCATAATACTGCCACGCGAAATTTACCCTTATGATTTCAACCGATTTTGTCAACTGACCAGTGGTCGACAAAATATACCATTGCCAGATAAAGGGTTAGAAAGTGCTTTGGCTAAGCAATATTGTTGTCACCGTCCCACAACCTCCAAAATACGATAGTAAGATAGAGACAATGAATAGCTAAGTCGAAGTATGTGCTACGTAACATTATATTTCATTCGGCCATAATATTTCACTAAAATCTCGTTCCTTACTTTTTAATGACGAATAATAATACAAACAAATACTTTACAATATTATTATAGTTAAGGCGGCAGTAGAGCATAGTTTAATTAAGGATAAACGCACACTACTCTAACTGTTGTAAATAATTAAATAGTTTGTACTTAAACCGGTCGAGGCTTACTAAGTTTTTTTTTTCATCTCTTATCATTTATTTGCGAACCTTAATATGTATAAAAGATTTTACTAAAGGCTAATAACAAAGATTATGAACCAATGTAAGTAATATTCGACAGATTGTAGTAGCTTTATGTATAGAGTATGTACTAAAAAGTTAGCCGTAGTGCGCGTTCGGCCTGTACAAATAAAAACAGTACCTGGCCACAAATAATAGCCATCGAGTTACAAAAAAAAAGGAATAGACTCTTTTAAAACAATAAAAGATTTTCCCAGGTTTTCCATTTTAAATTTTTTGAAATGTTATATTAAACTTTTAATCGAATACCATGATTATTTTTTTAAAAACACCCATTCTTTTTCTACAACTCGATGTTATTACCGGCCGGGTACATTATAAAGCAGTGTGTTCACCGACCGCCGCAGGAATAACAACAGTTGTTCGTGTAGAACTTGTAATGACACAAACGAGCCTGCACCGCCAAGATGCAGTTGTTCAGCAAGTCAGTGCAGATTCCTAGAACAAATATATTAATTTATGTACCCTTTTAAGAGCTAATTTGTGGTCAAAGTTGCGATTGCTTAACTGATATGATGACTTGAATATAATAGTTGACATGAGATTAATTTTCAAATCTTTTAGCAACCACGGACAACATGTGGAAGTATTCAACTGGACTGGATGATATATCAACACCCAGCCCAAACTGCTGGTCCTAGAAATAAGAAATTAATCGGGTGTTTCTATATGAAGAGTAAGTGTCCACTAAGAAAGGATTTATAGAAATTCTTCCAACCCTAAAGGGGTCAAATAAGGGATGGAAGTTCGACATCCACGCAGGCGAAGCCGCGGGCAAAAACTAGTTTCATATGCTATACCTTTTGACCCGCGATCCGTAAAATGTGGGCCCTTATGTGGTGACAGGGTCGGTTTTTGCGTCGTTTCATAGCCTGCTGCCCTTTGAGACTCTGAGAAACAAAACACAGGAATTAGATACGTTCGTTTGTATGAACGTAATAATAAAACATCAATACCTTCGGAAAGTATTCAAAACAAATAATATTCAGTATAATAATATTCTCGAGCGGCATGTATTGTTATTATGTCACACGCAATTAAAAGAAAAACTGAACGTTTTTCTATTATTTTTGGTTCATGAACCTCAAAATTGCGAAGAAAGCTGCATAGTCGTCGAATTGAACCTTAAAATTTTCTTTACTAGTGTTTTTATTTTAGTAGTCAACAACAATACCACTTTCAGATGTCAAAATTCAAGTTACTTCTCCGAATTTTCATCACTATCATTTTTGCCTATAAACGTCACTGCCTTAGCTGAATTTCTCAATAGTGTGCTTCTTTACACCGCCTGTAAATAAGGGCTTGCCACAACCTTGATATTTTATGCGAGTAAAAAAACTTTTTTAATCATCTTGCCGTGCCTACTGAGAAAGCAAAGATTTCATCTCGAGATAAGATTATAAACAGCTCGGTAAAATACTACGAAATCATCTGAATCGTCTAATTTAATCCATTCAACTCACGGAACTAAAATCAGTAATAACGCTCAAACAATAAAATAGTTTTTTACAACTTCCCGCGTCATAAAATGTTTGAAAATAAAAGAAAGCCTCCCTTTTAGTTTTTTATTACTGAATGTTTGATTTGTGACTTAAAGAAATACAAATTTTCAATCCTACCAATATTATAAATGTGAAAGTTTGTATGTGTGTTTGTTACTCTTTCACGCAAAGGAACTACAGAACAGATTAATAAAACTTTACAGTTATTTATTTTAAACATCAGAATAATACACAGGCTACAAAATATCACGCTATGACCAACGGAAGCAGAGCAGTAACCAAAAACTTAACCCTTTATAGCTAATAGCTATTCTACTGTCGAACCACAACGATACTAATTTCGTTTGCTTAACTGATATGATAACTCAATATAATGTAGTTCACATAGGATACATTTTGAAATCTTTTAGCAACCATGGTCGCAGGATGGCTAAAACGACGGGACGGGCCAGGACGGGTGGATGGGAGCGAATGACACCACGGTTTAAAGCTAGTTGTAAAAAAAAACTTACCGATAGTTAACGCCGGCGCAGGAGTAGCTACTTCAACAGGACGTGCAGTAGATGGTGTGATGGGGCATGAGAGATCGCATGTGCGTCTGGTACGTTGAGGAGTGCCGCATTCAACCTCATTGACTAAACCGCCTGTATCGCCTCGTGAGCATACCACTGAGCGGTGCTGGATACCGTTGCTGGAACTCTGGCAGTTACCGGAGCACTAGATGACAAAGAATTGGAAAAATAGATAATTAGATTTATGGACATTTTCAATAACTTCATCTATCACCGGATTAAATACACTGATAAATAAATTATTGAGAATGTCAATTTATGATTATCAACTAAAGTTCCTGGAAATTCACGAAAAATAATACAATATAGTTCATGTTTTAAATGCCCGTATTAAAGACGGTGATTCCTTAGTACACATGAAGTTTGCAGGGAAAATTCTTAGCAAAACAGTTAAATTTTCAAAAAAACTACAGAAAGAAGTACAGTTTAAAACATTTGATATCCTGAATAAGGATCGTTTCAACATCAAACAAGTTAATCCGAAACTTGAACAGTACGTAGAACATGATCATGTTCCAATTGAAAAGGTCGTTGTAATAAACTAATGAAGAGTTACATAGAAGTCAAAAGCTATACAATATTGTTAGCTGTATAGTGGACGACGCTAATTAGAATATCAATCGCAAGGCTCCCTTCACATCGCTCGATTAATCAAAGCGTGTCCTCACACACGTTTATTTAATATTGTCCTGGGCTACTAAGGTTGCTATATTTATCTACTAAATTTGCTGTGCCATCTAGGAAGATTTGATATCGTAATTTTTGTTTGACATTTTGACGACATCAGTATTTATTGCTATTTTAACATTTCTTAAAATCTGTACCACCATTAACTCATTAGTGAAGTCTATGTTTTTCTTATGGATGAAACCTTAAACCGCAAAAATACGTAAGCAGCAAGAAATCTGCAGAGAAATATAGTCACTTTGCGCTTTGCGTACGCACACATTTGCAGTTTTGAGCGTTGTTCATTAGTCATAGTTCACAAAGATCCTGACATAAAGAGAAACTACTTAGTATGGAAGCCCATTAATGGTCGATACTACAAAATAAAACATGGATTAATAGAAATCAAAAAAGATCCCATCACATCCTTTCTCTTCAGTCTCCAAGTTAACTAACCTTTCCCCAATCTCCATAGTACCAGGTAGGTTTACAATCAGTCGAACAGTCCCGTTCAGCTGCCGGTCTTGGCCCGCGGCACGCTGAGTCTTTTAGATGTCTTCCAGTTCCACCGATACATAGGATGCCGCGGATTTGCTTACCCCAACAGGGTGATGAGCAAGGAGACCATTCACCTGAGAGAAAACAAATTATTCCAGAGAACTTCAAACACTTTTTACAAAAAAAATGCGCGGCCAGACCTAAAATTATTCCCAATAGACCAGGCCGTAAATTATTACCACGATTTATTACCGTAAATTATTACCCTGAAACTGCTTTTCATCATCAACCTAGGAACGTTCATTGCTGGACTTAGGCCTCACCAAACTTTTTTAAGCGCATGCGGTTCTATGCCGCCTGCATCCAACGGCTCCCTACGACCCTAACAAAGTCCGTCCATCTGGCGGAACGCCGTCCTAAGCTATACTTGCCAATACGGGGCCGCCATTCAAGAACCTTTTTCCCCCATCGGCCATCAGTTCTTGAAGCTTTTACTTAGTAGTAATTTCATTAAGAAAAAAATATACTTAAAACAATTTTTTCATATATTTGCCTCAACTTGGTCATCACAAAAAAAAGGTATTTACGGGTTTATTTATATGTTTTTTGGACTAGTTTAAGGTATGCCTAGCCTAATCGCTGGGATTAATATAATTTTATCAATTAATTGCCTGATGCCGTTTGGAATCTTATCTTATCCTATGCGCTTAACAATTAAGCGACTAAAACAAAAGATAAACACTTAAAAAGATACGAATACGATTATAGTAGATACGATTTCCGTAGATATCGTATTTGATTATGGAAAACTCCATTATGACTAATTCGTTTTCATTTGTAATTTCGATGGCACAACATTGAAGCTAAAACAACTATTTAATTAATAGACTACATAATCACATATTTCATTCATAATACTAGCTCATATGGTTTTAAATCATCATAGTCGTCGACATTTATCTCAGTTGTTGCAATATTCATCTCTACTACTTACGGTCTTCAAGAAATCTGCTTTGCAATTAACTAGCAAAGTTTAATAGTTTATTTAGTTTTTATATAGTTTAACAAAATAAGCATTACTTCTGGGGCTTAAAATTGAGTAAAATTTTAAATTATACACAAAATATTACATTTTTTCGTCATTTTTCGCACCAGTCTAGTCGTAAAACTGTGGCGTCATTCCAAATGGTTTAGGCAACCAACTTACTCTGGAGTACCAATTCGACATTCACGATCAAATTTTGGATGTACGTCATAATGTCAGTTCAACTGTCGCGCCAAAATGTCCGTCAATGCCCAGCTTTAGAGTGTTTAAATTGAAGTAATCAATGTAAACAATCTTACTTAATTTTAAACTTAGAAATAATAAGTAAGTAATAAATTATAATATTATTATACATAATTATATAGTTACCTGTAAACCACTGCCCAACCAGCGGTTCGCAGTCAGTCTTGGGAGTACAAGTTCGAAACGAATCTGGTGCTTTCTGTGGTGTACAGCCCATAGGGTCTGCACAGCTGACTCCTCGGCTTTGCACTCCTCCGCCCACACACCATCCTACACACTGAAAACAACTTTAGTATTAGAATCCCATCACTTTCCATTCCACCAGTTTTTATGTTTGTTTTTCATACTCTGCTCCTTTCATGATGTGTTCGAGTCTTGTCCAAGTCACCTGGATTTGTAAATTTTGTTCCATCCTCCCTAAGCTATTTATCAGAAATGCTCTGGGCTCTAATGTTCTAAATAACAGGGAATATGAAAGTCTAAAATTGCCTAGTGCGTAGTTGTGAGGTGTTAAATTGTGATAAATCATGGCGTCACATTGCTTTTTAAATTACTTTATTGGTGTTAAATATTAGTAAACTGTCTAATATACGTAAAACATTATTATTGCAATCCTATTTTTTTTTTTGGAGTGGGAAATCATCAAATTACTTCTCCCGTCCTTATGTTCCGGAGTCACGGTAACTATAACCATTCCGCAACCCCGGAATTCTATAGAGATATATTTAGATGAATAAAATTGTTAGTTACAATTTAATTCATCTAAATATATCTTTTTCTGCAATATATTCATCTAAATAATACCTAAGTGCATCATGATTTATTTGTTGTTCTGTTTTTTGCTCCATTAGTGCTGTTCTTGCTAAATAGAAATAACATGTTGGATATATTGCAACAATGCATTGAACAAGAGATCGTACGCATGGCGGTAGCCTCTAATTTATTGTGCAGATAAGAGCATGTCAGATTTGCTTATTCAAATGATACTGCAGATTGAAATCGTAAATCATTATTATTAGTGAAATATTACTTGTTAACTTTATACTGACAAATAGATTGAAATTACACCTCTCAAAACATTTTAATTGAAGTGTATATCTTTTCCTTTCGTGTTCATAATTATGCAAGGCATCAATTAAGCCTGTTAGTTTCACTTTAAAGCTAAGAACGTAAATAAATACTAATCTAAAGGCCACAGTGGCTGTCTGGTAGCAATCGCTTACTGAATGAGTATCGAACAAAGTTTGTTTATTTTCTTTCAAAGCTAACGTATTTTACTGTTCGACATAAACATATAGTTTAAAGATAATGGGTTCATCATTGAAACTTTATCTAAAAATGTTACACTAAATCAAAACAAAAGATCATAACGCTAACAAAATCACGATTTTTAGACACAAGCCCGATAAACTCCAATAGTTTAGAGATTCATTGAAGATTTACACTTGAATTAAAATGTTTTGAGAGGTGTAATTTCAATCTATTTGTCAGTATAAAGTTAACAAGTAATATTTCACTAATAATAATGATTTACGATTTCAATCTGCAGTATCATTTGAATAAGCAAATCTGACATGCTCTTATCTGCACAATAAATTAGAGGCTACCGCCATGCGTACGATCTCTTGTTCAATGCATTGTTGCAATATATCCAACATGTTATTTCTATTTAGCAAGAACAGCACTAATGGAGCAAAAAACAGAACAACAAATAAATCATGATGCACTTAGGTAATGACTTTGAACAGTTAGAAGGCCAGCACAACGTGAATTTATTTTAAGTAATCGGTATTTCGCACTGCGCTTTGATACAGGTGTTGGTATTCAAAATATTAATCATGTTGAAAAGGTAAAAACTGTCTTGGATACCTATATGAGATCTCGAACATTTAAGTAAATACTTTTTTACATAAGGAAATCGTCTTCATAGTTATTTTGCCTTTAATATCTTTGATCCTATTAATCCTCCTTTTTGACAAAAAATTTATAGATAATTACGTGCGATTACTAGACACGGAATCAGACAGAAGATAACTCGAATAGACTATTTGAATATTTCGACCCTCTGGTAGTTACGTAATACGTTAATATTATAATTGGGTAGTTTCCACCATTAACCAATAAATGTTAGACACAATTCCTATAAAACCTATATTAATTTGAGCCTAATAAATTCGGTTCATTTTCAATTTGCTATAGAATTTGATTTTTAGTTGTGTTGAAATCAATAAATAGAGAGTCAACTGAGTTGTTATTTTAGTGACGTCATAAGTCGCCATTGCCATACAAAATCTATTGGAGAATGGCGTTTTGACAGCTCATAAAAAGTACGTCAATTGATAATGGTGGAAACTACCGTATTCAGCGCATTTATCCAAAAAATCCAAGAAACCTCTTTCGCGACAACTTTAACGTAACTAAGTTATTTAACTTTGTAATGTAACAATGTATAGTTAGCATGTTTAAAATCTTGAATAAAAAGTGTTAAAAGTTTTCTAGCTTAATCTTTTTATCACTCTTTTGTGTAGCTTTAGTTAGTCACGAAATTTTAAGTCCCTACTTTGGAGTTCAATGCACATTGTGAAAACCTTTTATAGACACATTAAACTCCTAATTATTTTAAAAAGTTTTACAACACACATATAAAAAGCTTTAAAATATAAAATTCATAACTGTTCTTCTCGATTTTTTTTTCTTTAAAATGATTATCGTCTCACAAGCCACCTCCCCACTATGGTTTAAGGCTTCCAACCGAGACAAAGTAACACGATAATACCTGTTGGCTAGGCTAATTGTTTGACTTTCTGTCTTCTGACTACCCTGTTACAGCTGTCAAAGATCTACGAATGACAACCGGGCCCAACGGCTTAGTCACATTGGTACTTGCGATCAATTATACCAACTAACTTACCTCTGACCAATCCGTGGACAGCCAACCAGCAGTAGCGCTAAAAGTATATTCAGGACCAACATCCAACTGCGTATTATTGACTGCCACAGTGTACACAGGTCCCTCTCTGAAGGTATCAGTGTGTTCCCGTGGTCTCATCACGCGTTTGGATGAGATCTGTCTAACTTCACTGCCAATAGGTATTTCGCAGTCCGGAATATCGCACTTTTCTGATGTCGAAGGCTTTGTTTGTGGGCATTTTTGATCACTAATCTAAAAATAAAAGTTTGTCAATAATCTTTTTGATTGTGTTATTGTAGAATCTGGCAAGTGCAAACGTTTTACTATTCTACAAAAATAAGCGTCTGGTTATTTGCAAAATGACGTCGAAAATTGCACAAATTTGGTTAAGATAATTCTCTCGAATGGTTCTGCAACTTAATGTAAAGGAGCTTTCACATACTTTTTCTTACATACAAGCTATACAAATAAATGTGCAGGTCATGTTACCTTAGTGATCCCTCTGATATGGTCCTGCACACATCCAACAATTCTGGTCCGTGTAGCTGGTCCACACTTTGGGCATACGGACCAGGCAGCAGCTCTCCAGCGAGGAGGACATGGCATAGCAGCACACTTGCGACGGCGAGGGGTTGGGGCGGACCCCATACAGTGCCCAGATGACACT
Source organism: Athetis lepigone (assembly GCA_033675125.1). Taxonomy (NCBI): domain Eukaryota; kingdom Metazoa; phylum Arthropoda; class Insecta; order Lepidoptera; family Noctuidae; genus Athetis; species Athetis lepigone. The sequence goes on from CM066230.1 coordinate 10,722,787, forward strand.
TCATGGTTGCTATTAATTGCTTCCACGCATCGGTATTTGCCCAACTGCAAAGTGTTTATTTATTTAATGACCACTGTTGAGATAAGTAACAACCCAGCACTGTGAAAAAAATAGAACGTGAAACAAACGATTGTTACTATTCTACTATTTCAGAGATTTAGAGGTCAGAATTACCAGTTAAATATTTTGAGAAATCTGAAAACAAAAATACTGAGGTTTTGCGGAAAAAGCAACATTCCATTGCCAATTGCTCCGAAAAAGTTGTTTTATTTGCTCTTAAACTGCGCTAGTTATAAAGCAATGCAATAGATTGATTTCAATTAGGTATTTATCGGTCAGACTGACTAGACGCCTCATTGTGCGATTGGCAACATGTAGGCCAAAGTTACTGTGTCTAGTGTATTTTATCGACAGGCCAATATTTCTTCAGTGATCACGAGTGTTAATGGACTTTGAATTGCAACTTACTTGAATGCCCCCACCACAGGTCCTGGTGCATGGAGAGTAAGATAGTATTTTCCATATATATTTTCTACTCAGAACCACCACATCTGTATTTATGTCACTTTCAACACTATCACTCATTTCTGGATCTCTGGAAGCAGGGAGTACTTTCCGAGATAAACTTTCATAAGTATGATGTCTTCGAAAATGCCTCGCTGCAGCCTTAGATTTAGGAGTTACAGGAAAATCTATATTTGTTTCATCTTTACTCTCCACATCACCAGGTAGCGATTCCGTGAAATACTCATATTTTACACTCGGGTTCGGTTGTGTATAAAGTATCTGAAAATAAATGGAACATAAATGGTACATTCATTTCTTTTCAAATTGCCAAATGTTACAACCATTTCTTTTCAATTTGGTACAGTCATAGATTATTGAGCAATTTATAGTAGTCATAAACAGTATGTAGTTGTGTGCTAGTAATGGAAGTTGTTTCTGAATAATATAATATATGTGATCTATTGTTTATATTGTCTGAACTGATATGGTTTTTGAAGGTATATTTACCATGATGTCGATAGCGTTGTGAATGGGTCCGAAGGCGGTGATTGTGTCGAGGGAGCCCTGACGAGTGTACACAAAGCTTGCCCCGGCAGCCTCGTACGTGCCCGGCGCTGACACCGCAAATTCGCCGTTTATTATATACGACCCGTTGGATATCTTTAAAGCTGTAAATATGGCTGAATTCAAATATCTAGGCCTTTCAATTGTATATGCTTTGATCTTTATGAGTGCCGGTTTAATTATAAGCACATAAGACATATCATCTTTGTCTGCCATGTATGAATGGTAAAGTATCTGCGAGGCTTCTGGTATTGCAAATGTCCATAGGCGGCGAAGACACTAACAGTTTTTTGCCATCAAACGACGTGAACAACAATTAATTTAAAGCTCATACCTCTAATTTAATTGCTATCTCCAAAATATTTAAATGTAAACCTATGAAAAAGCTCCTAACCGTTTTTGTATAATTCAAAAGCCATTGCGATGGAGCACATGAATACGTGTGGCACAAAAAATGGGTATGGCGTTGCTAGGTACTAACTTACAGTAGACGATCTCAAATGATTTATAGACCACTTCGTCTACAATGCTGATTGATAAGTGACCAACCTCACGGCCCATTAGCCTTTATCAAAGGACTATTCAGTAAGTATTGTCGAATTGTAAATAAAATGTCTAGGAAATAGGTAACCTCCATTCATCAGTTGTATATTTTTTTAACAAGTTTGTGATTAATGTTTGGGCACAACTAGTCTGAGTGATTTAGAATAACGTAACGTTTTGTATATAAAGCTGAATGGAGTTATTATTGCCAACAGTTACACCTGTTGCACAATTGTACTGGCACGAGCTTGGGTTAGGCACATGTAACACATAGAGGTACCTATAAAGAACAGGGTGTGAAATTTCACATCTTTTTTTAAAAAGAGAGAATTCTCCGACTAGCAGTTTTTGTGTGGTGGGCTACTGCCCGACTGTTGTTTTCAGGCTTTTGAATAAATGCCTACATCGCATCAAACTCTTATTGCGCGATGTAGGGAAATTGTAGATCACACGTTGAACGATAGACGACCTTTAATCTGGAATAAGTGTCTAAATGATTAGCATCGTAATGCACACTTTTTTTCTCGATAAAGTGTTTAATAGGCTGACTACTATCTTTACAAACCTATGTAGTTTTCGCTGGGCATAATTTCGGTGACGTTCAGCCTGCAGGCGCCTCGAGGTACGGTGGTGACGTAGGAGTAGCCCAGCAGTAGGCGGGGCCTGGAGAACAGCCCTGATACCAGGCGCCGACCACAGCGGAGCTCGTGCGTTGATGCTGATGACAGTACTCCCTCGCGACCCACCGCCTTTAGACAAAAAAAAAAACAGAATATTGTAGAATAGATTGTAAAATAGTTTCGATTAATATTAAATGTATAGGATTGGCACAAGCTTACTCAGTATTGTCAACTGTAGCGTAAAAGTCGTTCGTAAGAGAAACCACTATATCATTTATCCAGGGATGTTGATGGTAAACTTCATAATATGGGTCTTCCTTTCTATCAAATCTGGGGTGGTGAGAAAAACCCTAGCATTTTATTTTAAACAAAATACTTTTACTTTTGTCACTTCATAACACATAATTCAATGAACTAAGCTAGGAAATTTTAAATTAATGTCATTTTTGTGAAAGAATCTTTGTGTTAATCCTTGAATAAGACCTGAATATGACTTCATCCAAAAACAGTTATGGTTGGTAAGTAGGTACGCCTTTAGATAAAATACAACAAGGTATATCGGTTTAACGATGCTTTATACCGATGACATTGCAGTTCATCTAAGCCTTCATTACGTATTCAGGTTAGCAAGTTGGGATTACTTAATCATCTTTGTATGCAGGTCCTTTATATCGGCAAATCCTTTATATCAGAAACAGAGATACACCACGTAGAATATATTAAACAGAAACACTGAATTTGTATATTTATTTATCACTAACGTAACACCGCTATTGACCAATTGCATTACTTAAAGACACACCTCATCATCATCATAATCCTGTTTGGTCTAGTGGTTAGTACCCGGACTGCTAAACCAATGATCGCAGGTTCGATTCCCAACCAGGACAAAAAAAATGTGTGATGAAAATGATTGTTTGATCTGTGTCTGTGTGTAAATAATCTGTAATATGTATTCATACCTTATATAAGTATGTATATCAGTTCAAGGGTCACCATAACTCAGGCCCTGTGTAGCTTGGGATGAGTTGGCCGTGTGTGAGTTGACCCAAGATATATTTTATTTTTTAACTAATTTTATTTTGCTAGTCTTCTATTCATTATCGAGTGACTGTGGCAGAATGACGGTGCGCCTAGCGTACGACCAATCTATGACTACAGGTCCGATAGGTATTACAAGACCAACAAATTGGGGAGTTCCCTATGCAGCTGTTCGAGGCATGCTTTTTTCACACTATTTTTGTCATTTTTACTAATTGGGTAGCCAGTGGTAAAAGTGCCCATCTATCATGAATGATGAGCTGGGTAAGTAGCAAAGTATTTTTTTTTCTATTCCTCTCTATATAAATGTTTAGGACAACACTGACATCCAGTACCTTGGTAACCACGTAAAGCCGTTGGTCTCAGTTGTGAATCGTTCATCGTTGACACTCGTATTATGGGAAATCAGAAGCTAGATAGTCTAACAAACAACCGTATTAAGGGGCATGTGTTAACCAGTAACGCTCCATTTTGCCGGGTTCAGTTAGACACAAAGCAAACCCTAACATAGATAGTAAAAGGCTAGGAAGACCATGAAGAACGATTTGACAATTTGGATTCTTTTCCTATTTTATTACGTGTCTTTGGTTAAAAAGCTTTAGAAGTTGTGACCGTATATTCGTTTTAACGCCAATCAGTCTTACACACCATGACCCACAAACCACTTCACCTATTCAAAACAGATGACTGTCGTTCTAATCTCGACAGTAAGACAAGTAGGAACAAAGTAATTTCCTCATGCTTTTAGACCAAGATACCCAGTGACGACAATCGTAATACAATGGTTCATGATCATAATGGGTCGCTCTACGATGCATTGTTTGCAGTTGTCTACAGCACTCAATTTCTTCGTGTACTCTCTACAAAATAGATTGGTGTTTACGGAAGACATGACATGTTGCGTTATACTGTTTGTGTACTCACTAGTGCACACACCTACATACATACTAGTATTTAGTTCCAAAATTGGCATTTAGACGAATGATATTCACCACGATATGTTTTTTATTTTATTCTACAATGTTGTCGAGTGCTTTGATTGGTTGCTGTTAATTTAGGCGGTAGGTGTTAGTTTTTTATTCATGTTTTACGTATTGTGTGAATTATTAATATGTTCTATATACCTATCTTTAGAGTACATCGATATGTTAAAAAGAAGACCAGTGTTTGCTTATTTCATGAAATAATTGGGTTCATATCATAAAATGATCAATTCTAACCCCTGACCTCCTTATTTTTAACTAGCGACCCACCCTAGCTTCGTACAAGTGTTATAAAAATCTTTGAAACCGACTTCCCTTTACTAAACTAACACTTCGCCGCAAATAACAGCCGCGAGCTAGCATTTTATTCAAAGCTTCTTCTGTACACGACATCGCAACACAGTCGCTAGCAAGCTTCACGTGTGTCAATCTCGAGGCGAGTAAGTTCGCGATCTTAAAAACCATGAAATTGGCTAAGCTAAAGCTTGTACGTCTATGACCCTTTTAAAACTAGTTTTAAAGTTATAATACCTAATGATAGAGTCATGTTAATTATATTTAAATAACGCTACTTAGGGACTTTTCTAGCGGAATTGTATCGGCGGATAATTACCTATAAACTATGAATTCTATTCTTTGAATAGAGGAAACAGCAATATTTACACGACAACATGCTTTAACCCGTCAAACGTCAAAGTCTGTGTTTTTATACGTGTGATGAAAACACTGTTAAATTCCAAACAATTAGTTTTAACCATACCAATCCTGGCGTACACAATACATTTGTAGCAAACAAATTGCAGCGCAACAATTTGTGGCGAGGTAATATCCGATGCGAAACGTGTATCATGTGGCGCCGGTGTGCCTCGCTTAAACACGAAAAAGATATAAAAACAACAGATTGCAATAAATTTCTTACTTGAACGATTTTTATCTACTTATTGGACGACATCCTCCACTGAGTATTCACGCAAAGCACCCGTCCGTTTTTAGCGCCATAATATTAACATTCCTAAATGTACCAAACCACTTACGGGTAAACTGTCTTCATTAACATTTTATCGTGTAAAGAGATCATATAAGAATCTATGAGAATGTCCTTTATATTTAGTTTCACACTCGGTTATAGAGCTTAAAAAAAAGTTTATAGCTTTGCACGGGTGTAACACATCTTTGCGAATCTCCACTTTTCACTACTATAATATATGTATACTACACATATACCCATTAAAACCAACAACTATTATTATGGAACCAACTCGCAAAATCGCAAAATATCAACTCTTTCTAACAAAGTTCAATGATCTCCCGATCATAATGTATGAAACAGCTGATATTTTTTTCGAGAATTCACATTTGATAAAAGTTAATTATTGTTTTTATGAGTTTGATTTTCTAGCGGGGTTGTCAAGACAAACATACACGTAGTATAAACCTGCCTCTTGAATCACTTTAACAAAATAAAAAAAAAACCGCATCAAAAATATCTAAGCTTACATAGGGGCAGATAGCGGACAGCTACTTTGTTTTAAGCTGTGTTGTGATAAAGTATAAGAAAATGATTCATTAAGCAAGTATCGAAAAACTGTGTTAACCTTTCAACAACCAAGCGACAGCCGGCTGTCGGGATGCTAGTGTCTTTCTACTGTGTCTCAAATCACGTGTGTTTCATTTAAATCTGTGTTACTTGGGTACTACAGTACAGACTATAACTAGTCTTATTAGAATAAGGTGCGTTACAACGAAAACGGAAAAGGTGGCCAAATACGCCAAGTGAAGTCGCACCATATAGTGCATGGAATGCATTAATGTGGTCGAAAACAGTATAATTGTGTCCTTAGTCGATTCTAAATTGACTGAATGAGTAACAAATGTTCCGGTGGTATCTGTGACCGCCTACGTTTCGTACTTATACGCTGGCTTGCACCCAAATAAACCAATGCAAGGAAATTGAACACTCGAGAAATTTATGTTAATTTACTTCTTGAAAGGCCCAGCACTAATGACATTTATGGCCCCTTAGTCTTTGTCTCAGATAAGTTCGCAAAACGACGATTTCCTTAATGTCATACTCAAAGATGTCCTTAAGCGTGCTTTTATTAGCTGTTAATGCCTTTATACGAAACTAAGTGGACGTTAAAAATACCTATTTATGTCGAATAACGCCAATTTGCTAATAATCGTGCAGCCGTAAAATAAGAAAAAAAAACAAGATCATCCGCCACTTACTAATGTCGAAAGATAATAAAATAAAATCTTACATTTAAATTACAAAAAAAGACTGTAAATTTTAATTAAAACCTGACGCATACCACAATATTTTGACAGCTCATGTTATTTTAATTTCAAGAAACATTGATAAATAATTAATAGGTTTTTAAAACATGAATTCTATTAATTAATGCGATCACAATAATGCCACGGACATTAATCAGCAAATACTTAGTGTATGGTTATTATAAATCATTTGAAGTGGTAATTGAAAACGTCCACTAATAGACTATTAATTAGGATTAAGCGTGAGTTAACGAATCACCTGTCAGTGAGCGGTAACCGTAGCTTTGAACTGCGTTTTATGCGCCTCACAGATTACCAGACAAGTTGTTTCAGCGAGACAAACAATTGACCATACATCTGCGCACCTAACTCTTGTTTGTTTAAAAAGTTATAAAACAACATTTAAACTGACTTTAGTAACAGCTGAGTGGGATTAATTACACACGAATAAAGTGTAAACGGTAGAGGATTCATAGTTTAACTAACAACGCGTGGGCGTAACGATCTTGACTTTTCTCACAAAACGTATGCGCGGTGCCACAGAATGCGACAAGTCAAATAACGTCGGTTCACAGCTTTACATAATAAAAGCGGCGAGACCATAAACTTGCTACGTAATTGGTCAGAAAACTTTAATTGGCCGTAATGTGTTCTTATAAATCAATTAATACACAACCTCCTTTCTTGGACTGCACTGATTATAATCTTGACTTCTGGACTTGCTCATTGAACTGTATCATTTATAAAGTTTACTAACAAATGTAATAAACATCGCGCGGCGGCACTAGTATGCTGTCATTATTTGTGTGTTTGTTCTCGTTAATTAAGGTAATCCATCATGATATATGGCTCTATGTGGTTTAGTGCTAATCTATTAATTTTGCGTCACTGGTGGTAGTAGTAGGTGAGCAAACAAAAACTATTTAGGTAAACAGTATACTTACGATGGCGATGAGCACGAAAACTAGGCCGGAAGTAGACAGCATATTGTGTTCCCTTCACAACGTGCTAGATAATCTCTTAGATAACTCCAATATTCACACGAAGATGATCATACTAACACACTTGATGGGTATAATCATTTTCAATGGCACATGTTGAGTTGAAATTCAAAACTACATCAGCTCAAAGCAACAAACGATTTAATGCATATTTTTCAGACGACACAAGGTTGGTTAGCAGCATAACATTTAACTTATTGGTTAGGTCATTAAAATTAGCCGGCTTTATAATTTTACGACTAGTAAAATTACTGATGTATGTCAACGGACTGTTATATCTACACTCATAGAACATCTAGTCATATGAATCAGTTGTAATAGGATAATTATTTTGATAATAAAGCTCTTCAAACAAAGTGCTCAATGTTACACTATATTTCTACTCAAGACAGGATTATCTCACTTGTATCTAAGTGCAAAAGGTCCACTTTTAATCAAACTTCTACGTCAAAATAATTTACTAAACCAAAACATGCGTAAAATAAATGGAACATAACAATTCGCGTCATAAATTAAATTAATATCCATGAAGGTTAAGCCGAGAGGAGACGAGCCAAAAGTCGCCCAGATATTTAAATAAAGTAATTATTATCGGTGCTGGTAATGATTACTTTATTGTTAGTTGTACACGCTAGCAAGAGTTACGGCCGCTTTGATCTCTCTTCGTGAATTAAATTGAATTTTAAACGTGTATTTAGCCAAATCCACGTTGATATCTTTATTCGATGGCTTTAAGTAAAATCCGCCACACCGCGCAATGCCCTGCATTCATTTCTACATTATTACTTATTTGCATTCGTCATAACTCTGTATTTTAAATTTGCATAAGTCGGATTGTGCATTTTCCTGTATTTCAAGATAATACCATTTTATTCATAGGAACATTTACATTCATGAATTTTATTCACATTTAAACTTATCCGTAGAACATTGGACGACAATTTTGATCCTTAGCATAGATTGTATTTAGAAGAGAAGATTATTAGCAGATACAATCTTAATACGATTACATGTAAGCAACTGAGGCGACGAGAAAATCTAGAAATAGTATTATTGCGATTGCCTCGTACTTATTGCTATACGCTAGAGATGGGAGGATTACTTTTGCGCCTTATCTGATTATGGAATACACGCATCGTTTTACATGGTATAAAGATAGCGAAACATCGCTTGCGAACCTTCCCAAGGTATGTTTTTGATGGAACATATTCTAGCTTATAAGTAGTGCAAGTGGCCGAGTTTTATAAGTTTCTCATGCATACGGAGTACGGTACATATTAAACCTGTATCGCAGGGATCATAAAGAAGTCGGTGGCGCGGCGCCAAGCTTTCGCGCCGCCTTTCATGAAGGTACCGGGAACAACGTGCATTTTATACTAAATTTTACTACAATACGGTCACTAGTTCAGCAATGCCATCTATCAAATCTAATGTATCACTGCACACTTTGTTGCATCTGAACTTTCTCTACCAGTTTACTTTCTAGAAACGTTTTGAATGGAACTTCAAAGTAGAGAATTCAGCGACTCCCTAAGGTACCGTTACTGTTTAAAGATTTTCCTAAGTTCGAATGAAAAACAGAGCTCTTTTAAGATTACCCGTATGTCTGTCTGTTTAATGTCCCCTTTATACATTGATCTTCAATTACGAAGCTTTTTGCATGTGATGCTGGCTCGCACTTGGCTTTTTCTATTTAACTTCGTTTATTTAAGAAATCTGCATGGCATAATAAGTAGTATGTACTTTAGAAAGGAACTTTCTTGACGTGCAGGCTCACAATCTCTCAATAAATAAATAATTATGATTAAATACATAATTATAAATAATAGCTGACAGCTACAATTTTAGTATTACCATTTAGCTCCATTGTCAGCCACAGCCGATAAATAACAATGTTACAGTCACACGATACAACACGTGTCATTTTCACCTTTTAGGTACGACGGTGTATCGCCTAGTATAAGCTTTCTCATTGCCCATCCTTATAAAGACTTTAGCCTCCCGAGACAATCAAACAGCTGATAGCAATCTGTCTAGGAGCTCACTAGGTACAGCTGCTACCCCAAAAATTAACACTCGAACCAAGTTAGTACTATTTTTGGTAATAAAACCTACTTCTAAGACTACAAGAGTCATAACAATGCAGTAATTTAACTTCTTACATAAGTCTTTACCAAATTAAAATATAGGTCACATTTCTTGCTATGTGCGTAAAAATGCATGAGACCATACTAGACACTAAACTGTCACAACTATTTCAAATTATTGTCGGTGTGTGCGTGTGTGTGTGCCCAACATCGTTAATAATAAAATAAAAACGGATAACCCAGCGCTCCTAGGTTTGGCTAGTCAAACCATAGGTCTAACATAAAACGTCCAAGCCAAAAGCATTTTTTTACCTTTGACTTACGAACTTTGTCTAATCCTAGAAATGACGAATTTGTAGTCAAATGCCAAACTGAACACTAACTGGGGTTTGACCAGTCTAAGTCTGAACAAATAATTCCCAATAAAGGGGATCTGGTTAGTACTCCAACCGAACCTAGCCCGAAATAATGATCCAATAATATTCACTATATTAGTCCAGAAAAAACGGAAGAGGAAAAGATTGAAGGAAAGAGAATCCTTCTTCTCTTTGATGATTTCGTACTTTTCTTAGTCTATTTAGGCAAAGTACGAAACAGATAATTTTGTTTTTGATATTTCACGAAATAATCAGGTATACTTCCAGATTCCATAAAAAAAACGCTAGTCAAAAGGAGAAAATATAATGTTTTGTTTTGCGGTCTGTCGAAAGGCGATGGTCAAATCTAGAATAAACACAGACATTCCGCGTTGAAGCTAAATACACTTTGGTCTTCAACTATGACAGATGCATTAAATAAAACTAATGATATTCAGGCAGCTCTAATAAACACACAAACATTAAGATTTCTTAGAATAAATCTTGTTTTCAGGTTTTATTTGCACAAATGTATTCCTGCGTCAGAGCACAAATAAAAAATGCACTTGAGTGACCTTGAATTAACATTTAATCGGTTTTTGCTGCTGAACGCATGATGCCAATTTTATCTATGAGCAACGTGTGAGTTCATCGTTGCAGAAAATATTATTGTTTATGAACCAGAATTATTCGTGTAATAGGATAGACAAGGATAGGATAACGTTAAGTCGGCTGTGATGTCAGAAAACAGGACATTTCCAATTGAGCGGCGTAGGTGTTCTCTATCTATTTTATGGTCAAATGGAAACGAATTAACAGGAGATCAGAAGGCCACCTCTACTAACTAAATGAAACTTTTATGGGTAGTAAAAGTCTGTGGAATAAAAAATTGCATTTTATCAGTCTATCTAATAGACCGATAAACTGTTAACAAACGGTTTCGTGCACTAAAGTACAAATGAGGGCTAAATGCTCTACTAGCCAACCAAATATGGTAAATAATTACATGGTAGGACGCTTTATTACAAGGCTAAGAGACTATAACTACTTTAATCGCCCTTAAAAATATTTTTGACATATTGAGAGTATGACTAAAATATGTCCCCAAAATTTTGTAGAATTGCCCACCAGCAAAGGGAAGTACGGTCAGTGTATAATTTTTATTTTAAGATCGTTTATCTTTTTATTGTCTGTGACATGTTTTAAAGCTATAAATCTAGTGGGACAGTGTCCCTATTTAACCCCGATTTGGTCGCGTGTCGCCACTAAATATTTCAATTATTGTTATAATGATATTTGTCGAGCTGACGCGGCCACCATAAAATAGCCCTCAGTTAGTTAAGATAAATGGCATTTTTTTCTGTTTGCGTTCTGACCACTTAAACTTATGAATTGAACTAATCTGTATACCACTAGATATAGAAAAGGTTTCATATAAAATCATTGAAGAATGACAAAGATATTAACTCTCGAGGTAACACCGTTCATAATTCATATTTTTACGACCGAACAACCATAAACCTTCTTCATATACCGATGTATATTTTAACTAATAAATAAAATTATACGAACGATTTATTGATATTCAATTATGTATAACATGATGTTATTTCGTTAAAGTTCAGAACTAGAAACTGTTTGACAAGACAAGACCACACCTATTTATTTGAAACAAACTGGCGTTTGATCGTTTGTGGTTTAGTAATTTTCAGTACTTATAATAAATTGCTGTTTTATATCAATTTATGGTTGGCAATGAAAGATTTAGTTTTAACAACATCGTGACACATGTTCGCGACAAAGAGACTGGCGTGAAAGCCGTTGTATTTTACTACATAACACATGTATGTGAATAACTAAATTAACGCTGTCTAAACAATCAGGATTAACGCCATGTCAACATTGGCGACGATCCAGCCACTAAACATAACACGTAATGGACGCATCGTCAGTTTCGACGAGTATCGCCATTAAATGACATTATACAGGATGTTTCTTAGACGAGTGACAGAATGTTTTTCGGTTGGAGATTTTGAATATTATTTATTAATAAATAAAAACATTAATCCTGAAGCAAAGTAGAACTACAAAGAAAATATGTTTACAGATAAAATACGGAGAAACGTTTTATATTGAGCTAAGAAACGTATCTCTTGACTAATTTTATTGTATATTTTATAATTTATTCATTAAATTTAAGAGTGCTGTTGGGTTATGGCTGACCTAAATTATTTTTATGATTTCAATAGCTTATTAAATTATGCAAGAAGAATGAGGGAAAACATTGATAAATAAAAATATACTTTTAAGAAACACCCTGTAGTAACATGCATTTACCTTTTAACGCATGCAGGAATAGGAAGCTAAGTAAACCCTGTCATTGCCTACTCATAAACCTTTTAGTTTGTTATAAATATTTCAGCGACAAAATAAGATGATACACTAATCTTTTGCTTCTCCGAATGAGACTTATAGAATTTCAGTTCAGTTGAATCTGTTGCTAAATCTCCTGGATTACAGTGATTCTATATTTATGGTTTCCGGCAGCCCTGAAATCACATGGATTAATTTATGTACAAGAAATATACGAGCATTGTTCTACTTACGACTTGGTAATATAGTAGTCTATTCTTCCTTCATTATAAGTATAGACAAAAACCGTTATAACGATATGTTGTCATTATTATGTTTCTTTGGATGCTAAATAAGCTCAGCGGACGCGGTACACCTGATATCAAGTAGTTATCTTTGCAAAACTAGAAGCTCGCAAATGCAATCCTAGAGACAAAAATGTCCCAAGTGCCTAATTACACTGATACCTACACTCTGTATGAGTTTTTCATAATATTTATTATATACATCTTAATATATATATATATTATATAAATTAAGCTGCCCATTTTTTGTCCGCGCTAGATACATTTTATCGATTTTAATTTGCACACTTTGTGCATTTTGATACAACTTGAAAGATAGGATTTTATCTCAATTTATTATCGCTAATGATTTTTTAACTACAATGTAATATAACAAAAAAATAGTCACAGCAACGTGTGGCCGGGTTTGATAGTATAATATATTATATTTTTTTACATTTCAATGAAAAACTTTAGCACTACTCTCAAATTCAGTAAAACTTTTCATAACACCGTAATTCTAAATACAAGGCTTCCAATATAATTGTTCATGGCCACAATAAACTTTGGTCACAGAACATAAAGTAAAGTACTATTGACATGTTAATAGCGACACCATTACAAATTTCAGAGAATAACAATGATGATGAATGGCAATAATTTCGTTTGAAATAAAGATGTCCTCTGTCTATGAAGAGGTAGACGACCTCTAGGGTTGGCAAGTTTTTTTACAGAAATTTCAACAATATTACATCACGATTTACATCTACAACCACTATATTTCATTGGTACGCTGAACTGTTGTACGATACTAATAAAGCTTTTTACATAACCTTAATCGTTATGTAGTAATCAACTTTACAAAGTTTGAAACTCTAATTAGCGCAAAACTCTCGTGTCTCAGTTCTGTCAGCCCTAAAGCAGATGTTAATCGACCTTGTAGTAACCCCAATTCGTTGATCACTGATGAAGCTTTTATAGTGGTCGTTTAATAATTTCTTAATGAAAAATTAACACAAGCTGTGTTGCGGATGACGGGGCCAAAAATTGTTGACAGACAGATCAACAGACTGTCGCCGACTTTAATTAATGTAACCATTGTTAATTTAGAACGGAATTGAAGGGATTCCTGCGGTTTTGGTCATGTTAATTATTATTGATAAATTGGTGATTCATTTTAGTTCTGCTTAATAGTCATCGTGTTAAAAATGATACTTCGCATTTAGACTGAGCAAGTAAACAAACACGTTTATTTTTAAAATCGATCCAATTTCTCACATTTTTTAACGTATTTAGAAGGATAATAATGATTTTACTCTAAACGATTATTGCTTTGTGTTCTACGAAAAAATACACTATATTCCAGAGCTTTGTTTTTAACGAGTAAATAACATTGGTTCTGTAATACGTTTGCGCTTCCAAAATTACACAAAACTTTCATTTTATTTACCGAATCTTAATTGCATTTTAAACTTCATAGGAAAGTGGAAACCAGAAAAACAGGAAGACGTAAGTAAATAGTTACCAAATGTAAAGATGCTGCATTTAGTGCAGTTTCGTATTACAACCAACATGATCGACGAAAATTAGCCAGATCAGTCTCTCCCGAACTTTGTAACTTAGGTAACGGTTACCAACAAATTTAATACATGACGTTAATTATCTTATCCTTTGATTCGTTTGTTACACGATGCTTTCTGATAAGACTGGTGATAGTGGTGGCATCCGCACTATACGGGACTTTCAAGTTGCGGTCCACTCCAAGTTTGACAGCCATCAAATTAACATGAGATTGTCATTGACCGATGCACGATGGTTACAACACTTAACGGACTCTATAATTATTGTAGACGATAAGAGATATTAACGGAAATTAAATTATTCGCTTCAAAGCAACGCTAATACGAATGTATAATTTTGTGAGAGCTTTCGTGGTGGCAGTCAATAAATATTTTATTAGTTGTTATTTGTAATTCTATGTTTGTTTTGTTATGTACGTTTTAGTTAGAGTTAACCAATGTGTCAAGAAAAAAATGCATTTCGTTGCACCAAAAAGTTCGAATCTAACAACACACTTTCAGTTCTTAAACAGCGTCACTTTAGATTTTTTATTAAAAAAGAAAACTTTAAATTTAAACTTGGAACGTAACATGCACCAGTTTTCCCGCCAGATATGCGTCTGCGCAGTAAGCCGCGCAAGTCCCCGTGCACTACTGGCGCGTAAAGCACGCGTCGCGCGCGCATTCATATGTGGAAAACCAACTGACAAAGTGGACATTCCCGTCACATACCGAGAACACACACATCTAACAATAGTCTCATCTTGTCTCATGAAAATAATGCACAATCTAAACAAACACTAAATGTTATGTGTTGCCTATAAAATAAACAAGGAAATTTGGAACAACAATGCTACTTATTTATGTTCTTAAAGATACCTAGTGACCTTTAACTTGGGAGTTATTAAAACATTAGGTACTTAATTAAACAATGGTATAATGATTCAAGTGGGTTAAGTTTTTTAAGTATTGTTGAAATACGCCCTCGGGCTACAATTCCGCTTTGGGCGTAATTATTAAATGCTCGCGATTATTATACCACGTTTTTCAATATGTTTGTGAGGAAAATGAAATAAAATTTCTTAGGCCCCAGTATTATTAACAAAGATTTGTGGAAATGGCTCTTGATTTCCTAATTCAAACTTCGAATATTGACGGAACCGTAATTGAAAAATGATGCTGAGAAAAACCTTTTTTTGCGACAGACTAAAGTTGAATGTTACTAATAAGATTCTTTACATCTCAACCAAGTTAATGTGGAAAACGAAAAATTTAAGACCGAAAGAGAGTGCTGGTAATGCTCCAACGAGTGTTATCTGCCTTCAAAATTTGCGAAATAAATATTAAATAAAAAGAAAACTATAGTATATCGTCAGGAGGTCATTTACAAGTCTCAAAGTTCATTTGTGAACATATAAAAAGTAACACGTATCACTGATTAAAAGAAAATAAACTTGAATGCAAAATGTTGTAGAAATAGCAAAAACACTGCCCATTTACTCCAAAATCTAACATTGTTTTTCCCTTACAAAGTTTTCGTTTATTCCATGTTGTTAATTTGTAGAACCAAAATGCAACAACATCTATTTTAGTATCTTGTTGTGTCACTATCTTTAAACTAATGCATCGCGCGTCACAGCTTCAGATATTCAATATCGTAAAGCTTGCGCCGAATGTCGAATTCAATTGATCAACACCATCGGCCTATGAACCTGACACGTATCTTTTGAATGAAAAGACTTTTATCTTTTTGATAGTGTATTTTTTATGTAGTAATGTCTCTTTTTTAGTACCTTAATGTCTTGTTTTCGAAAATAGATAACTATTAAGTAATTATTTTCTCTCAAGGGAATCTCTCAACTCTCTTACTGATATAGACATGATATAGACATGTCATTGTTTTATTAAGATGGCCCAATGGTTACTGAGCCCCCTTCTGAATTAAGAAGTTCGAATTCAGGCCTTTGAGATTTTTTTCAACTTACATTATGTATTCTAGAGTTCATTTTGAACATCAAAGACATCGGTGAAAGAAAACATTGTAAGAAAAACTGGACTTGTAATGAATATAAGTCCGAAATCGCCAAACCCCCTTGAGCAAGCGTGGTGATTAATACTTAAGTATGCATCATTTGTATATTTTTCCCCATACTAATGCTGATTCACCACAATTAAAAAAACTTCATCCTATTATCATATCTGGTTTTAATATGCAAGCCTATTTTTATGGCTATTTGATCCTAATATCCTATCATTTATAAAAACTTTAAGAGAAAAATCAAACCTACAAAATACCAAAATCTTAAAGTTAAGTCATAAAACTCGACAGAATCTTGTAGATAAATGGGCATTAATGGTCAATTGGGCACTAATATCTAGGTGCGCACTTTATCAGATTTCCGACTAATAGCTTGTAGTAAAATAAGTTATTTGGCGGCAAACTAATCACAAGTCATATGTAGGGTGACTGTTAATTATAGTGGCCGATCGGTAATCACATAATTATACCCGTGATACAAAAGATTTTCTCATTATTCATTTATTTGGGAAATAGTAAGGCTGACATAAACAGACGATTTGAAGTCCTTACTTTGTACAGCGAAAACATTGGGGATTACGCAAATTAATTCAGTTTATGTCCATAGAATACAATGCATACGTGTTAGTTCAGCTTTTGTATAAAATCGTTGTTTACTATGGAAATAAAAGCTAAATAAAATGTGCGTAGACCAATGCTTGGCGGCTTTTCTCAACCTTACGACGGATAACTATATAAATCAGACCAAAATTGTACAGCGAAACGCAAAACTGTCTAATTATAGGTATAAACTCAGAATAGCTAAGCTAAATTACATGCTAAGTAACATTTATTTATCTTGGCCTAAATAGCCCATCATAAATCAAAGCACGCAAAACTTCATCAAAAACACCGACTATTACTCGAATGTACCAACATGTTTATTACATACGTATATTGTTCAATCTACATGACACCTAAGAATTATTTTACGTGTAACTGTTAAAGGATCAATTTGGTGCCATCATGATCATAAATTCATATTCATGTACACTGAACACTAACGTATTTTATATCCTTGTCTCCTGCCACATAAAATCCATAGAGATCAAGCTGGATGGTCCTCTATGGTTAGACATTAATTACTATGAAAATTATAATACCGTGGCTTATTTATAGGGCTATGTTGTTAGAAGAATAAAGAGGTGGAATTAACATAGTTTCATTTATAAAACTAAATCTAAATGTTATTCCATCGACTCCCCAAAGTTGACGGCAAAGTAATACGGCGATGACAATGATGAACGATAACAGAATGGATCTCCTCCATAAAGCAGGGCAAGACTTTGGTTTATAACTTTCCATTTGTGAGACAACAGAGAAATAATTACTCAAATGTCTGTCATAACATGCCTTACATATTATAAAACATCCCCCTGACACGTATGTTTGTCTGAGAAAAGTTTAAGCGTATAGAAGTCAATGTTTGTAGAGAAAAACCGAAAATTTCAAACATTTGTAGTATAAGTGTTAGCACATCTATATTACAATCTTTCTAAATACATCAATAGAACTGCCTACCTAAATCATACAGAACATAAATAATTTTAAAGATCTAACTGGTCTATGCAGAATAATATGGCAATGGTCTTGGCAATATTCGAAACAAAAAGTTTGGAGGCCCTGGACTAATTTATATGTAGGTAAAGTGTTGTAAACTGTAGGTTTAACGTGTCTGATTTAGTAAACAAGCAATGTACGAAATCAGGAGTTTCACATCAATCACACGTTAGATGTGCACGCCTTTGAGTTAGTTATGCACGCTTGGACCTTAGCACCTATTGTATTGATATACCTATTTGTTTACTTTTTTATGGTACACATTTTTTTCCCGAAATAGCAATATAAGAGTGCCGTGTTTGTTTAGCAAATATGGTTAAATCTAAGTACACTTTTTTTTAATCTTTATTTTTTATGTTATTAGATTGCGAAACACCTGACGGCCCTGTCTGATGTTACAAAGATATCTACACTCCCAGGTCCCAGACGGGTTGCTGATGTTTTGCCAATCCTGTCCAGATACAAAGATGATAATGTCTTATGAATGCCTATAATATTGTCGCACCATCTCGCAAACTCTTGAAACCGGAACACAGTATAATATGGTGATGGTGACATTGGCGTATTTTACTCGAGCTAAAGATATTTGCAAGAGCACGTCCGACAGAAATAAATAAAATTGTACTTTACCATAGTAATATATAAATTATTCTTTGGGATACTTTACTTGTATAGGTTATGACTGAAAAAAATATAAGCCTGCTGTAATTTAAATATAGGTAAGCATAGAAAATCATACGTACAATACAACTAACGGAATACTCCATTATATTGTTATTTATAGTGGATAATAAAATCGCTAATTCAGTCATTGACATAGATTCTGGGTTAGTGGAATGGTATAAGCATTATTTCATAGTGGTTTATTTATATGCGTACACAAATGGAGTCAGATAACTCTGGTTTATCGTAAAAGTCGTGAACAGCTTGCTTACCGTTCATGGCCTTCGGAATTTACAGTAGGTTAGATATTGTTATAATGAACCATTACAATAAATAAACAATATTAAGAAACAATTAGTCAAACAATTTACTTTATTTAACCCCTGGAAACTCAATTAACTTTTCGACAACCAAGCGACAGCTGGCTATCGCGCTGCTATTGTCTTTCCATTGTGTCTGGAATCACCTGAGTTCGAAGGTTAGTGTAGTCTAAAAGCTTCTATAGGCTAATACCATATAGAAGCTATGTGGAATCGCGTTTGACACCTCATCATAGTCTGTCAAATGATAGTCGGTACCCAATTTTGATAAATTATATAAGAAGTCGGCTAGCGCTGAAAACCAGCGTCGTGGGTATGTATGGGTCACGGCATTATGCTGAGCGCTAGCCGTTTCGCGCAGTAGTGACACTACTTAGCTGTATTTAGTTTTAAGGTTGTAGTATATAAGTTTTTTATTTGTAGCGCACATTGCACGAATAAATTGTATTTCTTTCTTTCTTTCTTTTCTTTCTTTCTTAAGTGCATAAATGCTTGACATTTGAAAATACCAATCTATTTTAGGTTCGGTTTCCAGTTGTTCTGGATGCATCTGAATACCAATGTTTGACATGGAACGACTGTCTCCCTGACCTATGCAACCTAGTTCATTTTCAGAACTCTTCAAAGTCCGCTAAAGGACAGTTTATACTCAATTTCGATGGATTAATAAAGATATACTTGGCATTAAAAAAAACCCAACTATTTTAGGGTCGGTCCAGTGTAACTGGATGCAGCTAAATATGAAAATTCATCGTGGAGCGATTGTCTCCCTGACCTATGTACTGTAACCCAGTTACTGGCTAACACGGTATCCAAGGATGTTACGTTAGCGCTATTATCACATCGTTAATAGCTCCTGTATTCATTCCTTACTAGGCAATTTTCTATTATATTTCAAGTACGATAAATATAGGATTAGAGTGGCCTACCAAAGATTCATATTCATATTAAGTCATGTTCATGTTTCAGATTTTATTTTAGCAGACAAAGTTCCTAATCCTCGGATTAATAAGAATTCATAGAGTCAAGCAACTTCCAGTAATCCCTGTTTTAATTAAACATTTACATACAAAATTTTCTTCATAAATAAAATACAATATCATAAACAGCTCATAACACTTACATTACCGCTAATGATTAAGAGATTACTAGTTCCACTCATTTGGATAGCTAAAATACCACGTTTCTAGAAATAACTGTCAGTGGTGGTGCAATTATATATCTATTACATGGGCTATCTTGAGGCTAAATACTCAAATGATTGACGGTTACCAAGCGGTAATTAACGCGAATATAAATGTGCAAATGTTTGCGGTGCACCATTTGCAAAGTGTCAAAGTAATGCCTCGTGGGATTAATTAGCCTGTTACGGGAGTATTCTGATCATGTCACACCGTCTAGTCAGACATCAGCCCGAGGCTGCTACGTAAAAGGGGATGGAATGCGTGGAAATTCCTGCTCTAGCGCACCTATTCTGCATAAAGTCCTGTTAACCCCATTGTTTGCGTGTAGGTGTCTCAATGGTTCGTTATATCCGAAGTAAAAGCGGCAATGTATTGCGCGTTTTGTAAAGCTTTTATCTACATTACTATAAATAGAAGCATTATCGCAGGCATTATTAATTTTAAGAAGCTTTAGACGGTACATTCCGGGTGCCTATTGTTGGGATATTATTACTTTAGTTGGTCTATTATGTTCGTAATGATAGCGATATTATAAGCAACAGCATAATTTAATTTAGTTTTCTGTGATATAAGTGTAACGTACAATGTATTAAAATCTTTTATGCAGTGAAATAGTATTAAAACGATGAACAACGATACGGCTTGCCAAACTAAACTTTAAAAACTTTATTTTCATAGATTTCACGAACGCCCATTCATTGCCTAATTTCAAGATATAATTAATGGTATTTCTATTTCCACGACTTATATTTAATAGGCCAATAGAGTAATAAAATAAATAAATATACTGGGACAAAAGCTAGGCTAGCATGTTGTACTTTCTAGCACAACAACTGGAGTTATTTAGATTGAATTATTTCAATTCTCAAATAATTAAAGCATTTCGGAAAAGTCAAGACACATTTTCTCTAACAAACTTTCCGAACAACTTAGTGTAAACGCACTACTCAATTTGGTAATTAAGTAATTATTTACACGATAAATATGTTATTTATAACAGTGTGTAGGAAACTGTCTCGTTGCCCGGGGCAGTAGGAGCTAGTAATCGTTGATCTCTCGCATAGCGACTGGCGCCGGTTTCCGTCACTAGCCGACAGTTTCACTGGCTCACTAGCCCGCTGACAGATACATTGATGTAAGTGCGCGAATAATGGCCAAAAAATACAAAAAAATAATCTGTTACATAAGGTCACTGGTAGTTAGTGTGCGATACTTATACTATACTTATACTTTTATTATGGGGACAAAGCCGAAATCGCAATGAAAAATTAAGCTGTTCAGTACATTAGGCAAACATAAATGTACTGAAAACCTCATTTTTTCGCGATTTCATTGTGCCCATAGTAAAAGTTGTTTGTTATCATGAGCACAATCACGTGTTTAAGTATCGTACACTAATTACCAGTCAACCTATAGAAATAAATAATGTTGTAAACTAACTGGCTGTTGATAATTTGATATATCAACGCACAGCCCAAACCGTGAATCCTATAGGCAAGAAACTTGGAGGTTGTGTACTTTTGAAAAGTTGGCAATTAGACTTTTATTTTGGAAATTCTAACCCTAAAGGGGTAATATAGGGAATTTAAGTTTCGACATTCATGCGAGTGTAGCCGCGGGCAAAAGCTTGTATATGTATGAAATCAGATGGGCCATGGTGCTTACGAACTTTAGAAAATATTTAAATATTAAAGCAAATAGTGACGGCCTAGTGATTAGGTGTAAAGAACTTTATATCTCATAAGAACTTAAAACTAACAGTTCGCTTACAATGAGATAGATTAAGGTTGTAGGAATGAATCCGGGCAAACTAATTTGACGTTATGTGTGCGTTAGTGTGCCATTTAAAAAATAGAATGTCGTATAAGTAACCTATATACACCCTTTCACGTATAACATCATTGGTGTTAAGCATACTGAAATTCGTTGTTGGTTGACTAGTAGAGAATGCCTCGGGCCAATGCCATTTAGTCGGCTTTTGTACTTGACTGCATTAAATGTAATGTAAATAAATAAATACTAAACAAGACCAGAAATAAAATTTAACTTTTCGTATACTCTACCTATCCATTGAAACCTGAATATTGACAATACCACTAATTACCATAACTTAATTAACACCAATAAATACGCATTTCAACAAATCTTAATCAACAATTTCACAACGACACTATAGTTTATTACGTTATAAAATGTAAGTGAAGACATGAAACCAATTAATTGTAATTAAGTGAATAACTGCAAACTCTATAAAGCTCTTAAGTTCATTCACGACAACACTAAGTTGCGTTTACTAAGTCCATAAGCATACAAACTTGTCTGCGTGTTATTTGCAAACAATATGGTATAATTATAATGTACGACCTTCTTAACATTCTTTTTCGCCCACTTCGATGTCAGGTTTCAAACCAGTTGGATGTTGCAGAAAATATTTTCTAGTAGACGCTTACAAAAAATATATCTTTCAAGTTTCATGTCTGTAGGACCAGTGGTTTAGGCTGTGAGTTCATATATCACCCCGTCGGTCAATCATGTACTTTTGAAGTTATATAAATTATGTAAAAGGGTGTTTTTTATGGTAATCAACGCACAGTCGAAAGTATTATAAAAATCTTTTTTCAAAAAAATAATAACCGCCTTCAAAAACTAGAAACCCTAAAATAACTAAAATTTCGGAAGTCGGTGGCAACACAAATTGAATGGCAGCCTAGAAGAGAAGCCACCGACTTCCAAAATTTTGGTTATTTTAGGGTTTTTAGTTTTTGATGGCGGTTATTATTTTTTTGAAAAAAGTTTTTATTTATTACTTTTTAGTGTCGTCCCCCAATGTTTGACTGTGTATAGTATCTTTCAAAGTAATTTATTTTCAAAATAAAACTACTTACAATCTTATAAAACGAAAATAGAAACTTGAAGAAAAAGCACACAAATTGTCTATGAATATTTCGTATTTTTTTTGTTCTTGGTGAATTTTTCGAGAAGCACTGATCCGATCGCCACAAAATTTATATGGGACCACCCCTGAATCATGACTTATCAAACAAAAAAAGAACCATCAAAATCCGTTTACAATTGACGGAGATATCGCGTAACAAACATACAAAGAAAAAAAAAACATACGGACGAATTGAGAACCTCCTCCTTTTTTGAAGTCGGTTAAAAACTAGAAACGTTTGCACAGTAGTTTATTTTTATGTAGATGCGCAATAAGAAGCGTTTTTTTGAGAATTAATCCGCAAACAGGGCAAAATAGCAAGCTTCCGTATGACAATGGGAGTTCTAAGCTGCCAGAAACACGTATTTTTAAGTAACATTAAAAGTTTAACTCGGACTTAAATTAAAATTACTCTTAATCATAATATAAATAAATAAAAAGTAGTTGAAAACCGCCCGAGGTGTTAATAGTTTTTACATAATACAACCTCTCTTTCTATTTCACCACCTCTCCAGCTTTTGTAGTTATTGTTCGTAGCTCTATTGTGCTGAAATTCTAAAGCTCTTTCATGAATTCATGTTAAAGGCAATAAGTGAGCAGGCTTTTGATATTACATTCAAGAGGTTGCGGGTTTGAATCCAAAAAGGTATTAATGTAACTTTTTTACTTCATTTATGTAGTTTCTGAGTTTATTTTGGTCGTCGAGGAAAAATATCGTTGGGAAATCTGTACATAAAAAAAAAACTACAATGGCCAATTCAACTTTAGCATATATTAAGTTCGCGTGCATTCTCTGTACTAGAAAAGGCCTTTAAGGCAGTAACAGGCTGGTATTATTATGAGATTTCTTTCCATAAATTTCAGAAAATAACACACATTTTAAGTCAGAATCAAACAGCGTCTCTAGTTCTCGACACTGAACGCCAGTGGCAATGACATGAATCTTCCAGCCTGACAACAGCAGGAGGGCAAAGTACCAAACATAAACTGCCACAACGAACAACCGCCACCAAACATTATCACGTAATAAACGATACACTAAATAATTTACGATTACAGCGTCCTTGTGGCACAGTGTTGCAGCGATTGAATGGTTTATAGAGCAGCGCAGACGGCACCCGTTCGTTCAATACTCAATAGACAATTCATCTAGCTTTATTGCTTGCTAGAATAATACGTACACAGCCAAACGCTACATAGTCTGTCGAAATTGACGTCTCTGTGTATTCCTAGGGCTTACGTCACAGACTCACGGATCTCAATGCACCTTACAATGCCATGTTCATATCCGAATGTGATTGACAAAGTGAGCGGAACTAAACACACAGTTGTATGACGTCAGAATCCTAACTATAGCAGTAACTCATCTTTTGCCCGTGACCGTAGAATAAACCTTCAATGAATAAAGCTGAAGGAATGTTGATAAACTACGAAATAGACAATTGGATATCTAATATTTGATAGGTAACCAAATGTCATGGTACATCGGCCATGGCATGGTATTTGACGGGCCTTGTGATGAGTGAGTGACTGCTAAGCCGGTCGTGAGTTCAATTCTTACATAGGACAAATTTTGAGTCCAGAGCATAACAGCTTGTTCCGTTTCTAGGTATGAGATTATAGGTATGTTTATCAGTTGTCTGGTCACCGTAGTGCAAGCTCTGCTTAGTGTAGAATCCGTGATGGATCCGAAAGATGGCCGTGTGTGAGTTGTCCTAGGATATTTATTTATTTATTGAATCTGTCAGTATCTCAGCTTGTAAATATAAATAGTGGTTTCACCTATTTGTGTCAAAATTTTTACAACCTAATATTTACATTCGGATTCCACTTAAAACTTCAACTTCAACTCTTTATTAATGGCATTTGCGGAAACCACACCACAATTCTGCCACGACCATGTGTTTATTTTACAATCACAAACGTAGAAAGATATATTTCAAAAACATATGCAATATGACTGCGATGGTCTCCTCCTTGTGAAGAGACCTGGTCCGTCAGCGCCTCGTCAGTGAATCAGCAGGGTGTACCACGTGAGGTTGGCTTTGACCCTTTTTTTTTTTTTTTTTTGGTGAGTGGGAAATCATCCAATGACTGCTCCCGTCCTGGGTGCGACGGGAGGGCGTGTCAGACTCTTACTGACTAAAACCCACTCATGTTCCTTCGATTGCCCTTTATGTTCCAGGGTCACGGTAACTATTATAAACATTCCGCAACCCCGGCAGGCGTTGGCCCTGTTGGGCCCCTCCCTGTGCTGACTCCTTCTCTTTGAGGCGCGCGTGGAACAAAACGCGCCGTCTACGCGGTCCTGGTCCTAGCCGGGCGGCGAGCTACCCATAGCTCGCCATCCGCAGAACCGCGCCTACGGTGGCCGGTAGTCGTCTTGCGACTCTCGACGTCTTCGCCTGGGTCTTAGTCCGGGGCGAGAGGCTCGTCGTTGCCTCTCGCGCGCCGCCGCTTCCTTCACTAGCATAACTGCTTCGCAGAAGGAGGCGACGGCATCCCATTCCGTCTCGCCCCGAAGCATGGCCTGAACCAGCGCCGGGCGCGAGAGGTCACCGCCGCCGATCGCCTCTACGAGGACACGTCGATGCTCCGCCCATGCGCGGCACACCTCGACTGTGTGCTCGACCGTGTCCTCCAGGCGACCGTTACTGCAGTGGTGACACCCAGGCGTCGCTTCCGCCCGAATCCGACACAGGAACCTCCCGAACTGACCATGTCCGGTGAGGACCTGTGTCAAGCGAAACGTGAGAGTGCCATGACGCCTCTCCAGCCACTCCTCAAAGAGGGGTCTTACCGCCGCTATAACGGCGTGCCCAGCACTAGGTTGCGACAGTCGTTGTCTCCATTCCGCCATGAGATCTCGCCGGAGCTCCGTGAGCCGTGCCGCGATAACCCGCGGCATCGGGACTTCACCCCGGCGTTGCACTTCCACGCGCCACTCGTACGTGTGTGCAAGGACTGTTGCCTCCAGATCCCACGGCGGGACGCCGGCAAGGAGGCATGCCGCCTCACAGGAGACCGTGCGGTATCCCCGCACCATGCGAATGGCCATGACCCTCTGGGACGCCCTCAGAAGTCGGGCCGGAGCCGCGGCTAGATTGGGCGCCCACACCGGAGCCCCGTAGAGGGCCATGGACCGCACGATCCCCGTGTAGAGCCTCCGGCAGGAGGCGTTTGGGCCACCGAGATTGGGCAGGAGCCGCTTGAGGGCAGCTCCGGCCTTCGCCAGTTTGGGGCCCAAACGTCGGAAGTGCTCCGTAAAGTTCCATCGGTTGTCGAGGACAAGTCCCAGGTACTTTATCGTCGACTCGACACCGATGTGAACCCCTCCCACCGTTATCTGAGACCCCGGAGGTGGCCGGTGCCGAGGGCCATGAAAACACATGGCCTCGGACTTGTGCAGGGCCACCTCGAGTCCCAGCTGCCGGATCCTGTCCACGACTGTCGCAACTCCATTTGACATCAAGTCGGCCGCCGCCTGTTGGCTTTGACCCTGGAGGTGATGGTAGGGCCACTTACACCCCCCACTTAAAACTTTTCGTTAGTGATAATTTGAAAAGTAAGTTTTAAAGGTTTTGAAGTAATTATAGCTTGTCTATTTTAAAATAAACCAGAGACAAAATGAGATAATTGCAAGCAGCCATGTTTCCGACATAAACGTGGTCTGCATAAAAATATAACAAAATTGGTCGTCAATTTGCATAAATAATGTGATAACTAAATTCCTAAAGGACTAAGTAAGCGAAAATTTAGGAATTTCAAGGTATTCCTAGAATTACGGAAAGTAAAACTTGATTAATTTTAGCTTAAAATGTAGATTTGACCCATAGGATAACGACATCGAAACTCAATACAATTCACATGACACGTTAAAATAGAAGTGAATTCATATACTAATAATACAACCTTGAATGTTGAATAGAGGCAATTTTAAGGGAGTAATTAACTGCGATGACTACTTCCTAATGGAAGCACACAGCACTATGTAAACGCATGCCGTTTGCTTCGGGGTGAATCGGAACGAAACTTTAAAAGGGATTTAATTGCTTATTAGTATTGTATCCTGACAAAGAGATTTCTAATGTATTTATTGAAACATAATTAACTTTTGCTTTCGCAGGCTGTCGCGCTGCTATTGTGTTTCTATTATGTCTCGAATCACGCGTGTTTGAAGGTTTAATAATTAAATACCATTACTGATAAGAAATATTAAATCCCTTCAATCCCAGTGTCCCTATTCACCCCGCTTACCCGGTACCTCGTGAAAGCAAGCTCTGACTTAAATGAACTTACCTTGCAAACCCCTTGAACACATATCGCGCGGTAGCCTTGTTGGGTGCAGGGTGTACCATCAGCGACCAGCGATAGGGATGCGTAGAAGTGCTGCCCCAGGGGTCGGCAGTTCAATGTACATGGTGCATTACCTGTTCAAACAATGTGAATGTAACATAATTTCATTTGAAGAGGGGTTATCTGCCTGAACTTGGACCTTAAATTTTATGAACTTAGCGACTTAGAGGAAATTCTCAATTTGTCGGATTTGTTTTTTGTGTATGTTTTCTCGATTAATTAGAAAATTGTTAGTGTTTTTGACAGATGGCGGAAGTCTTTTTATATTTTATTTTGATAGTGGTTTAACATTCAGATAATGGAATTCGACACAATAAGTAAAAAACAAAGTATTTAAGCTGTATCACGAAACAGTTTTTTTTTTTTTTTGTAAAAACCTTATTATTTTCGTAAAACAGTTACAGTTCCATGTATAAATATTTAAACTCATGGGTCATAAATATATGGTGCCAATACAAGACCTTTTTTTTTTTTTGGTGAGTGGGAAATCATCCAATGACTGCTCCCGTCCTGGGTGCGGCGGGAGGGCGTGTCAGACTCTTACTGACTAAAACCCACTCATGTTCCTTCGATTGCCCTTTATGTTCCAGGGTCACGGTGACTACTATACACATTCCGCAACCCCGGCAGGCGTTGGCCCTGTTAGGCCCCTTCCTGTGCTGACTCCTTCTCTTTGAGGCGCGCGTGGAACACTAACGCACCGTCGACGCGGGCCTGGTCCTAGCCGGGCGGCGAGCTACCCATCGCTCGCCATCCGCAGAACCGCGCCTACGGTGGCCGGTAGTCGGTAGTCGTCTTGCGACTCACAGTGATTTAGAATCGTTTTAATAAGTAAGCAAAGTTTGATGCTAGTTAGGTTAGCATAGGTGGCTTCTCATTTACTTATAATATGAGCATGAATGAAAGAACCTATAGACCTTCAAACTTTTAAGTCGCTACACATACTTCAAATCTTGATAGCACTAATCTAGTATACAATAATAACAGTGTCAGACAACAAATGATGCATATTATCGAAACAAATTAAAAAAAGACGTTAGAACTTATTACAAGTCGTCGGCAATTCAATTTCGTCACCAATACGACAAGAACATCTAACAATTCTGACAGATTATTGGCGAGCTAATTGAAAGAACAAGCGTATCGAATGGGTAGACAAGAGTGTAATAACTTAAGATTAGCTGTCAGCACACAATTAGTATGTACTCTTTCAGTCACGAGTATAATGTAGTTGCAAATTGTTGTTTTTTGTTAATAGGAGTAGTGTAAGTTGAAACATATTTATAAACGTTAAACTTAATTTCGGTTGTTAAATTGACTGTTTTTTTTTTTTTTTTTTTTATTACAATGGGCTTGCTCTTGGTCCCAGACTAGCCCGAAGGCATAGACAGAGCCTACGATGGAGCGAGCTTACCCAGTAGATGCCTATGCACTCTATTCTTAAATACTTCCGGGTTATATGAATTTGGAAACACAGACGTCGGCAGGGAATTCCATTCCTTTGCGGTGCGCATTATGAACGATTTTGAGAAGCGCTGCGTGCGGATGTGAGGAATATCAACCAATCGATGATCGATGATCGATGTTGTCGATGGTAAGGGGACAACAGTTTTCAAACGTCAAATTTCAAATTGCCCCTTAATTTGAATACAAACTTGTGGGACACGGATCCTCCTATCCTTACTAATATTATAAACACAAAAGTTTGTTTGTTTATATGATGTATATTATCTGTGTAAATGTTTAATACTTTTTAACGCAAAAAGTCCTGAACGGGTTATGACAAAATATTACAGTAATATATAGTTTACCCATCAGAATGACACATATAAGCTTCATAACCCTATGAGCTGCAGGAGCGAAAAGTAATCAAAGACATACAGCTAGTAAGTTTATATAAAACCGGTACGCGAGACTGACTAGAGCTTGACCAGTTTTTCCATAAAAAATAGACATTGTAGGTATATTAAGCCAGAAATCATTGTGGTTCCTAGGTTCCTACGGAGAAAAATTGCATACCCACTCAAGGTTGAGCGAAAAATTAGTTAACAATGAACTAAAACACTTAAGAAATAAAGTAGAAAATTTAGCACAAGGTTTAACTGCTCAACATTTATAATCTTACTCACTATTCCGTAGTTTTGCGGCTCATATATTAGATCGTACGAAAACATAAGCATCACTACAAATTGACATCTTGGCATCGCATCGGACAGGATCTGATTCAACTCAATGGAACTGAATTCTAACAGCTTTTTAGTAATTGGCTTGCAGTCAAACTGCAATCAACCAGACTTCCTGCTTTATTACGGGTACTTTTAGTATTCAATAGACGCAGACCAGATAATCTAATAAGAAAAAGTGTTAAAGGACTATTCATTAAACAAAAAAAATAGGGAGCAATGAGAAAAAGACTGCTAAAGATGTTGATTACAGCCGTAGGTATACCGCAATATTTTAGGGATTAAAGAACCACCAATTATATTGTAAAACCCCACCTTACAACCCCTATTGAAATATGTATTAGAGACAGACATTCACAGTTCATCTCCCCGACATTAAATCCTGGCTGCAGCCATGATGTGGTAGTGATAAAGTTGCATTGGTTTGCGTGTAAAGTAAGAATTCATAGTCCATAAAGCGAACGTATATAGGTACTTCACAGATACACTGTGAAGTATATACTACGTCCTCTTTAGTTATTTCACTATATAAGAGCAAAGGTAGTGTACGAGGCCTCCAGGGTTGCGGAATGTTTATAATAGTTACCGTGACCCTGGAACATAAAGGGCAACCGAAGGAACATGAGTGGATTTTAGTCAGTAAAAGTCTGACACGGCCTCCCGCCGCACCCAGGACGGGAGCAGTCATTTGATGATTTCCCACTCACCAAAAAAAAAAGGCCTCCAGGGATGATTGAGTGACGATCTGTAAATAACATCTGCAAGCAACTGAATGCGTGTATCTGAGTTAAGTGCGCCTGCTATAGAAGAGGCCTATGTCCAAAAGTGAACTGACATAGACCTATACAGATGATAATGATGATGTCTATTTCGAAAGGGGAAGCAAACCGTATAACTAAAGAACAATGTAGCCATCTACTATAACACCACCAGATCCTGCTCCTGAAGTTAATTTTAAATTCATCTTTTTATATGGTGTTAAAATTTGCTACCGGTGAAAATCCGCTTATGTCGGTATAAATCCTTCTGTACATTCCAACGGTTACGTGTTTACTCGAGAGGTGCGAACGGCTTAGTTCATGCGAGTGTATGCACAATTTCATATTTAGGTACGTCATTCGTGCTGAATGGTTTTGGATATCAAGTCGTAACTCTGGGGAAATGGAAACACCAACATTTATATGTGTTAATGTTTATTAAAGCTTCATCAGTGCTTTGGAATAAAAGGTATACTAAGCACCTATTGAAGGAAAGCGTGAATGTCATGGTGATACAAGCTCCTCGTATCACGATGACATTGGACGTGCAAATGAACAGGGTTCTTAGAATATGCCGATAGATATGTAACCAAAATAAGTTTCAATTAAAGAATAGAAATATGGTACCTTTATGATCTGGTTTTTTGTCAATCAGATGAAGTAGAACGTCGATGTTAAATAAATCAATGTGGCTAAAACTAACTTCTAATCGCGACTTCGTCCACGGCTCACGGGTGCCGCTGGTAAATAAGTAACATCCGTCAAAATAAGTCAAATCTTGTAACCGTGAAAGAAAAACAGACAGTCTGAGTTTTTAAGTGCATTTTTTAGAAATTAAAAACGACAATTACGCACACAACAAAGTAAAAATCTGTCGTATGTGCGACAATTAACTTTTATTTACGCACTAGCTTTTGCCCGCAGTTTCGCTCGCGTTAAAAAGAGACAAAAAGTAGCCTATGTTACTCTCCATCCTTTCAACTATCTCCACTTGAAAAATCACGTCAATTCGTCGCTCCGTTTTACCGTGAAAGAAAGACAAACATACAGACAGACAGACAGACACACTTTCCCATTTATAATATTAGTATGGATATTGTTATGTAAACAGTTGTTAGTAAAAGCTACAAACCATCGATATAAGGAACCCAAGTGTAGAATCTTCCTCGAAAAGGTCTTCTGTCGAATGCTGCACATTGCGCAGCCCTGCTACTCTTGGCTCCACCGGGACAGGGCTGCAACAAAATACAACTGTTATTAAACCTTCGAACCCACGTGATTGGAGACACAATAGAAAGACAATTGTAGTGCGACAACCGGCTGTCGCTTGGTCGTTGAGAGGTTAATTTAAGACATTGCTGCCATGTAATATCTCCTCTACTCTGGGTAGACCGGTAAAGAATACCTAGGGCATTAAGTCCTCCTATGTCCATTTGTGCATGAAGTTTTAATAAATAAATTACTCATTTTTGGATAATAATGCAGAGGATTAATAACTATTTATACACCTATATAAAATATGGTAAACCGACTGACTGATTGTTGATAAATCAACCCACGCACAGCCCCAACTACTGGTCCTTGAGACATGAAACTTGGAGGGTATATATTCTTTGTGAAGAGTAGGAATCCACTAAGAAAGTATTTTTAATTCCAATCCTAAACGGATAAATTAGGCGATGAAAGTTTCGACACCACGCGGGCGAAGCCGAGGGCGGAAGCTGGTGTTAATAAAAGAGGTAGTATTGCTATATGTATATGTACCTGCATATTATTAAGATTATCTAACCCGAACACAGGATTGGCCATCATAAGGAAGGTATCATTACAGTGGAGTCGAATTTCTCAACGAATACTTTCAGAGTACTATTGCCCCTAATTGTGTGCAGTAAGAGACGCTTCTCTTGGGTATGACGGCATGAAAGTCATGAGTCCAGCTTCTGTCAACATCATATAATAGTTGTTCCAAGTCTAGTAGTCTTATATTTCAATTTTCTAAAAGGAAACGGCATAACGCATCAATATACGTGTCAATGGGCTAATTTCTCTGAAAACCAAACATTTTTAGGCAACGCTGGCCTTTCTGTCTTTGACCTTTCAAGAGCCCAACCCTGTGATTACGTCAAGTGTCATCCAACCGCTTGACAATAATTCCGAAAGAGGGCATTGCGTTTCAACCCTATACAGTTCAAACATGCTTCCAGGAAGGTTTCAGCGCGTGTTAATTGTAATTAAATCTTCTCAGATCGTGTGTAATCAAACACACGACAGTAACAGAACTGATATGTTCAAACGTTTAGTACGGAAATCTAATTCCTAATTGACGTTTTAATTAAGTTTATTTCATAAGGAGAGCAAAGCATGGTCCTATTCTTCCTTCCTCAATATAGCTGGTAGGGAGATTTATACGATGGTCTTCATCAATATAAAACAATAAAAATAATAGAAAAATAAAGTAAGTAATTTTATATAAAGAAGAGGTTAAAATGCTTAATCCACACGGGCACTTCAGGCGCCATTTTTGTGCGCTAGGTGTGACGTGATAGTTTATGCCAAGCGAATACTAAACAGCTTTTTAGTATACATATTTACGTCACTTTCGTCAAATGGGGTCGTTTATCAAATATGTGATTTTCTAGCCACTTTAAAAAAATATTGCTTAAAAACGCATTATTAATGGCGGCATAATTCTAAAGAAAAAAAGTTTATAAAAATAATTGACTCTCATTTAAATCACAAGTATAATCAATATAATATAGCCTGCTAAATCCACTCGCCCACAAACCCTCCCCTAATCTCGTGGACGACGCAAGCTATTCATCAGGTTGAATCTAAACAAATTTATTTTTGCGAACGTGTCTTTGTGTCATTCACGGCACTCTATTTTGTACTCCATTAACTAGAAATACAGCTCTCGTAAAATAAACAACAATACAGATGATCCAAGATCCATGAGATACGAAAAGTACGTCATCTTAGTAACAATGTTGGCTTAATTGTATGGATAAAGAGTCCAGAAGCTGCACTTTGTAAGCACAATGCTGGGACTAGTTTAGAAATCCCCATCATGCAAGTCAAAGCGCTTAATTGTGCCATGCCACTAAACTTAAATTTCTTAATTTAATTTTAACACTTAAAATCGCTTTTATGCTTTGGGGTTTAGTTTCATAAGCTGTCAAAAGTGGTTTGACGTTAAATATAATAACTACAATGTTTCAAATATAAGAAGTGCAATTTGACGTTTCATACTTTTCATGACGACACAACTTTGTACATGCGTAACTCAAAAATTGACATTTATTTTTTCCGTAAAACCACGTAATTTTAAAGTTATTTTTATTTTATCACAAACTGCACAATTCTTAATCACTTAATTTACATTAAAAAATTTCAAACAAAGCAATATAACCATTGTTGACAATAAATAATATTTTTTCTCGACGTCGTGTCAAAGTCACGTAGTAAGGTACGATACCGTAATGTTGTGACTCTTCAAATTCACTTGTATACCAATAATCGTTAAAAATGACCGAATAATCGAACTTACTAATAACGAGCGTTTTCAACGAAAGCGACATTTATTATTTTAATATATTTTTGATGATTTCTAAATGTCAACGAAAAGCATATTTAAAATTAAACATATAGTTATTATAATTTTAATAAGTTTTTGTAAGCAAAATCGCTCGTGCTCAAGTCTTGACAAAAAAATATTTTTTCTTTTAATTTGGCAACACTGGCAAGTGAGAATTTGAGAATTTCTTTCATCTAAAATCAGAAATTTACAGTCATAAAATAAATAAATCTGTAACTTAAATCGATTATAATAATTACAAAGAAATGAAATCAATATCTCGTATAAATCGGATATTGTAGTAATCGATTTTTTTAACCCAATCCCTATTCTTCAGTAGGTTAGAAGTGTCAAATTGCACTTCTTATATTTGAAACACAGTAATGGCCATTTTGCACACATCACATGCACATAAGATTACAACCATGGCCAAAATGACGCAAGGCTGACGACACATAGATCTAAGCCTACAAGCCCCGAACAACTGTAAGACGTAAAGAAAGCAAAAAGGGGTAAAAAAGAGGAAAGACAAATGATTTCGGACGTTCTGTCATAATTCAAGTCAAGAACAGATTTCCCGGTGTCCTTGAGTGTCTGTACAAGTCTTTTTCTCATCTGTTGCGACAATGGCGACCCTTATAAATTGTACCTACAAACCATATTGTTTTAAAAAATAATTTAAAAATAACACTTGCATGTATGTTACCCAAGGATTGCGGTTGGAGCAATGAGAATTGTTAGGTGCTATAAGTATTTAAGTATCGGTCATTAATTGCCAGGCGATTAATTTTATAATTGACTAGCTTTTGCCCGCGGCTTCGCTCGCGTAGAATTTGGTCTGCCACATTAAGTTGCGTGATATTTTTTTAAATACTTTTATTTTATGTAACTTCACATCGTACATCCCAAATTTCTAACTTCAAAATTAGTTTCCATACAATCTTTGAAATCCGTTTGAAAATCGTGATGGCACAGTGGATAAGGCGCCCGCCTCTCGTGTAAGAGGTTGTGGGTTCGAATCCGGGCAAGTACCAATGTGACTTTTTCAACTCATATGTATTTTCTAAAGTTTATCTTGGACATCACTGACATCCCGTGCCTCGAAAACCACGTGAAGCCGTTGGTCTCGGTTGTCATTTGTAGAACTTTGACATTCGTTACTGGTTAGCCAGAAACTCTGACCAGTCTAACCAAGAGGTATCGTGTCGCCCCGTTACTGGGTTGTGGAGGTCAGATAGGCAGTCGCTCCACGTAAAACACCGGTATCTAGCTGAATCCGGTTAGACTGGCAGCCGACCCCAAACACAGTTGGGAAAAGGCAAGGGAGATGATGATGACAACCTTTGAAATCCTATACCTAATATTTAGTGGGAATCTCTTGAGGGTGGAATTATCTGAATTCCTTTCTAAGTGGGTGCTTATTATTTTAAGCTATAATAGAACTCTGCAAATTTAAAAATGCTAAGACCAGTGGTTTCTTCATCAATCTTTACCTGTATGGTGTGTTCATAAAAAGTAGCCCTATGTCCTTCCCCGGGCTTGAGAATATCCTATCCAGCACAAACGGATTACTAAACACTGACTAATAAACAGGTCGGACCAATGTTACTTGCATTTAATCACTACATAGTATAATACAAAGTAGCTTTCTTTGTCCCTATGTAAGCTTAAATTTTTAAAACTACGGAAGGGATTTTGATGCGGTTTTGTTAATAGATTTTGTAATAAGTAAAGAATTAATAATGTATGTAATCGGAACAGGTGAACATCTGTGTTAAATTATCTGTGTTTTTACTGCAATATACTGCCGTATATTATGTTATTTGTTTTTTTTATTTAGCGTAAATATGTAGATTTTGGGATTTAGATACATGTGAGCATGGGAAAAACAGGGCGTGCCTAAATGTATCCCCGCTATCTTCAAAGTTTGCCTTTGCGATTTATTAATCTATATATATAAAAATGAAACCCGTTTTACGTTGTCACGACATGGCATGAAAACGGCTTGACCGATTTGGTTGTTTTTTTTTTTAAATGTTCGTTGTAGTTCAAGGATGGTTTATACGGCGAAAAAAAAACGAATAATTGTCGGGAAAGCCCTAAAAACAGCCCTTTTCTTTTTCCCATACAAACGTTTTCTAACTAAAACGTAGAGTCAATTTGAGCTTTAACACCATACAATAAAGTTCAAGTGTTAGTCGAGAGGTTTCGGGAAGCCAAAACAATTGAGTGACGTTAGTATCGTATCGTCGTCAAACACGAATTATCTGACGTAAAATGTCACTTGAAATGTAAAGGAACGTCTGGTAGTAGGTGGGTAGTAGGTGGGTAGTAGGTGGGTAGTAGGTGGGTAGTAGGTGGGTAGTAGGTGGGTAGTAGGTGGGTAGTAGGTGGGTAGTAGGTGGGTAGTAGGTGGGTAGTAGGTGGGTAGTAGGTGGGTAGTAGGTGGGTAGTAGGTGGGTAGTAGGTGGGTAGTAGGTGGGTAGTAGGTGGGTAGTAGGTGGGTAGTAGGTGGGTAGTAGGTGGGTAGTAGGTGGGTAGTAGGTGGGTAGTAGGTGGGTAGTAGGTGGGTAGTAGGTGGGTAGTAGGTGGGTAGTAGGTGGGTAGTAGGTGGGTAGTAGGTGGGTAGTAGGTGGGTAGTAGGTGGGTAGTAGGTGGGTAGTAGGTGGGTAGTAGGTGGGTAGTAGGTGGGTAGTAGGTGGGTAGTAGGTGGGTAGTAGGTGGGTAGTAGGTGGGTAGTAGGTGGGTAGTAGGTGGGTAGTAGGTGGGTAGTAGGTGGGTAGTAGGTGGGTAGTAGGTGGGTAGTAGGTGGGTAGTAGGTGGGTAGTAGGTGGGTAGTAGGTGGGTAGTAGGTGGGTAGTAGGTGGGTAGTAGGTGGGTAGTAGGTGGGTAGTAGGTGGGTAGTAGGTGGGTAGTAGGTGGGTAGTAGGTGGGTAGTAGGTGGGTAGTAGGTGGGTAGTAGGTGGGTAGTAGGTGGGTAGTAGGTGGGTAGTAGGTGGGTAGTATGTCAATTCGAGTTCAATATTCATAGTTGACAGGACAACGTCTGTCGGGTCAGCTAGTAGTTATAAAAAATGCAACTTTAAGTGGGAACTGTAAACATTTGAAATTAAAGGGTAAGTTATTGGGTATTATTGGAATGCGTGGAATAAGAACATTTTCACCCTTAGCTTCTCCAGTTACAATTGGTGCCTAGTTCAATGACTCGCAATCTAGTGCCATTACATAGTCTCGGGGCGTCCAAGTTGCGCATTAACAAAACGGGTATACCGACTTTTAATTCTTCGAACACCACGTGATTTGAGACACAATAGAAAGACAATAGCAGCCCGACAGCCGGCTGTCGGTCGGTCGTTGAAAGGTTAATTTGAGCTTATGTGATGGCACCCCGGATAGCTCCAAAGAGTTAAGAAACTCCTCGGGGTAGCTCGTACAGTCTTCAGATGACATGACTGTGTCGATAGATGGAGTTGGGTTGTTGCATCGCTGGTTAGGTACTTGGTCCAAGATAATTTTATTGATTTTCGCAACTTTTTCATTTCTTGGTGCTAGTATAGTTCTTTCACATAGCCAACTTTCATTGTGGATGTTCTGTTGCTTGCCATTAAGCGCTCCGTTCAAGTCAATCATATCGTGATAACTTTTAAACTATTCTGCCAAATTACTTAGTGTGAAAGACAAAGTTTATCTTCATTATATACTTAATGCGAGAAATGTATTTATTTTGATAAGAGTTTGATAATTATATACTAATATGTGCATTGTAAAATAGTACCAAATTTAATTAAATTTATGGTTCACAATTTTGGTCGTACTGGCTTGCTCATAAGAGGTAGATATATGCTATCGCGGACTTTTATTTAGATCTATTTAAGACAAACAATTCTGTGGTACATCATCTTTATGTAACTCCATTGGGTTAGGCAGCGCACGCCAAGATAGCTCTCAGATGGAAGATTTTTTTCCGACTTAATTGACACTTATCGTTTAATTATGATCAAAATTACATAAAATCATTATAAATTGTAGCCTTACACACACACATACATCCATCCTCACAAACTTTCGCATTTATAATATTAGTAGGATAGTAGGAAGGATAAAAAAAAACAAGAGAAAGGCTAAAATTGACCCAGGTTCAAAATCTGACAGACAATAAAAGAGAAAAAGCCAACTTTCAAAGTCGGACTAATTATAAACAAAAAATACCATCCATACTAATATCCATACTAATATTATAAATGGGAAAGTGTGTCTGTCTGTCTGTCTGTTTGTCTTTCTTTCACGGCAAAACGGAGCGACGAATTGACGTGATTTTTTAAGTGGAGATAGTTGAAGGGATGGAGAGTAACATAGGCTACTTTTTGTCTCATTCTAACGCGAGCGAAGCCGCGGGCAAAAGCTAGTAAACTTATAATCCGTAATGTTTCTCGTTTTCAAACTATATTGTGTAATGACTTTAAAGGCTACAAGTTTTTTGTACCAAAGTGCAAAGTGGACATGCTGAATACAGCTTTCAAACTTGGTCTTGGCCCTGTTGCAAACACTTAACTTCTTCGTGCAAGAGCCACACACAATATTTATATATTACAACAATATTATTACACATCTGTAAAATGAAAAAAAATAGCGCCTTCCAAAACTAACGGAAAAATAACAAAATTTTTATAAGTCCGTTAATTTTGTGCTTTTTGATAACCTTTTTGAAGTCGGTTAATAAAATTTCCAAAATAACTCATCCTCTAAAAAACAATCAAATTCATTTTCCGTTGACCTTTGACCCTTGATCTTCGACAAACAACACGCCCCGAGACATAGAACGAGCAAACACTAAACTCAACATTTATGTCGTCCGTGACAAAACAAATTGAATAGAACAAACTAATCAAGAAAACATTTACGATACACTGACTCGTAAATCAGTATTCAGTTTTAATGTACTTTTATTAAGTGTTACTACTAAAAGCCTTTATTAGGGCGAAGCAATGGAACAAATGATTGTAGGTCGTTACTCAGATTTTATAGACCTAAGCAAGAATAGCGAAGAAAAAGCTTTCGATCAAACATGTTCATTAGTAGCGAATCAATTAAGTTGGGTCAACAATGGTTAAATCAAAGTAGAAATATTATTACAATTAGGAAATAGGTAAGAAGCTGATAAGAAAATTAAGGCAAATGGTCAATTTTATTCATTTACTAAATAAATGACGTTAAATGACTAGAAGATGCAAGCCTGGCAGACCCCCATTTAGCAAGAAATTGACCAATAAGTCACGACTGCGAAAACAAATCACTTGACAATATGTAAAACAATAGTAGTTGACAATGTTCGGAGTAACAGTGGCATGCAGTAAACTTGTAATAATCGTGATGGCCAAGTGATAATGGCGCCATTAAATAGTTTGATTTATCATTCATTCGCTGTAATAGCTACGAGTATATTAGCAAGCTTCAACAGTTCAACTGCAGTAATGTCAAATGTTCCTTTATTCCTTCTTGGTAGTTTATGCAATAGTTTTTTTTTTTGTTTAATTCTGAATTAACGGTAAACTTTCGCCCGCGGCTTCCCCCGCATGGTTGTCCATCCACGTTTTAACTCTTTAGAGCGTTAATTTTCAAAAGTCCATCGTAGACTACCAACTTTCATGTTTCTAAGACCAGTCGTTTGGGCTGTGCGGTAATATATCGACAATCAGTCAGTCAATTAGTCAGTTTACAATTTTAAATCAGTTATCATATGTTTTTTTTTTCATATAGCGTGTTAGGTGAGACGAGGGACATATTGACTTTTCAGCTTGTATAAAGGGTAGGCTAGAATATAAACTACATCTTACAATATCATTGCACTCGTGGTATCTCTTATGGATGCCCTGGCACGGCGCATGAGCGTCCCGCGTTACTCTGACGGTGATCACCGGAGCGGGTGCCGGCAAACTGCTGTTGTCCGCTGGTGGAATGTTCTTTATTCTGTAACAAGGGTTTGTAATCAGTGTCTTTGAATTTAATGTTACTTTTTGTTGGTTATATTTGGCGCTACTTTAGGGAAACAATAAATTTATTATTCCACACACGTGGAAGGCGCACTATTTTATCCTATTAACCCCTTTAGGGATCGAATTTTCAAAAATCCCTTCTTAGTGGATACCTACACTTCACAAAGAACACACAATCCAAGTTATACGTCTCTAGGACTAGCCGTTTGTGCTGTATGTTGATATATCAACAGTCAGTCAGTCAATCCGTCGTCAGTCACTTTACCATTTTAAAGATAGATAGACAGATGAAGATATTACGTGTTTAATTTGCAAGTGACAAAAATTGATCATTTTTTAGTCTCATATTAAAATGTCTAGGCTTTTAATGACAATTAACACAACGAGCGCCGTATTTAATTACGTTCGCTTACTCCTCACACTTGCCCTAATCTCAAAAAATAATTACTTTGTGCCTAGTTAGGTACTTACATAATACACACTTGAATATGTCAAATAAATTAAACATGATTAAAGAGCCTATCCTAAAACAGTCACTGACACAATTTCTCATTCAGCCTAATTTTTCTATCTCATCAATAAATCACGCACAAATATGTCAATATTAATTAAAAGTGATAAATCTAACGTTATAATTACGTTAATATTTTATACAACAAATAGAACAAAACATTAGGGCGGCGTCAACACAAAAGCTCCTTTAATGAAATCAACTGTGCCGCTAACAAATAGCTCTAAACACGTTAATCTAATTTAGTGGTAGTAAAATAAAAAGGTGATGTATCGCCGACGAAATCGTTCCACATATTACTAGTCAGACTTTACAAATGTTCCTCGCCTTATAAAAGGACTAGAACATTAATTTAATGTAAACTCAACCACGAATTTGAATATTCATGTTCACGAAGAGAAAGATTGGTTCCGCTCTCGAACATTTATCTAGAGGTGTTTAAAAAGATAAGTACCAATGACGTCACTAGGTTCCTTGGCGCCATTAAAAAGATGACACCTGAAGATTACTTTGTAGTAGACGTAAATGAAAAGCGATCGTTAACGTACATTTTAACCTGCAACTTTATGTTACAAATTAAGCGATTATCTTACATTTTATCATTTAATATTGTAGGTAGGCAAGGTACTTAACTGAATGAACGTAGGAAACTCAGTTACAAAGTTGATTCTTAAAACCCTTATAAAAATTTAATCAAAATGTAATGTGAAAGCTCTAAAAATATACTGAAATGTAGCAAGTTTCTTGATTAACTAACTCAAAATTTCCTAAGCAACAAATATGGTGTAATATTTCATGACTGGCCTTATTGCCGTCCAAATGCTATGCATACGCGCCGGTGCGCGAGAGTTCTATGACAAACGACGTCCATCCTAATTTGTCGAGCATGTTCTACGACGCTCTATCAGCAGGATACTATCGACCGTCTGTCTGTATGTCCGTGTCCATATTGAAGGAATTTATAACTTATTCTAACGTATTTACAGTGTATTGAGAAATTAATTTGATTAATTGTATCATTATACGCCTGTATATTAGATTCAAATAGTTACAAGGTTGTTTCAGATAGCCAGCAACTTTATCTAAGGCCCCGTCTTTTTAGATATTTATTAAAGGAAAAGCGAACTCTCCAATTTAGTTGCTCATTAACTTCTATTGAAGTCTAGATGCTGGCAATGTCTGAGCAAATAGGATTCAATGAGTTTTGTCTATGACTTCAATGAAAAGAGTCATTACGGTACGGAGCAATGATCTCTAAATCTTTCGTTGCCTTTTCTTTTGGCAAATTACTCTTTTGCCCAGCTTTTCTATATACTTAAGAATATCTACTCGTATATATTTTCTCTTCATACTTTATACATACTAAGAATAGTTATATAGTAGGTATGTATTTAATCTAGTCTCGTTCGAGACCGTTAAAGCTCGGCGCCGTTGGCGGCACCCACTAATTGGGAGTGACGGTATTTTGATTGCCTACTTATCTATCTAACAGGACTCCGTATCTGGCCGTATTAATCCTGAATCCTCTACTCGTTACAATTATCTCGGTTCAAGCATTCATTTGTACGTAAATAACCTGACCTAATTACAGTAACGGCTTTAATAATCTGTCTGGATTATTAATTATCATTTGAGTGATGGCTAGAATGTCAGTTTTGGGGAAGTATTTCAAATTATCATTAAGCAGAGCCCTTGAACTTTTGGAGCATCGCGTTACCCATTTACTGAGTCGTGGAGGTCTAACAGGCAGCTTCTTCACGTACACGTAAAACATTGAAATTCAGCTATATTCGGTGTACACTGAAGCTGACCGCAAAATAGTTAGGAAAAGGTTAGGGAGATGATTTAGGCCCTTTGATATTCAATCTATGGGTCATTTAGGTGCAAACTTTGATCGTTTGAACATAAATCTCACACAAACACAAACTGGCCCGTCAGGCCGTCACACTGACCTGACCACCACTCAAGCCACACAACCGCCATGGGAAGCGGCCCCCGAACCAAACACTACATTCAATCGACGATCTGACGTCAATTACCACATGTTAAAAAAGCAATCCCTCATTAGTGCTGCAACTACAAATATGTAGACAAAAATGAAGTTTGTCTTCTTTATAAAATGGACGGTAATCGCGGGCTCATTACCGCCTATATCGAAGCTGATGCGTGTCAATCAAGCGGCCGAGTGCAAGCAATCAATGCTCCCACTACAATAACAGCTTGTTACAAGCCACGCTATGGGGTTTCCATTACCTTAATTTAGTCGATAAAAACCGTACGAGCCGGGTCGCGAGGGCATGTTTAACCTTTAACCTGCGCACACGTTAGAAGCTTTTACACTTAGCGAATATTTACTGAAGAGTAGTTGAGAGCGTGCTTTCGAATAGAATGACAAATTAATATTTATTTTAGGTGGGTAATAATACTAAAGAGAAAGGGATTAATTAGACTAACACATTGAAGTAAGTAAACTGTAGGTAACAGTTACACAAGTTCCAATAAGTAGAATAACAGATGCGAAATTGATCCTATAAATATTCTCAAGTCGATGCCTATCTTTTTTTAAATTCTAGATAGGGATAGATATTCACGTCTGACTGCATTCTTAAATAGATAGGCAAGTACATTTTAGCATCCATGTCTATTTATAAATTGAAGAGAGCTTGGACAAATTCCATGCATATTAGTTCTACAGGATATTAGTTCTACAGGATGTTTGATTCAGAAACCTCAAAAGGCATTCGCATAATTAATACAAGTTGGATTAT
This sequence comes from Athetis lepigone, assembly GCA_033675125.1. NCBI lineage: Eukaryota > Metazoa > Arthropoda > Insecta > Lepidoptera > Noctuidae > Athetis > Athetis lepigone. The sequence continues at coordinate 10,765,843 of CM066230.1, forward strand.
CTCGTCAGAGAAATACCATCAACATCAAAGCTAATAAAATAATTGCGGGCACCGAACAGATTCAGGTTCAAACGCCGCCCGTCAGATTACTAAATTGCATGTGTCAACCGTTTGATAAACGCAAATGAGCCAGATCTAATCACCGATGACAGCCGAATGCCACCGGAGTCGTGGCCGAAACTATCTTAATTAAACAGTCGAATATTTTCTAGTTGATTACGATTTTTGTGCCGGTTGACTAGTAAATTATACGCCTATTTGATAGGAGGGCAATTATAAATATAGATGCTGACATTTCGTGATAAATGCGCGATTCGTTGCGTCTTACTGACAGTAAGGTGGAAGTCGCTTGTCAATTTCGAATAAACGTTCTGTTTGACATGTGTCAGATCAGTACAATTATGTTAAAGTGACATTAGGCTGCCACCGTCGTCGATTGAGCGACATTAGTTCAGCGCAAATGCAATAGCATTATTGGAGTCATCTCGTGTTCTTGGTTATAAGAACACGTGTATGATCTCCATACTATAATTTAATAACCGTACAATTGTCACTAAAAAAAATATATAATTAATCGAACTGGACATTGGCAGAAATCACCGAAAATTCGGTGGATTGCCATAATTTTATAAAAGTTGAAGTTGAATAGCATTATTCGCAAGCAATTTCAATTGATTGAATTGAATACGTATTTGATCCTTAACTTAAACTAGAACTTTTTTTAAAAATGCGTTTACGTTTGTAATTAAAACTCGAGTAATTTTCTTCAAAAACTTTGATATATCATTTTTACTTACATTGAAACCAAAAAATAGTGAGTCAATTGAGTTGACCAAAAGTTACGAAACTCACAAAGAATGTCAATTAATTGGTGGTGTAAAATATCCAATTGTTACTGAATTAAAGAAACTAAATATAGAAGTTTGAATTGAACATTACTTGTAAAGATCTAAAAGACAGTCACTCTCTGTGAAACACTGGTATTTAGCTGAACCCGGTTAAACTGGAAGTCCATAGTTAACATAGTTGAGAAAAAGCTAGGGAATAATTATGATAGAACACAAGATAGGAAAAAATCTTAGCTTTGCGCTGACTATTAGGAAGCAAAACGCGACGAAATACGATTTCGCATTTTCATCGACCGATCCGACAAGTCTGATGGTGTAAAAGAGACTTACACGAAAATTACTTTAATGAGCGTGTAAATGCTAGTGTTTACAATTTTTCCTTTTATGTGCAGTACATTATGAGATATTAACGTGTGCTGAGCTGTCGGCACCGCCTTGTTCGGCAATTTGTTACCTTACAACGATTTGTTAAAGAGAAAACATGCGATCGGTAAAATCAGAAAACTGTTTACAGAATCATAAATCTCACTAATATTTTTGCAGTTAATAGTCTTTGTTACACGTGTCGGGGTTGCGGAATAGTTATAATATTTACCGTGACCCCGGAACATAAAGAGCAACCGAAGGAACATGAGTGGGCTTAGTTAGTAAAAGTCTGACACGAGGAACGGGAGAAGTCATTGATGAGTTCCAACTCACCAAAAAAAAAAGGTTTTTGTTGCTTTTGTTACACGTTTTGTTAATTTGTCGTGTTGAATTGTTAGGAAATCTTTAAACTGTATAATGCCTCATTATTGTGTATTTTATAACAATAGTTTGAATAATGTCTGCAGCTCGATAGTTCAACATCAGTTTCACAACCAAGTTCATCTGTAATTACTTTGTGTGTAGGTGATGCGTACTCACTAAGTTTTTTTTGTTTAAACAGGCTATCAATGTACTAGCTTAATTTAATATACCTAACTATTTTTGTACTAAACCAATTCATGAGGAATGGTTTAGGCTATTTAACATCACCTATAGGAGCGGACCAGAAACTTAAGACTTGGCTACACCGCAGAGGATAGCTATTGAAATAAAGCGATCAAATTGTTCATTTGTTTGTAAAAAGTAATCTTTGAAATTAGTTATACGAAAAAACCATTCTTTCAGTAATAGAAATCTACATCTACATTTTATGGCATACTGTATCAAAAGTTAGAAAATATACTATCCACTATATGGCGTGAAAAGGGGCAGTCCCTCTCAACAATGACTTGTCATCGTACACATGACACGGTAACACATCATGTTTAATATTTACATTACTACTTAATTTAACCAGTAGGCCATGATTACAGACAGACGTGAAATTATGAAGCAGTTGCTATCCAAGGGTCATACTATTGAAACCTAGATCTCCTCATATGACGGGTCTGTTATTTGTTGGTCTTTAAGTCAGTGACCCTGACTGCTAAGCCGGAGGTCGTGGGTTCTATTCCCACCCAGAACAAACTTTGTGTGATGATGAGCATGATTGTCTGTTCTGTGTCTTGGAGTAATTTATCTATCATTCGTATGTATTTATAAATTATATAAGTACGTTTATCAGTTGTCTAGTTACCATAGTGCAAGTTTTGCTTAGTTTGAGATTAGTTAGCTGGGTGTAATTTGTTCCAGGATATTTATTATTATTATTATTTATATGCCTTTTGACTTTTCAGGACTATTTCAGTAATGGGCATAAAGTGACTAACTGTCTGGCATCTACGATTCTGTTACTGGATACAATAACCTTGGTAAGGCTGATGGTAACTTTTGGGGCTTCTAACTACACTTAACGTCTTTTACATAAAGATCTGCTAATGACGGCTTGACTTGCATTTCAAGGCACGAAGCTCCGAAATCTACAGACGACATCGGTATGCGTTGTTAGACCTTTATCAGAAGACCCGTGCGAATGTTAATGACACAGGCCATTTGTACTCTCAATTCATGAGCTATTTCATCAAAACTGCTACCTTGGTAGGCACTGCCTCTCCTGGACGGCGACGCCTCCGCCACAACTTCTGGAGCAAGCACTCCAGCTGCCCCAGGCGCTCCAGGCATACTCCTCGGGTTCCACCTTTGTATCCTGGTTTACTTCTACAGGAATCTCCTGGAAATATTCGGAAAACATATTAGAAATATAATAAAATACATTTGTTATGCATTACCATTATGAAAGACTGGTACAAAATGCCCAAGTCATTAAGTTCGCGTTTGTACGGTGTTTTTATATAAAAGCCGAATAATAAATAATCGATCTCGACGACCATTATTAATGAAGATTCATAACGCAAGAGATATTATATCACAAATACACTAGTGCACAATAGTACACCATAGTGGACAAGTGTGTTCGCAAACACGCACAGCCTCTCACAATACACACATACACATCATAATATAGGTACATCGACCATCCAAGTACGCAGGGATTTTTTTCCCCAAACGAATACTGTACTACAGTTCACAGTAGTGCAGAAGAGGGTTTGCAAATACACCCAACATAATAACATGAGAATGAAGGAAAAGGGAAAACTGCACTCCCATTTTCCTCATTCTCAAAAGAATGTATATTTCATTTCTTATTTTTTATTGATTCTAGTCTTGTTCAAGCTTTTCTCGTATTAAAACTTACTTACGAATTCAAAAAACTCAACAAAATTACCTGCGACGATTCCGTCGTCGTCAAATTCGTCGCTGAAGACAACATTGCAATTTGAACTATCACGAATGCCCTGAAAAGGAAAGTAGATAATACATATTTATGAACTCAAGGGCTAGTTAAAATACAACACTACGCCTGTTTCACATTCTTCTGATAAGTTCTGGTTAAAATATCTGGCAGATTAATACCTAATTCATAAAAAATCTCTGTTCCATTTTTGAATTTATCTTGTAAATAAGGACTATTTCGAGGTAGTGAAACAGGCCCTAAGCCTGAGTACTACTACATCTTCATAAATTGCAAGCTAGTGATGTTCCGACAATTTAACGAGCATTGGATAATAGCTGATCTAACAACGAACGGTTGATCATCTCCTCAATTTGTCTAACCATACTTCACACGACCACCGCTCTCACGAATAAACGGGTAATAAGAACCCACATTCACTTATGTACATGATTGTCTACAGTTTAACAAGCAAGCATGATCATGGTCATACACGGTTAAATTCGTGGGTGAAGTAAGTGACATGGAAACACTTTGTTTATCACTACTATCCCGATTAAGACTGTTTGTTTTAGGGTTGCCGGTTGTGGGAAACTTTTACAAGTATAATGTATTATTCCAACTTCGAAAACTCAACACTTTATATTGTAAAACCAAACTGTCACGTTGCCCGAATAATTTCAAACATATTTTCATACCTAATTCTTCACTCAATTGTAACAAAAAAGAACTTGTGTACATATAATATGTGAATTTAAAGCATAAAATTAGGTTATCAGACAGTTGAAGAAAGCAAGCGGACAGCCCTATGAGGTCTGCGCCCACGCAGTTCTCACCGCGTTGCGCAACCTGACAACTCCATTAGAAGTTCGAGGCTGGAGCGAGAAGCACCGCCCGAATGCACCCGCTACGCACTCCACATTAAAACGATCAAACGACTCTGTAAAACGCCCTAATGAACCTCTTAAGTGGTTTATTAAGTGCCGATCGCCGTTATTTTTATGTTAAAATCACTCCGTCTACCACTGCCATATGAGAAATCATTTCTTTTTTGAAGTGTCTCTGTATGACGAAATTTTAATGGCTTCAAACTATTTGCAAGTTTATGGTCATAAATAACAAACATTACAATTTTATTTCACTACAATTTATGGCTCATTTTAATTGATTTATTGCTAAGGTCTGCCTCAAAGCAAAACGTTGGACATTCGCTAATCAACAATTTAAATAATTCAAAATAAATGTAGCTAGTTATTAGCTCACTTGATTGATACACGCCTCCTTGGCACACGCGTAATGTAACCAATTAAATGTGCAATTCAAAGAAAGATACAAATCAAATTTAACAATGAATTAACATTAACTAATGGCTTTCTAGTAGTTTTAATATAAACATGTCAATAGTACTAATTAGATTTACGCCGGCGACCGGCGCCACGGTGGGCTGAAAATCGGCTTTCATAGACTTAGGGATTTCAATTTGCAAGTGCTTGTTTTTATGCCGGATATCGCTTCTATTAGTCATTACTATGTACAAAAATGACACCCGAGTTAATTCTACCCAAAAACGAAGGAAATATAATTTTTTTACGAAAAATTTGTATGAAGCTAGTATGAAAAATCGAATTATCTCCTAAACGGCATGTTTAACCGTAATATCCTTGGAGATGGTCATAGTGCTAATTATTTATGATTTTTTGGTTGGCGATAGGACGAAAAATTTAATGCCGTTTTTTTTTTAAAAATCGTCAAAATATTTTTATTTATTTTTACATGTAAAACGATCCCTTTTAGTGTCTAAGTTAAAAAGTTCGATATGTTATTAACCCAAATATTAAGAACACACGAAACAAGAAAAATAAAATAAAAAAAATTGCTGTTTTTGACACATTTATATTAATTTAAATAAAAAAAGATTTATATTGAAGTAACATTATGAAGTTATATTTTATACAAAATAAGTTAATTTAAGGAATTAATACTAAGCATTCGTAAAATAAAGTAAAATAAATAAAAAAAATAAAACATATCATTAAATATTACAAAAAAACCCAAACACACTCAAATACAAATTTACAAATATGTACATATATATCTTTTTTACAAATTTTCCTTATCACTCTCGTTGTCAGACTCCAATTCTGAGTCAGCATCCAGATTGGATATATCCAAAAATTCGAACTCAGTTTCCTGAAATTGAATTAAGTCGAGAGTTTCAGCAAAAAAGCTCTGCTTTTTCTTGGCATCTAACTTAGGCCTTTGTGCACTTAGCAAAGGGTCCGAAGAAACAACAAGCATATTTAAAATGTCTTGATTGGAATCCTGCCTGCTTCTTTTCCGCGAATGATGTTCTCGAAACCTCCTAAAATCTTTGTTTCGAGACTCTGAGGCTTCTTCCGAGAGAGTCCCAATCGGCACAATATTATTTTTCTCGATTATGTCAGCCCCATGGATTAGTAACTTATGAACGGTTGACGACATGTAGAACCAGTCGTATAGTAATACGTACTTTTCTGCTGTTTTGCGAGCATAATCTCTAAATTTTATTATATCGATCTGCTCTCCAGATGTAATTGCTTGTAAAATTACAGCAAATCTTTTGATGAGGTCTTCATCCAAACCGGTTATAGCTGCGGTTTTATTAGAAAACTCAAAGAATTTTCTTGCAGTATTCCCGTCATTGGTGGTTCCCGAGCCTTGTTTTACTATATCAATCAACAGATTGAGCTCATCTTTGAATTTATTTTGAATTATTTTCTTTCTTGTCTGTAGCATTTCTTTGTGCTCATCACTTCTCGCTGCCCACCGTTTGAAGTCCAGTTTGTATGCAATGTGTAACAGACATTCCATACAATTTATACGGGCGTGTAGGGATGACAAGCCAAACTCATACAGGTCCGAACACACAATTTTTGATGTTACAGCATCTAAGCGGTTCATTTCTGTAGGCTTTGCTAAGCACAGGTAGCACGATGCATTTGATCTAGCTTCAGAAAGGTAAGTACAGACTTTAGCGTCGATCATCGTCATCATTAGTTGATGAGTCACCCTATTATTATTATTGCACTCTGTGGGGATAAGGGCCTCAATTTCTTCATCCATTTGTTTTTTCAGCCCAAGGACAACTGCTTCACTCTCCTTTACAAAAGTAAACTGAACTGGACGACAATACAAAACTGAGCATGGTTTTGGGTTCGTCCATAAAATGTTGTCTCCATCTGTCAGTTTTAGTGGCACCAAGGAGGTCATGAAAATGCTTGAATCATCTTCCTCACCCTCAATTTTCTGCTTGTATCGGCTTTGGTTAGAAGCACCGTCAAATCCCCACTTGGATATCAGCTTCAACTGCTTGTTATGCTCTTCGTTAGAAAGGCTTTGAAGGATTCTTGTAACCGTGATATCAAGTAAAGCTTGAAGTGTAATCCTAGCCGATGAATCAGTAACTGTCACTGATTGCTTCGGAGGGTAGCAATCAAGCTTAGTTTGTTGCACTTTATAGTAAGATGGATAAATATCTTTAGCACCTTCTCGAATGGCAGCCTCACGCAACGTAATATATTGCCACTTTGAGAGTTTTAGCGAAAGAAGCAATCCAAGCGCCTTTTCTGGCGTAAATATGATTGTTTTCGCTGGTTTCTTAAGCGTTTCATTTAATTTAGCGGCTGCTTCAGGATTTTTCATCATGTATTCGATGACAGAGGCGATATCTCCATGCCCTTCTTCTTTCAAACGTGCTGCAGCTGCATATGCCAATTCACTGGAACCTTCGCCTGTGTGTTCATCAGATCTTCTCTTTTTTTGTTTACTTCCCAGGTCTTCGAATGGTTTACGGGATCTTTTCGTCATTGTTCCAATGGACGTTGATGTCGACGGTTCTGGAGAGACTGAGGGCGCTCTTGGTATCTCATCAACACTTGGTTCTTGATTAACTACAGTTTGCACAAAACTCGGCCAATCAATATTTGCTCCCAACCAATTCTCGTACTTTCTCCTGAAATTATCAAGGAATCGGTTGGATTTTCCCCCACCTTTGTAAAGCGGCTCGCGTAAATCTCCGACAAAATTCTTTGAGAACAACATAATCTTCGTCAGACAGGCAATCGCCTATGCGGGATACAACTGCACTAAACAATACTTCATGATCAAATGAAGTACTCTCACTTCGTAGAAGAACAAACAAGTCTAAATTGGTGATTAAACTTTCCATTTTAAGATTTTATAGTCGCAGATTTAGTGTTAGCAGTTACACAGTTGTGAACAAATTAAATTATAAAACAAAACTTTAGCCCTTTTATTGCAAAACGACAATAATTAGGTAACTACCCTCATTAGTTATCTCCTCATTAGCTAATGAAAATCTATAATTGTCACTAACTATTCTTAGAACTCATAGCACTGCTAATTAACAAATTAGCTTACTTATCAGGAAATGTTAAATATAATCCATTGTCGTGAGATATTGAAAATCATTAAATCACCTATTAAGACTCATTAGAAGACCTAATCAGTGTAGTTACTTAATCACTTCTTTTGGACTCATTAGAAGACAATTGGTAATTTGGTTGTATGAAAAGTTTTAAAACTCATTTTGTGCTGATAAATATCTAGCTCAAACATAGTTGGCTACGTGTGGGTGTACTATAAACCTCTGCCAACTCCTTCGGAAATATAGGAGTGATGCTATTTTATGTTATGTGTAGTTAAAAGTCCGTGTTCTTCAACATAAACACCAAAAGGAATCGTTTCATACGTAAAAACAAATAAAAATATTTTGACGATTTTTAAAAAAAAAACGGCATTAAATTTTTCGTCCAATTGCCAACCAAAAAATCATAAATAATTAGCACTATGACCATCTCCAAGGATATTACGGTTAAACATGCCGTTTAGGAGATAATTCGATTTTTCATACTAGCTTCATACAAATTTTTCGTAAAAAAATTATATTTCCTTCGTTTTTGGGTAGAATTAACTCGGGTGTCATTTTTGTACATAGTAATGACTAATAGAAGCGATATCCGGCATAAAAACAAGCACTTGCAAATTGAAATCCCTAAGTCTATGAAAGCCGATTTTCAGCCCACCGTGCGGCGCCGGCTGCCCGCGGCCAATTGAGCGCGGAAACACGCGCAAAGAATAACGCTTTATAAGGTGAAGAACACATTTGAAAATAAACAAGTGAACCTACAAGGAATTATGAGGTCGTTAGGGACGTCTTCACGATCTCCTCGAGAGCATGTTTATTTGGCTTTTCAAGCTTTTTGACGAACTAAAGCTCAGTTTAACTGTATTTAAATTAGGTAATATTCGTATGTAAACAAACAACTTCGATCCACGAGATTGTTCTAAAATAGCACTGAACACTCAATATCATGGTGTAATTTAGCTTTACAGAAATAAACAGCGGCACACGCCGCAGACAATTTTAGGAGCGTCTTCAGATTGATTTATGTCTAATTGTTATGTCATTGCTACAACTCCGTGAATCAAGACAAAAATAGCTCCAGGTCACCATCCTAGCTGTGTCTACAATAACTCTGGCTATAAAACAAAGTGCTTTAGTTTATACGAAGTTTGTTCAAGAACGAACTGTTATCTAAGAATAATTGCATCTGCACAGGTTACAAATGGACACAATTCAACACTGCTATCAACAGTTATATGCAGTTGTGGTTCCGCCGCGGGATATTGGCCGTTATGGCTAAAATGACGATAGTGAAATACCTCGTCTCTCTGCAATGTCGTTTTTATGTGACTTATAAAGTCGCAATAAAGCTTCTTGTCAACATAAACTTTGTCAGCACACAGTCATTAAATAAAGCAGTAGTAGGTAAGCTACCTTTTTAGAATTCTGATAAAATGTTTGACACAAACACTCAAATATTGGACTGTCGACTGTCGACACACTGTCAACAAGTCACGAAATTAGCTTACACTGTAATTTATTCATCAAAGCGACGAATTATGAGATAACCCTGCGTCGCCCTTCCCACTCAGAACCAGTTTCCAAACGCATAGGTAGGACCCGACAAGTAAAGGACAATTTTGAGATCACGGGACCTCGCTCTTGCCCTTATTTTTTTTTCTCGGGGCGCAGCGCGTGCGGCTCGTCCTGAATGGGCCGTATAATTTCTATTTACTTTTACTCTCAAAGGACTCTCAAGTAGTGATCATAAAAAGTTTACCGTTTGAACACGTAGGAAAATATTTATCGTGGACAAATGTTTCTACAGCGGTCATTGTGCATGTATTTAGTTGTACATTGTGGAGTTCAGTTCACACGGTTAACGAGTGAAGAGTCCTTAATCGAGCGGCCTTAACTTTTAATTAAGTGGATAAATAAACAGTGGAACTGTGCTTTTATTTGTCGCTGCGTCCGTTATTTGTCGTACCAACAAGATTTGATGTGTCATGGCTACTTTTCTACTAGTTTTCACACATAGGCTGAGCTTCGTTGTAAATCCCATTAATGTCGCATTATAGGTCACAAGCTGGGAGGTAATCTGGTGTAATCAGCACGCCTACCGTGATGCGGTGATCACATTTGATCCGAGTACAATAGTTGATTATAGTGAGGTGTTGTGCTCGGACAACATAGAATATTTCCCGCTAAAGACTAATGAAATTATTAGCAGAGGACACGCCTACCCAAAAGCGGTCTAAAAACCAATAACGATACCGTGATGGTACTTTTTTCTAAAGGGATAGGTACCTTAACTAAGTCCAACTTAAGTAAGTCAGTCTCTAGAAAAAATAGTTTAGATTCTTTGACAAATGTCTTAATTTGGTATTTCTTATTCTTTTTTACTATAATAGGTTACTAAATTGGTCATTTAAATACCGTTTGTTTGATATTATCGAGCTTTTACTGTCTAGGAATAGAATAGCAGTAGATATGTCAAAGTTATAATTATTTATTTCCATTATAACTATTAAAAGCCACTTTGAAACGTCATTTACAAGCACATTATAATAAATTTAGTCACCCATTCCGAAAATTTGTTTTTGAAAAGATGTAAAACAAAATCATGTGATGATAACATGGTTATATCAAACATTTCGCGCTTGCCAATAAACATTTCTAAGACACATTTTAATTATCTAGACATAACAAAAATACTTACCATAATAACTTTTTACTAGGAAAATATATTTTCTCCTCCATTTTACGACTTCACTGTTGATTTTTATTACGTATAAAGTTAAACTTGTCTGTGTTCATTTTATTGAGTAACGACAACTTAATGATTATCTCTTAAATACGATAGATTTACGTTCTGTCAGAATAATCTACACATAACACGTAAAGTGTTCGTTTGTCAGTTCACGTCACTCCACGATTGTTGGGCACCATGTCGACGTTTTTTCCAACTTCATGTTTTCTTGCATGATTTCTGAAACAAAAAAGGGATTTATTTAGTATCAGGATCTTTTCGAGGCTAGGGAGACGAAACCTTATCATCATCTTCCTAGCCGTTTTTGAGAACTCTCTTCTATTTGAGAGTTCATAAAAAGTAATACTATGTACAGTTAACAAAACAGATATCTAACTAGGGCCGTCAGATATAGACACGAAGAATTTAGTAGAAATAATACTTTAGACCCACGACCTCCGGTTTGGCAGATAAATTTACTAGACCAACAAGCCAATCAAATAAAATCGAATGACCAAAACTCGAATCCATACTAATATTATAAATAGGAAAGTGTGTCTGTCTGTCTGTCTGTCTGTATGTTTGTCTTTCTTTCACGGCAAAACGGAGCGACGTATTGATGTGATTTTTTAAGTGGAGATAGTTGAAGCGATGGAGAGTAACAAAGGCTACTTTTTGTCTCTTTTTAACGCGAGCGAAGCCGCGGGCAAAAGCTAGTGATTCCATAAATTCATTTGACTTGCAAATTTCTCCTGTAAACCCTAAAATGTAATACACCTACAATGACATACTCACGCAATTCCCGATTTTCATGACGTGACGTAAGAAGGCTGGGAAACGGAAGCAGGTACCTACCTACTAAGATAAGAAGCAAACATCATCAGTGAGAGGAACACTGACTCACATGGAGATGGGGTTAGAAGAATGAGGCCAAGCTTTGAACTAATTTACTGTAGAAAACAATGTAAGTTCTTAACGAACTTTGCAATAGTTGAAAAAGTTTAAACGCACTTTATAATAGTTGTAAACAGTTCTTTAACTATCGTTTGGTTTTCAACTAGGTACATTATTATATACAATGTATGAAATGATTTTTTAAGCATTAATCATTATTTCTTCTGAAATGTGCTTTCAAAAACACTAATTTCGTGTATACAATCAAAAGGCTCTAAGCTTACGCTTTGGATTTTCTATAAAGTGGTAATTACAAACGAAATCAAAATCGTATTTTTGTATTTTCAAAATGCTCATTTCAGCTTTAATCAATGTCAATCGAGTCGCTAAGTTCATGATTTTGAAGGACAATACCTCTATACAAGTGCGTTGTAGAATTGAAGGTAGAATAAATTGTTAAACGTATGGGTTTTAAAAAAGCTTACGCTAATAAATTTAACGTCGCATATCGAACACTATTCTACAATGCCACTTGTCTAGACAAGGTGCTACATAAAGAAATTAGAACGAAAATGACGTTCATAAAATTTACGAAAATTCCACTTCAGGTCTCTGATCCTCCTATATTTTATAACTAACTGTCCTCCGACCTTGATAACTAATCCGCTCCCTTAGGTCATAGAGTGACGATATAAAGCCTACCAAACGCTTCATAAATCTAACTATCAACTGCAGAAATATTTTTTTCAAATCCACTGTTAGCTCCAGGGATTAAGGCGTAGAACAAAAAAAAATAACAAAAATTCCTTTCAACTTTATTATATTATATCATAATAATGCTGTCATAAAAGCCGAATACTGTTTCATATCCATTGTATAATTTGACAGAAAAAAACAATGTTCAACCTCTTTGAAGTGACGTAACCACAGACTGCGTAGGCGTAATGTAAAGCTTTCATGACATATTAGGCGCCTGAAAAACCAGTAGACATAAATTTATGGCAGTATAAACGCGCCTTTCATACTCACATTCCTAAATTAAAACAATCCCAAGGTGACTGAAACTATGAGTTCGGAATGTTCAACATGGTAATTTAGTCCCATTGTAATAGACAATTATGATTTTAGTGTGTGGCATTTCGTAAATTATTTCCATATGGAACAAGTATGTGCTAAAGTCTAATAAACGTGTCCACAGCCTAGAAAATAGTCTAATAGAGTACAACCATTGCACATTTCTCCAGAAAGAGCGCGTTATCTCCTTGAGAACAGAGCAAATAATGAAGGTAAATATTGTTATACTGAGTGTTACCAGATTACGATATGACTGCACTGTGTCACTGTGTTAGCGTGTAACCTGTTATCAATAACACGTGTACTGAACAAACTGAGATACCTAGAGTATCTTTACTTAAGAAAATTTGGAAAAATGAGTGACAGTAACATCATTCATAAAAAGTCTATTTACGAAAAGGAAAAGTTAAGTTTGTTTTTCTTTCTAACAATAATGATAATTAAAAAACCTTATTTTTTACTTTTATAGCAATAAGCAAATGATTTAAACTATCTAAAACGCGGGCTTTATGGCTTATGTTTAAGAAAATTCTATCTCATTTTTAGCAAAATAAACAGGGTTTTAGATATTTCACTAGGTATCATGAGGGTAGTTCATTGCTCTACCTATATTTAAAATTCTAGACGATTAAAAACAGCTTTTATCTAAATACTAGACAAAAGTTGCGATAGCTCGGTTAATATACATGTTATAAAAATAATTTATAGCCTATAGCACTCAGGAATAATGTAGCTTTCTGCCAGAGAAAAAATTTTTGGAATTGGTTCATTAGTTCCAGAGATTACCCCAAACATACAAACCTACAAACTTACAAATTTACAAACTTACAAATTTTACCTCTTTATAATATTAGTATAGAAGTATAGACTAAAGTCAAATTCGAAAAGATTTTTTGACAAAAAACAAATGTGTTAATGTTATTAATTATTTGCTGCATTTTAGAAAAGTAATTTATTTAGAGCTACAAATTACTTAAATATGACTTAATAAAAACTAATATTTATCACATATATTTCTTTCACTAATAATCATATTCATTAAAACCCTGAAACATTTAACAGTTAAGAAAAAAACATGTTTTTAATGTTTGTTACTAAATATTCTTCTTTACATATGGCTCAAGTATAGAAAACAAACAAAACAAATACATACAAATTCAACTGTAAGGCTGTTCATTCATCGCACTAACGGTATAGTTTTCACGAAAGCTCACACGTGGATCGAATTAAGGTAACTTCACAATACCTTATCACTGCGCGGGCGCATCGTTGTTAAAGTAAATAACGAACGCGTAAATTGGGTCATAACGTAACCAATTCTGGCATACAGAACATATTTACACGTTTCACTTAAATTTAAACTGTGCTTTCAACTATTTTCGTCTTTCACATAAGGCAAATTTAAGACATCACAGATTCCTAGTTTTATTACACTGTAAATTATTTTTTAAATGTAAACACGATCCTTTTACGTCTAAATTAAATATTAAGCAGCGATAAAAAAACAAATAAAATATTAATAAGTAAACTTACCTATTCTGTCAGTGATTGCTAATAACGCCTACTTAACAATAAAGATAAAACAGATCACTTTAATTAAAATATTTTGGCGCTACAAAAAGTAATAATATTTTTAAGGTGTTTTGGAATTTATGATTATAGTTTTAAGTGTCAAATTTGTACTGGACACGTGGGTAAGGGCAGTATCCCGCGGCGAGCATACGTCGCCCGATGTACGCGCGTGCTAGATGCTTTTAGCAGACTGGACATTGAACGCATCCGTGACTTCCAAAGTGGGCTGGGGAGTACTCCATTGAACAAGGAAATCATTCCTGGCCCTTGCCAACACTAAACATTAACAAGCGGGAATTAATTTACGCACCTATCAAAATCAAACTATTTTTATGACTTTCATATTGGAATGCGTCCGACTAAAATGCGAATAATATGCAAATTCATCGATAAAATTTTACTTTTATTATTTTTAATGGAACCATAAAGAGATACGTGCCGCTCTGGAATAATAGACAGAAAAAAAAATTGATTGGTAATAAAAAAGTCGTGAACCGAATCGAGAATCAATCTTTGGTTATTCGCATTGCAATATTGTCGTTTATCATTCAATTGTTAAGCGGGCATTAATGTCGACATCAATCGAGTATTGTTGTTTTGTGTATCACATGGTAAGGCCGGGGCGAATTTTTGCGGTTACTAACTGAACCAATGTAATATGTATTGTACAGCCGCGGCTTTTTAATGTATGATGTAACCGTGCCTTTAGAATGATGATAAATTCTATAGTGATGTGATACGTTACTAATCTTATTTACTTACGTATTTACGTACGTTTTATCTTGGACATCATAGGCATCGGTGAAGGATAAGTCTGAAATCGGCAATCCGCTTTGAGCAAGCGTGGTGATCAATGCTCGTGCCTTCTCTGTATGAGAAGAAGCAGTGGGACATTAATAGGCTGGTATTATTATTTATTACAGACTGGCTTTTGCCCGCGGCTTCGCTCGCGTTAGAAAGAGACAAAAAGTAGCCTATGTTACTCTCCAACTATGTCCACTTAAAAAATCTCGTCAATTCGTCGCTCCGTTTTGCCGTGAAAGAAAGACAAACATACAGACAGACACACACTTTCCCATTTATAATATTAGTATGGATATATATATGGATTATATATATGGATTATATTTATGTATTTTTTAAGTCTCACATATTATTTAAAGAAGTCCCCATCCAATAAATATATTTATCAAAAAGCATGCGGTTGACATCAATGGATAATTCAACATGTAGGTACTTAAAATGTTGTAGATGGACACAACCAAATGATATTTTTACATATTGTTATATTACAAAGTTCCCCGCCGCAAATATCTCAAAAATCTCAAATTACGGATGTATTTTCATGCCGTTTTCACCAATAGACAAAGTGATTCATTAGGAAGGTTACCTTTCAACAACCAACCGACAGCCGGCTGTCAGGCTGCTATCTCGTCTTTCTATTGTGTCTCAAATTCCGTGTGTTTGAAAGATTAAATGCTTAACACATGCATAAATAATTATGACTAGCTGTCTCTTGCGGTTTCACCCGCATTTTTCGTTACTGCTTCGCTCCCGTGGGTTGTAGCGTGATGGTATATAGCCTATAGCATTCCTCGATAGATGGGCTATCTGACCCGGAAAGAATTTTTCAAATCAGACCAGTAGTTTCAGAGATTACCCCCTACATACAAACTTCCTAACCTACAAACCTACAAATTTTACCTCTTTATAATATTAGTATAGATAATAGGGAAAAGCAGAACATTTCAAAGATGCAAAGTCCGGGGAAATCATGTATAACACATTCCGTACATTTTCAAAAATTAGATTAACCTTTCAACAACCAACCGACAACCGGCTGTCGGGCTGCTATTATAAAATCATAAAATCATATTTATTTTGTAAATAGGTTATATATATAACACTTTTACACGTCAATATTTTGTTTTTTTTTTTTTTATATTTTATATTTTGTTTATTGTATTTCTATTGTGTCTCAAAACACGTGTGTTCAAAGGATGAAGTTTTAAGTAGGACTTGAGAATTAATCAATATCTACTGTTGAATGTTAAAGAGTTTGGTATTTTATCATTTTCTAATCAAAATTACGTTTAATTGAATGTGATTGACATCAAATGCATTCTAGCATTTAAGGCCAAGTTCAGTTCAGCACAGCTAGACAAGTGGCATTGTAGAATAAATGGTACAATAGAATAGATTGCAAAATGTATGGGATTAACAAAGCTACTCGGTATTGCTGGTTTAAGCGTATATTTTGTTCGAAAAAGAAACATTTGATACTTGTATAATACCCTTACTAATAATCACTGTGTAAAGTTACCTATGTCATGAATAAAGCCTGTGTAACCATACATTTTTTGACGTATAACCCTGTCATATCTTTATGCAGCGTCTTACTGATAATCGCTGCATAAAGTTATGAAAAAATGTATGGTTACACAGGCTTTATTGATTGCATAACTTTACACAGTGATTATTAGTAAGGGCATAAGTGTACATATATAATACTTTTGCTATATCTGCACGAAAGTTTCAATTTTCACAATATTTAACTTCGGACACTCTCAAACAAAATTAAATATGGGAAAAGAATATGATTACACAAACAAAAATCTACAAACAAAATATTCACCTTAACCAAATCGTGGGTATCAAAATATTCACCTTAATCAAACGAGGTTCCCTTTAACAAATTCCATTGATACCAAACGAAATCGTTGAAAACGCCATAAAATGTCCGAATCGCGGCGATTGTTACGTTAACAAGACGACTGGTTCACCGTTCTCTAGCTAGGTGGTCCACTAACCCATACGTTTCATTACCACACAATGTGAACGCTAACGCGTCTGATAACTTTTATTGTCCTTTCATTTCACTTTGTTCCATTACTAGAGAATAAAAGTCGTCAAAATACGGCTACACTCTCGCCTAATGTGAACAGTACTTACTTAACAGTGAACATATTTTGTATGTGTTAGATAATGGGTTAAGATCTCAGTTGCCTGACCTGAGAATGCATCTTCGTCCTTTTAACGTAGCTGATTTTATTAGTATGTGATACAAATTGTGATAGTTGTACCTGCTAGTTTCCTGATTCATGAGCACTTTGGTTTGATACTGGCCAACTACCTACCATTATTTTACTAGCCTTTTCCCAATAAATTGAAGTTGGATTCCATTCTTATCGTGTACACCTGAATACTTGAAATTTCCATGGTGCAAGTGCCTGCCTATCTCTTTTCAAAACCCTGATACTTGGTAACATAATATCCCTTAAAAATACTGACTGCTCGAAACGAATGTCAAAAATCTATTAATGATAGCCGAGACTGTGCGAACGAGATAAATTAAAAAAAAAAAAACATTTTTAAGCAGTTTGCATAAATAAACGGAGGTTTTCATTAAGATGGTTCAGTGTATAATTCTCTGCAGATTTCTGTAAACTGGTTAAGTTAATATTATAACAATTATAAAATAGTTTAGTTGAAAAAAAATGTCCGTAAGGATTGAGGAGCCACATCAGATTTTTAATGAACCATACCTAATAAGAAGACTAAAAGCGCTGGCTGTACATAAAAAAATCACGTACTAATACACAAAGTATTGTGGAATTGTTTCTCCTCAAAAGTCATTTTTCGCGATTTAAAAGGCTACTCAAGCGAAGCTAGAAAAAAATATGATTAAACATTTCATGATATTAAAGGGAACAGAACGGTCAAACCGTTTGATACAAACACGAAAATTTTAGTTTGATTTAAAACCTCACAAACCCTTTAAAATAGCTATTGTATCCTATCAAAATGGTTTGAGTCACAGAGATTTTAGTTTTTTAAGACCTATAATACTCAACTACTTAAATAGAAACTATTTAGTTTATAAATTGTACGTAATTTGAAATTGGACGTTGTTATTCTTTTTATAAATGACACAAGTTACTAAAAAATGTCTGCCGTGTGTGGAATAAACGTTTCCCATATTATGATATTTTAATCTTTTATTCCATTAAAACTCCGCACTCTATAACAATTGTAACAACAAATTGCTTTGTTGTGATCATCATAAAGTCACTAACAATGTAAGAGAAAGCGACCCTTTACAATCAGAATGCATGAACAAATCATTTAAATTGTAATTAATTTCAAGTATTACACTCCATTCAAGACGTGACAGAATAAATATTTTGAGTGCTAACAGCACTCAAAATATCTGTTAACTAAGCTACGTGTCTTCATTACAATATAATAAGAATTGTATACAAACAAAGTTGATTGTTAAATATGTATTATTTCGAAATAATTACAATATCCAAGCCCTTGGAGAGATTGGCTCGTTTAAACAAAAAACAAAAGAAAATAAACAAAATATCTTTTCATCTTAATTATATTGGTAATATTGACCCGCCACAGTTTTGCATAGGTATTACAAATCGTTAAACTTGTTGGCTTTCTTTGGTATAGTATGCATGTTTTTTACTAATACTTTCTCTCGAATGAATCTGTCTGTTGGAGAAAACGGCATGAAAATCCGTTCAGCAGTTTTTAAGTTTTCCGCTAACAGATAGACGCGGCTGAGGACTTTGTTTTACAACGAGTAAAGATGAAATCGATGGCTAGTTTTAAGTGTGATTGTCTATTAAATATTTTACTATAGATAGCAATAGCAAACACCAATAAATAAACATAAATATAAACAAAAATGTTAATATTTTACAACAGCTATTCCAGCAAAGAGTAAATTCATGTCCATTTAAGATTCACAAAGAATTATTCATGAATGAAATCTATCGTGACATCTTCGATTATGGTTGATAACTTATAACTGTATAAGCAAATAAAACTCGAATGATGCGCATACGCACAGACGTGGATGCAATGCAAGTTAGGGTTCAATTATCACCAGTTAGCGAGCTTCGGTAACCTTTAGTAACCTTTGACCTCATAGGGTCTCGATACACTAACCTACTTCGATCAATTTTTGGTGTTGCTTTACTAGCGGTTGCCCGAGTAAAATTGTATTTTTTTAAATTTACTCTTACTTTTGATCATTTCTAGCGTGTGTTGCGGAATGTTTATAATAGTTACCGTGACCCTGGAACAAAGGGCAATCGGAGGAACATGAGTGGGTTTTAGTCAGTAAAAGTCTGACACGCCCTCCCGCCGCACCCAGGACGGGAGCAGTCATTTGATGATTTCCCACTCAACAAAAAAAAACATTTCTAGGGTAGAGCATATTTTTTTCATAAAAGGTATCCCTCTTATTGAAAATAGGAGAAACAAAGAAAGAACTTACATTCGCATTTAAAATCTTCACTACATGGTTTAAACACAAAGTCGCTATCCACTTTCTGCCCGTTCCAATATATGCTTAGATTTTTGAAACTACACAACGGATTTTGATGCAGTTTTTTTTTTAACTTTAAATCTTTGAACACACGTGATTCGCGACACAATAGAAAGACAATAGCAGCTCGACAGCCGCCTGTCGCTTGGTCGCCGAAAGGTTGAAGGTTTATATGTACGTATAATACGTGCATAATATAAATAGCACAAACACCCAGGGTTTTGAAACACTTATATATCACACCCGTGCAAAGCTGGGCATATAAATGAAGACAAGGTTTTGGTGGAAATTGACGCGCAGCATAATACAAAGGTAAAAAAAGTATGCGGAATTATTACTATTTATGAAATAAAACTTTTTGAAATGAAACCCCGAAATGAAAGGTTGAAGGGAAATGTGCGGACGAAACCTCAGGAAACGGCAAGTGTTTTATTTGTTTATTTTGTGTCAGTTTTTTTCATTTGACATTTGGAATGCAACCTATTGCAAGGCTGTAAGATGTTCACAACAATTGTCAAAGAAATGCGAAGGGGCTAGTGTCTGTCGTAAAATTAAAGTAGCATTAGAATGCGGAATTTAACTTCAGATAAAAATTATAAACAGTTAAAGGAAATAAATACCAATTCCAATTTTCTGCCTCATCTTCTTTCTTTATCTTTTGGAGACTTTCATTTCATTTACAGGAAAACTTGAAAGAACTGAAACATTTTGTCTCACGCGTACTTGATATATTTTTTTAATTAAATAATTCTCATACTTATTTTACGTTACGATTATAGAACTGATGTGGGCCAGTTTAAACTATGATTATCAGTAAAAGAAAATTGAAATAAGTTAAAAACTATAGGAATCTTTAAAGCATTTTACTTATTCGTTTATCAACACTTATCCTTGTTGACTGATAGAGAATGCCGAGGATATTATGTCCTTTGGATCATTTATAATCATTTATATAAAGTGTAAATAAATAAACTTATTTTTTTATAACAACAGCCACGCAGTAAACATAATGTTGTTGACTGTCCATAAAGTTCTAAAAAGAAATCTTACTTTAACGATATTCGTTTAATTTTGACTGGCCTGTTGGTCTGTTGGTTGACCCTGGCTGCTAAGTAGAAGGTCGTGGGTTAAAGTTGTGCTCAGGAAAAACTTAGTGTGATGAGCATGATTATGTATACCTGAGTGTAATTGATCTATACCTAATATGTATGTATACATAATTTATATATTTATCAGTTGTCTAGTTACCTTAATAAAAGCTCTGCTTAGTTTGGGATTGGATGGCTGTACGTGAGTTGTCCCAGGACATTTATTCACAAAACATGCTCATACAAAAATATCTTTAAGCCTAAACACGTAAATAGACCGAGTTTTTCTCGTACTTTGCTATACGAAGTGGCCACTCAAGTGATCTGCAAGCTTACGTTGGTGCAGAAACCGCATATCAGTTGCGAGTGGGTAAAGCTACCGACACACCGCTCACTTTCTTAGTCCTGAGGTAAGTCAAACCGCAAGTGAGTTATAAACCTTATATTTTAGTACTTCCTAGATTTTCGTAAATGTTCTTTGATTTTAAAGGCTTTCGTGAGTTGTGTCTTATTCTGCTCTGAGAAGCCTGTCTGTAAAAGCCTGTAAGTCTGGGACGTTACCACAAGTCTACAATTTAGTGCTCTCGTTTTACAAATGGGGAACACTCTATATGTCTGCCTCTTACGCTTTGACTACTAAACAGTTCTAAACTAAAAAGCTCGCACGGAGTAATTTAAGGTAATATGGAAGTCAAAATTCCCGACTGCATGCCCTAGTCATTTAACCTCTTTATATTTTGCGACTTTGTATAGTTATGAAAACGTCATCGACCTTAATTATTGACTCAAAGTCTAGCAAGACTAAACTACACTTAAACATTTTCGAAAAAGCTAATAAAGGTTTGGGCGTTAAATATGACGGGTTTTCTATCATATTTAATATTATTAATATTAATAATGCATTATCTTATACACGACACAGAACCTGTTGAAACCAACAAAAATAAAACAGACAAAAAAATCACGTTGAAATTAAATTTCTCTATAATCCCATCCATCACGAAAAAGGAAATTTTCTATAACGTAATTCCTACCCGTTATGAAGTTATCCTAAACCGTATAACTATCAGTAAGCCGTACAAAAAGCAACTCTATTGCCTGAGCCGATCTATCGCCATTAAACGAGAATGTATTCCATCCACCACTGTTTACTCAAAATAAACTGTAGCGATGTTATGTAAGTACTTAGTTTTTCTATACATTTATGCTCATCTAAAGCTCACAGGACCATATCTAAATAGCTCGAAGGCCTGTAGGGAAAGTAAACAGGAACAGAGAGATTATCATGAGGAAAATAATGCAGGAATATTTTATTTTCAATATTATGTAAGTAATACCTTATCCTAAGTATCGTGTTGGTGCTCTCTTCTAATTCATGAAGTTGCGATTTCAAAACCGGGCAAGTACCACTGTGACCTTTTTCGATTCATATAATTATTAAAGAAAACATCGTAAGGATTGATTATTAGATACTAACATAAATTCTATTCTATTGAAACATACCAGGAAAAAAACAGTGCAAGTCTAAAATCGCCAATCTGCATTGAGCAAGCGTAAGGCTTTAAACTATTTAATTACCCTTCAAAGACATAAATTGTGATTAAATAGTTTAAAGTCAATTAATTCATGTATTTAATGCATCACAGAATACTGAATTCACTACTTCTTAATATGTAAATTCTTACTTATCCTTAGACACAAATTACATCACTACTTGGCCTACGTGACCAGACAATACCTACAAAACTTTCAGGCACCTTATTGACGCTAATTGTTATTTATTTGGTATTTATATAAGTTGCCCAATTCCGAATTCCATAACCCAGACACATTTAATTTTGACACGTGAGGCCAATCAATAAATAGTTCATGAATTTTTACGACACTTTTAGGCTCAAGGACAAAAACAAAAGGAAATAATTGAAGTGGCCGATAAATAGATAGACATCAGAGAGTCGTGGGTCAACAGGCGACAACGATCGGCAACTATTGGACATAATCATTTATCTGCTGAACACCCGTGATTTCAGCGGGTCAATGACACTTCACACTAGCAGTATTGAGTGCTAGATGCGCCATTCATTTGGAACACAGATCTTCAGTGTGCTTCCAGTATTTGGCAAGCTTGGCTGCAAGTTTGATCCAGTTCTTCGTTCAATATCCCCGGCGAAATATACTCGTTAATAAAATAATTTGCCAATATTTATCAATAATTGTGGAATATGTAGTTTAGACAATATTTTAATCAGATAATAGTCGCTTCTTCCTCTGAAAAAGTGTTGTTTTTTATTGTTTATTAGCTTAGTTATTATTATTACACTGCAAAAAAGGCATTGATTACTTCGCTTGTTTAAAGCAGATTGGCGAAAACAGGCATTTATTTATTAGTATCATACATATTAACAAACATTCCTATCGCAGAAAAAACTGTTTCGTAGTTTTACAGATTAATGCATACATAGGGACAGACAGACAGCAGATAGCAACTTTGTTCTATATTTACTATGTAGTGATAGTATTCGCTTTAAATCAATGTATTTCTTATAACTACTAGTGAAAGTGTTTTTATAGATCCATTATTACTAATTGCTTGCTTGTAAATTGTCAGATCTCACGATTCAATTTGAATTAAAAAAACGTCAACATTAACTTCCTCTCGAGGAGGAGGAGGAGGAGGAGGTGACGCGATTGGGTCACATCGTGACCTCACTAACAATGTTCTGTCTCACCAACAAAACCCTAATTTAATATGGAAATTGAACTTTGTAATAAAAATACTGCATTCTCTCCCTTTAAGCAAATTACTGTAACAGTCCATTGTATTTATGATACCTGCTTAAAAATCTGTAAGCCTCATTGAACAATCCAATTAACTTTGAAATACATTTTAACTTTGTGGTCACAATAAAAATTTTAACGTACTTTTCAGTATTAAATGTGTCCTTTGTGATAGTCAAATTACTTCCTCAATAATAAAACATTACGATGTTAATGTCATCCACTCTTGAAAATGTTTGTTTTTTTTTTTTGTTCAGTCAAAAGAGGCTTTCTAACGGACAAAACCTTTAGTGCAATATATCGCTGCAACATTTTTCAGTATGGCCCGGCAAAACTTGAGTTAATTTTGAATGCTTGACTAACAACTAACTGGCCGTTCGTCGTAATAGCTATGAGTTAATTTTTATCGTCATTTAAAATTCTGTAATACTTTTAAAATTGTACTCAATTGCCGACGTAACTAGTAGTAAAAAATAAAGATATCCTGACAGTTTATTCACAACTAGAAAAAACAGCAAGTTACTTGGTTACTTCTCAAATTGAACATTCGTTTACTGGATAGGCTTATGTTATAATCTCATTGGTGCAAGGGCACGACTGGCAGCCACACATAATATGGCGTGCAGAAGTTAAGAAGAATTAAAAGAATGGACAGATTTTAAAAAAGAAAAACTGTTGCCACACTGCAAAAAAAAACGTTTCTTGTCACACGGGCAATACTGCCGAGAATTCTAGCAACAAAAAATGTTGCCGGTTAACACTTACATCACTACTGGCAATGTAGTATAACAATAAATTGCCGGAAAGTATAGTCCGTTTACAAACACCATTACAGATATGTTGACACGTCGGATTAAAGTCACTCGGGTGGTATTTAAACGCAAATCAAAAAATATCCTTTTTCTAGGCAATAAGATTCCGAATTCCCATCAAAATTACTGATTGCACAGCAAAATATTCAACTCAAAATATCACTAAACACACTACAATTTATTTTCGCAGCGTACAGCGATTTTTCCTAAAGCAAAAGCTTTTTAATCAATGCATAGCTAATAATCTTAATGCACATTATACATGTTAACTCTTTTTCTTTTAAATATAGCTTCTATTTTTATATTATTTACAACAGTTTTTCTAAATGAAACAGCATTTTATTAGTCACAGTCGTCTTATTATTTATTAATTACCACATAATGAGATCAGCAAAAAAATATAAAATTTGATACAAAATTGTAATTTATTTTATTATTAAAGCGGGTCTTGCTTTCGCGGGGCGACCACGCTTCCTTTTTTGCCTAATAGGCATATTTTTAGCTTCTGCAGGTGGCGCCACGAACTTAAAATTTCACAATAAATCACTTAAAATCATGGAGATATAGGTAGGGTCTAGTACCAAATAAATGTTTTTGTATGTACTATAATAGGTTTTTCCTAATACGTATTTAAGCAAACTAATTAAAATAGATCACCAATTATTCTAAAACAGAGCAAAGAAACTAAAATGTTTGCTTGGCAAAAGAGGATATCTGGCGCTCGGCGGCCGCTGCCGCGGCACGCTCGCTGCGCTCGCTCGCCTTCGCGCGTTGTGTGGTCACAGTTCTAACCTAACCTAACCAACCATTTCTATCTCTATCTTACTCGCTCGCGCGACGCAGTGACTAAGAAGCGCGCGAAGCCGCGTACCTTTTTCAGTTAATTTGTTCTGCTTTTAAAAATAATGCAATGTGACAGGATTTTTTTGTTATAATAATTATCAAATTTGCTGAGCATGGCTTCTTGAAAATTAAGACAAATATGATGAACAGGTTTGGTTGTACTTACTGGTTAATATGCGACTGGGATAGTTATTTTTCTATGAAATATGCAAATTTTGCTGTGCAGTCAGTATTTATGCCATGTGTGTAGTATTTTTATACAAAAATAAATTTAACTGTATTGCATTATGAGAAAAAAACTAGTGTCATATTGATGTATAATTTCGAATTATCTGCAGTTTGAGTTTTGTTAAACATTTAGTTTATTTGTAGTGAAGTAAGTTATTTGATGTAAAAAAGAATATAAATGATGAGTATGTATTGATAGGTGATTATTTATTTGATATGCAATTTATAATATCCCAAGTCACTCGCACCATTACAATTCACTGGATACACGTTTAATAAAGACAGTAATCCCGTGTATACTGACAGTTTATGTCCATCGATATTTCTATCGTTACGGCTGGACATCTCTATTATCACAATCTCAAAGATACTACGTCAAGTAGAGATAGAAAAGACATTGTTATTTAAACTCTTACTTGTTTAATAACCCTGTGAAAAAAACAGGAACTTAATACATTTTTATGACTAAAATACCGAAATAATCGTAAAAAATACAAGATAATTTCTCTCTTAAGGCTTTAATCAATATTACGTAATGAACTTATCGCGTAAATAATTAAATTATTGAGCGCATACATGTGGAATGTTCCGAGTACTGTGGGTTAATGCCGGAGCTCACAGTCAGAATCACTCAAGTATCGTATCTGTACGTAAATAAATTTAATTTTACAGTGCGTCGCCAGTTAATCGACTGACAGGGTTACGGCCAACGAGTTTGTATCTATACAGAGCTGTTAAATACACCAGGTTGTAACTTGAGTAATAAATATATCGTAGCCGAGCGGTCGACGAGTAAACATCAGCTAAGGATCCTATGGGCATGCACGCGTCGAGTATAATTTACAAAATGTTTTATGGTTCAGGATCTTTTTTTTACTACTAGTTACGTCGGCAATTAAGTACAATTTTAAAAGGAATACAGAATTTCAAATTACAAAAAAAAACCATAGCTATTCAGACAAACGGGCAGTCCCTTGTCCAGAAGTCAAAGTGTTACCGAGCCATACTGAAAAATGTTGTTATATTTTATTGTATTTTTGCTTGAATTAAACTAAATTAAAACTGAATAATATTCAATTAAATAAGTCAAAAATTTACTTAATAATTATTATTGAAAGATTAGCTCGTTTTAGTAAACTTACGCTACGACTTTACGATTGGTGAGATAAACCCAATTAAGTACTTAATTAGAAATAAAAATCTAATGAATCAACATCAGCTGCAATCACCTCTAAAATAAGAATCTAACAGGCATAAACTAATTGTAGAACCTAATTAGAAATTCTAACTTCTATAATAAACTTGCTCAATATGGTATTAACAACTCCATCTAATTGCACGGCTATTACAAGGCACATCATCATAAAAATATTGAGCAGCTGGTATCTTGAGCGCATGACGTCCGCATCGTAACGAGTTGGTCGGAGCTCAATGAAGACCCGAACGATGTACAGTAAGGAGACACTAATGGTGATACACCAATTCTGGGAAAATCTATGAAAAATCTCAAGTTCTTTTAGGATTCCTTAATGACTTAGTGTCATTTGAGTGTCATTTATTAATAACTCGGTACAGAGTCAAAAATTATATAGGTATATTACTTCATTGAAATAAGTTCATTTAAAAAAGGAGTTTATTTATTAACCCCTTAGCCATTACGCAATAAACAAAATAGCAAAATTTCACTACTACCCCAAAAAGAAAAACGTACGAGCATAGACTATATTTTTTTTTAATTGTAGGAAATTTATCCAAGAACTTAAATAACTAAACTTGTTCATACAAAAGTAGGTAGTCTGTAAGTAATAAAAATAAGGACTATAATGAAATCGGATACTCCGACAGCCGGCTGTTGGTTGGGTGTCAAGTTTCTAATTAATTGGTCGGATTTGTTTCCGCCCGGAACAAAAATTTGCATGGCAATATGAATTGATCGTGTCTGTAAGTTTGTACCTACGTTTTGATGTTCTGTACATTTTCGTGTTCCAGTATACATAAGGAAATTCCAGTAAAAAAAAAACAAAAAAAAATCAAGTCACAATATCGCTTTTAAAATTCATCGGGCTGTATTGTCTCTGGCTGCAGGTAGTTTAGTGTCATCAAAATATGAAGTGGCTCACACAGTGCATGTTGGATAGAAAATTCCCATAGTAGTACGTAGTCTAAGCCAGAGGGTTTCTGAACCGTCTCTTTCTTATAAACGTCGTTTGATAGTTGTGCGAAAGTGACATTGATATTCATCAGCATAAGCACTTACGCTACACAACTCTGCAAATCCAGTAAAGATTATTATATTCCTTAGTTTTTTTTAAAAGGTCAATTACTTATTTCAAATTTCTTATAATATTTCTCTAAAAAATATTTAGAAAGCATTTCTCTACAAGAACATTGATACAAAATCATCAAGAACTACAAAACCAGTTTCACTTCACATTCCGCCGACAGAGAGTATGAAATCTTAATAATAAAACATTGTCTAGGAGGACAGTAACTCAATCCTCGTTGTAGCGAGCTGGTCGACGTCACAAGTTCATAGCATGCCATTAGCAGAGCGGTGTCGGGTTCGCTTCCTGCCCGCACCGCGTGCGCCGGCGCAGTCTAGAACACCGCACATACCTACATCTAGCGCAGAAAAAAGTAATCCTTGCTAATTCTGTGGTATTATTGTTATTTTGCGTGGGAATCGTTGAGCTTTATACAGTCTTTTTCTAAAAATATCAGTTTTGAAATTTGAATTTTTATTTGTTACTCCATTACGGTTTAATGGCTGTGTAGATTGGATTTTGGCACAGAGAGAGACCTTACTTTATATGATAAATGGAATAAGGCTTATCATCCAGGTACATGAAAAGTTTTCCAACAGAATTATGTGAAGTCAACTGAATAAGAACCGAGAGAAGTTAGCGTGCCCCTGATGCAAGCCAGCTTACACTAAAATCCTGAAGAGCCGTAAAAGAAGAGAGAGATGCATGTACAACAATAAAAAGTTTACAGCTCTTGTAGAAGTGTCCTAGCAACTGCTTTTTAAGGTTTTCCTAAATAAAAAAATTTTGACCCCTAGGCTCGCCACTGCTATCAACTTTCTAAACTATATCATTGCTAAAATTGGTCTGTCCGTAAATCACTGCTGTAAAATTTATCTAAGCGAAATTCGCAAATGCCTTTAGCCCCTATTTAAAGAGCCCCAAGATGTTTTCGTGAGCGTAGTAGAATTTTTATTCAGGAGCATAATATTTTTAACGGATATAAAAATTATGTCGCTTGGTAAAACAGTAAACTACCGGCAAAACTATTTTCGATGCGGAACCGGGTAAACTGTTTGGACATTTCAGCCTCAGTGCGTAACCTTGAATTGTGTCGGTAAACAAATATTTTATATATTTTGATTTAGTCGACACAGAATCATCATCTCCCTGGCCTTTTCCCAACTATGTTAGAATCAGCTTCTAGTCTAACCTGATAGTTTTACAAGAAGCGACTAGATTTTAAACCTCAACAACCCAGTTACTAAGCAAGGGATATTAGATTGATTGTCAGATTTTCTGGCTTCTGACTACCCGTAAAGACTGTCAAAGATCTACAAATGACAACCGACAAACTGCTTTACGTGCTTTCCAAGACACGGGATTTTAGTGATGTTTCAGATAAACTTAGAAAGAACTCACACATAGTTATATTGAAATAGTCACAACCCGCCACCAAATGACAAAGATTTATTGCGACTCTTCCGTAACTATACAGGCAGAAGAATATCACAAAGCAGGCCGTTAATTACGAAACCCTTTTTCATACATCAGAAACAATGGTTGGCCTATCCGGTTGTCATTCGTAGAGCTTTGACAGCCGTTACGGGTAGTCAGAAGCCAGAAAGTCTAACCAGTCTAACCAAGAGGTATCGTATCGCCCAGTTACTGGGTTGTGGAGGTCTGATAGGCAGTCGCTTCACGTAAAACACTGGTATCCAGCTGAAACTGGTTATGCTGGGAGTCGACCCCAACATAGTTGGGAAAAGGCTAGGCAGATGATGATGATGAGAATGATTGACATCAAAAACTTATTAGAGGACGTTTTACTCCTTCTTAATAGTCTTAAGATAGTTCTGATCTGTGTGAAGATCAACAAACAATCTTGACTTGCGTATACGCAGATTCAAGTCATTGACTGCACACCAATTTAACGAACCTGTACAACACAGCCTCATTTTACAACATCCATAAATAAAAATGACATTCTTAATTACGTATTATACTCATATTAATTACGCAAACAGCATCATAAAATGTTGCGTGTCTCCATGCAATATGTATAATTATGTAATGAATTTAATTAAACAAAACTGCTATCCTCAGCGCAGGATGTTGTATCGGATCTGGGCGCCATTTTAAGCCGGATGGACGACTTAATAATAGCCGTAAAATTCTCATGTTTCCTTCACACTATTATAAGTAGGTGTACTTTGTTCATGATCAAGTTTATTAATAAGGAGGAGGAGAAAAGTGATTATACCTATCTGACTGCTATGGCGTTTTCTGGGACTTAAAAAAGTTTAGGGGTTACTATTTTCCCGATGGGTTTGACTTCAAAAACTGTACGAAAGTAGCAAGAAGGAAAATATATTGAAATAGGAAAAATTAAAAACTAAAACCCGGCTAAAACAAAAAAAAAGTATGAAACAAGAAAATATTTCAGACAGAAATCTAAACGGTACGAAAATAAATAAATAAATATCTTGGAGCAACTAGCACACGGTCATCTCAATTATTTTATCAATAATTTTATTGATGTTTTCTTACTAAAACTACTAAAACTTTTCGCAATCCCTCTACCACTAACAATAAAGTAATTGTCAGTCTCACACTCCGGCTACAAATCATTAGTTTTAACTTACAACAATAATTCAATTCCGGTTGCTCTAGTACAGAGTCTCCATATCAGAGCAGATTAGAATCAGAGTACCGCCGAGCGTAACGAAAACCTTGTTTAACCAATGACAGATAAAATCGGCGAACACCAAAGTAACGTGTCTATAGGATGTAACGTTAATGTATTAAGAGGCACGTCATAGCCGGCGGCAGATTATCTAACATCAATTACAGGTGGGGCAAACTGAATCGAACAGGCCTGTGGCTTAGTGATGTGGAGTATATTAATAAGGTTCTGCTTACAGGTGCTAACAAGGTATACTTTGGTTTATTCTGACCTGAAACCTGGCAGAGGTAATTGATATATTTCATTACCATCAACTAAAACCATGAAATTCTTCGATTAATAATATCATTGAAGATTTATACATTTATGTTTATAAAATGAGGATTGGATCAGCTGGTTTCAGGATTAGTCCCATTTTATATGTTGTTTAAAATTAGGAGTTATTAAACTCATAATCACATAAACTGATTTGTCTGTAAACCTGAAATGAGGTCATTGAACCTCATTTTAAGATTTTCAGATAAATTACTAACAACTTGTTGAATGAATAACCAAACCACGAACTATAGGAAGGGGCCCAACAGGGCCAACGCCTGCCGGGGTTGCGGAATGTTTATAATAGTTACCGTGACCCTGGAACATAAAGGGCAATCGAAGGAACATGAGTGGGTTTAGTCAGTAAGAGTCTGACACGCCCTCCCGCCGCACCCAGGACGGGAGCAGTCATTGGATGATTTCCCACTCACCAAAAAAAAAAACCACGAACTATAAGAAAAATAAAATATAAAGTTTGCAGCAAATCGTTTCAGTTAAATGATACATATCATCATCTATTTACTGTTGTTAACTTGTACGTACAAAAGTAGACTTTCTGAATAAATTGTTTCGTGAAAATAGAACGAAAGTGTTACTTTGAATGGAGCCTCTGAATTGGAAACAATTTATCTCTCACGTCTGTCACTGCATTCATAAACAAAAGGTCCATCAAAGTGATCTACAATCTATCATTGGTCAGAGTGGCAATAATTCTTCTTCGCTTCCATCAACTTTTGCATTCTATTACCTGTTTTTATCTGTCAAAAGTACCTTTGGGGCGAAGAATTTCTTGAAACGTTAAACTGGTATATGGCAGTTATTTTACGAAAAAAATGTCAAAAATTCTAACTATATTAAGCCCACCTTAACTTACCGATATACTGCCAGCTTTTTGTAGTAAATTGTAACAAAGAAAATATTGCAAATAGACTTGAAAAGTTTTTAATTATTGGAATCATGGCATTTAAAACATTCAACTGTTCTGCATAAAACTCAAACGACAACATCGACTATTAACAACAACGACATAAAACAAGATCAGTTTTCAAATATAAACAAACCCGAGCATTGCAAGCACAATCTAGTTAACATCCGAACCATACCCGATACTCCCAACGCCATGTTCATTCATATACATAGAGCACGGCCTAACTGTGCCGTACTATCGCCGGACTCATCTCTACGGGTACTCCACAAGTCCGCGATGGCTGCTGGCTATGCAAATACCCGACCACCGTTTTGGTTCATTCCCTCTACAGTCTGATTATTATCTTTATTGCCATGTATAGGGGTCTCTTCTTGTTATATTTTGTGTTAACTGATCATTTCTGCTGCTATTTGTTCTTCATTGTTAATGTTTGTTATTTCTTCCTCATTGGTAATTGACAGAGTAATGTCAGAATTTGGTCCCGTGTCACGAGTTTAGACAGACTTATTTAGCTTAGCAAATTATTAGCTTAGGTTTATTGAACTCAGCAAATTGGGTGTAAGTGGCCCTATTATCACTCCCAGGGTCAAAGCCAACATAACCTGCACGTGGTGCACCCTGCTGATTCACTGACGAGGCTCTGACGGACTAGGTCTCTTCACAAAGAGGAGACCTTCGCAGTCTTATTGCATATATTTATGTTACAAATCTTTCTACGATTGAGATATTGTAAGATAAACTGGTCGTGGCAGAATTGCGGTGTCTTTTCCACAAATACCATTAATATTGAAGTAATAATTGAAGAGAGTTGAAGTTGATCTTAGCAAATAAAATTATATATGCGATTTGTCTTACACCCACGATTAAGTTGTAACAGTAGCTTAAGACGAATTTGCATGAACTGAGCAAAAACAACCAGTAAAATGATAGAATAATAAAATCGGCGCCGGTGTTGTTAAATCGCTTAGCCTGTCAGTGTGTAATGATGTTTAGGCTGAATAACCTGTTATCGTGCACGTGGCGCGCGCGCATTGCAGTGCAAACAGAGCGCCGCGCCGCGGTGCCGCATGCCGGCCCGGTGCCGACACGACATGCTTAGGGTTACCAGCGGAATAGAAGCATCTGGTGTTTCGTTAAACTGGATCAAGGATTGTTGAAAGATTTAAATCCATTGTTATACTTCTTGTAGTAATAATAGATTATAGTTTCATGATTTATCTTTTCAGGTGACACCATATAATATTGACTAGATTTAAAATCTTTTTTCTAAAAAGAAGCAGGTTTTTTTTGTTGGTGAGTGGGAAATCATCAAATGACTGCTACCGTCCTGGCTGCAGCGGGAGGGCGTGTCAGACTTTTACTGACTAAAACCCACTCATGTTCCTTCGGTTGCCCTTTATGTTCCAGGGTCACGGTAACTATTAAAAACATTGCGCAACCCCGGCAGGCGTGGCCCTGTTAGGCCTCTTCTTGTGCTGAAAAAGAAGCAGGTTTGTCGGCGGCGTTGATTAAACGCTTATTGATTTATGGAACTTCAACTCCTTACGGGGTAAAATAAGAAGAAGAAAGTTTGTTTGAAAATGAGCGTGGGAAAGCACAGGAAACAGCTAGTGTATGACTTAAAAAAAGTACGTTAACCATACGCCCGCTGTCCCTGTCAACCGTCGGGCACGAAACACGGCAAACTAACGTAGCAGTGACACACTGCAAATTCACGTTTCCGATATAAAGGTGATGACATGTGAACTCCTTTGTCTGCCCCGCGAGACAATCAAGTTAATTACACATGTCTAACTGTAAACGAATCAATACAAGAATGTTTGGAATTGACAGTAATACATGATTGATATTGGCAGCTGAGAATACGCTACATTAACTGACGCGACTACTTACATTTATGTTTATAGATAGACTTTTTAGTGATAAACAACGCTGATACTACTGAAGCTAGAGAGATGGAATTTGCAGTATTTTATTTTTATAATATAAATGAAGAAAGCGATTTTTGGAAATTCAAAATGGACGAGCAAACCCGCAGGAAACAGCTACCAACAAATAAATCACATTCTAATTCTAAAAACTTATTACACAAACACAAATAGAAAAATCCAATTTTCGTAACAAAAACGTTATTGTGATGCAAGAATGGAATGGAAGTATCTAATAGATCAACATGAATGGTGACAGACAAGGGTATTAAAAGAATGAATACACAAGCATTTATCAGAAACCTATCGAAACTGAATGGTGAAGGAAATATGTTAGCAAACGAACTGAAAAAGTTTCTGAAAGAATATTACGAAACGCGTTAAGAAAAATGTACTCTCCAAATCATTTTTTTAGTTCTTAATAATCTTAGTTTTATGGTTGGCTAAATATTTATTTTATTACTTTCTAGACTCGTTGGTTTACAAAGACTAAAGTGACGGTATAAGTCCAAGACCGATTGTTCGTCATATTTAAGAACGAATACAAAATCCATTGGCAAACCTTTATCAATAAAGATCGGGAAATCATGTGTCAAAGCACTGGTCAATAATAATCTACAAATGTTTTTAAAGAAAACAAGCTTATCCATTGCTAATAAATTCAAGTAATTTCTGTCGCATAATTATTTAGATGTTATACACAGATATAACCTCTAAAATTTGTTACACACACAATCTTGTATTTTTACCCCGCTGTAAATTTTCCGAATATAAAGAAAATAAATAAAATCTTTTGACAGATCCTTTTGAAAAAAAACCTAACAAGTAACAGGTCGCGTTTTCGACACCCACGGCAAGAGAAGGGTTGGTTACTTAAACCAAAATAAGTACGTCCACACTTTCAACTTTCCTAGTAAATGGACAACCAGATTGATGGGAACTAGCGATGAAATGTAATAATAAAGGGTTGTTATATTCACATTTGCAAACTACCTTCCGCAAATGTCTTGTACCGCTCGATAAATTACTGAATAACTGCAAAAGCTCTGAATTACAGTTAACAAGAAATTGGATACTCACCCCGGTAATATCAGGTATTGCAGTTTGAAATTTATTCACAAAAACACTGTATGAAAGCCTTAATACACCGGAATCGCAATTGAATGTTCTAAAAAAAGTTTGAAACTTTCGCGGTCTCATTAAAAACTTTTCATATTTTTTTTAAATTACAAGTTTTTCATTATGACGCAGCGGCGCTTGCGTCGTTCCTACTGACACCGACATCGGCTTTCGACTGTTTGAAAAAGGGCTCTACAAGAAATCACTTAGAACTTAGTCGAGTGGAAAGTAAAAATTGTAGCTAGTAAAAGTTACAATAATTATTTGTCAGTGTGAAACTGCACTTATCGAGTAAAATGTCGTTCTACGGAAGTGTAATAAAATTGTACAAGTGTTCCAAACGTGATTTTAAATGTAATTGTATCCTGTGTGTAAACATGAGTACTGTTACATTTTAAAAACACGATTTTTACACACTTGCACTTTTTACAAATGTAATAAATTCTATGTTTACGCACTCGTGCAAGTTTAACGAATAATGTACCAAGTGTTTATTTATTTATGGGAGTTTTATAGACTAGTAAGTCTTAGAAAGTGCAGCATCAATCTAGATCTGCTTGTACGATGTTAATGTTAGTGTTCAAACGAAATAACCATTATTTTTCAAGTTGTTTCAAATAAAGGCGAGTTTATATGTTAACAGACGACCATGATACATAGGATTAATTCTTAAAAAATCTATTTGTTTCTTGTATTTTCGACTTTATTACATCAGTGCATTAGACTAATGTAATACCATCAATATTAATATTATAAATAGGAAAGTGTGTGGTTTGTATGTTCATCTTTTACGACAAAACGTAGCGACGTATTGACGTGATTTTTTAAGTTTTAAGTGCAGATAGTTGAAGGGATGGAGAGCTTACTTTTTATTATAAAGCTAGTCTATTATATTTATATTTAACACCCTATGGAAAATTTATTTATTTTATAACATTTTGGTTTAATTTCATACAACAAAATCATTGAAATGAATAAAACCTGCTATTATTTATAGCCTTACTATACCTATAAAAAAGTCTTCACAATATACTTATAAATATTCTACTTTTAATTTTAGAATCGATAGAATTACGTTGTTTACGCCAAACTGGTAGGCTTTTAAAATAGCAGCGATATTCGAACCACCGCAAATTAAATTATTTACACCAGCGTGCCCTGTGAAGTCATCCGTACGATTTCACGTATTTTTTTTATATATCAGAGTGCCTATAAAATAACACGTGTGTTTAACACGAAATATGTGCTATGTTTCATTGGTAAGTATTTAGTGAGTTACTGCTTGTCAGCAGTAATCTATATTTGTATTATGAAGTTGAAGAGGCCGTTTGTTAGTACCTATGGTTGATTATTCTAACTTTTTTTTGGTGAGTGGGAAATCATCAAATGTCTTCTCCCGTCCTCCATTTCAGACTTTTACTGACTAAAACCCACTCATGTTCCTTCGGTTGCCCTCTATGTTCCGGGGTCACGGTAACTATTATAACTATTCCACAACCCTGATTATTCTAACTTCC